>ML660781.1:0-556842 GCA_007570785.1 Antilocapra americana
CCCGGCAGGTCGTCAGAAGTGGGTGGCGAGGAGAGCAGGAAAGACTCCCCGTTACTGTCTGCTCTCAATTTGGACTGTCGGCGGTGATGCACATTTCAGCAGCCCACGTCCTTTCTCTGTTGGGCTAAGGAAGGGACTACGTCCCCCAGCAGGCACTGGCGCAGAGGACGTGCTGGGCCGCCATCTTTATTGTAGTCCTTTCTTCTGTTACCGCAGGGAGCAGCCTTACCGCAAGAACTACAAGTCCCAGGGCAGCGTCTCTCCTTTCTTCCAGCGGCCATCTTTGCTAGTAGACCCCGCCCCTTTCCCCTTCCATTGTCTGCGAGAAGATAATAGAAGGGAGCCGGGAAGACTGCAACTCCCGTCAAGCTTTGCGCCAACAGGAGGGGAATTTCGATATTACAGGCGGGTGAGGTGCCAAGATGGTAGAATGAGGCAACCGCCAGAGGCTAGGTTGCCTGCCATTTTTATGGTAGTCTTCTTATCCTCTTGGTCCTGCCATTCTTAACGAATTCTAGAAGGCTAGGAAACTACTATTCCCATCGCACCTCATAAGATGGACTACTAGTCAGGTGTACGCCCCTCTTCCGCCATCTTGCTTGTAGTCTTCGTTCCTTTTCACCTTTCCATTGTTCCTGAAGAGTAGACATGGCAGCGGAAAGGCAGCAGATGGACTGCGACTCCCGTCAGGTACCACACACGCGGAGGGTTGTGGACAGGAGGGCGTGTGAGTGCCTGGGAGGGAGGTCAGGCCGGGGCAGAAGGCCATCTTGTTTGTAGTCATCGTTCCCACTCCTCTATGCTCTGCTACCCGGAGCCTCGGGGCAACCGGACTATAACTCCCGGCGTCCTCCACTCCGGGTTTGCCCTGTCCTCCGCCATCTTGTTTGTAGTTCCCACTGACCCCAGCATCCCTTTGATCCCATGGTAGCACCATCGTCCCCAGGACTACGACTTCCGTCGTGCCCCGCGCATCTTACTCCTGAAAAGTGGAGGTGGGGAAAGAGGGGGTAGGGGGCGGGGTTCCTCTGGGAGAAGGAGGGAGTAAAGAGGAGGAGGAGGAGGAGGGAGGAGAGGAGAGGGGAGGGGAGGGGAGGGGGAAGAGAGGAGGAAGGAGGAAGGAGCTCAGGAGGGATGAGAGAGGCGGCCAGGGCCCCGGGCCGAAGCAGCGCGGGGCTGGGGGACCAGGGAGGCTGAGGCACGCCTATTGCCCCCTCCCCCTTTTCCTGTCCCCTTCCATCCTTTCCTTCCACCCTCGAGCTTGAGGAAGGGGATTTATTCAAATTTTATTTAAATCTATATCTCCCGAGGGTCGCGCGCTGGGGGAAGGGGGAGAGGGCGGGGGCGCGCGCAAGCTGGGGGGGCGGGGCCCAGCAGCTTCCTTCACCCCCCCTTCTGCTCGCCGGGTAGCTGTAGCGCAAGGGGGCCGCAGACCAGGGGCGGGCCCAGGGGAGGGGGGCAGGTTACAGGGACCCCCCCCTCCCCGGGAACCGGCGGTGGGCGGGACTTGAACCCCGGAAACGGTGGAGGGGGTCCTAGGCCTGGCCCCGGACCCCTGGGCAGTGGGGATCGGGAAGGGGCCAGTTAAAGGGCCGGGGAGGCTGGGAGAGGCGGGGCGGGGTGGGGGGAGGGGAGCTGGGACTCAGACCCCCGGACTCGGTGGGGCCCGGGCAGAAGCTGTGCACCCTGCGCCCGAGGAGCCCCCGTTGGCCTGGGGGGACTGAGGGACTGAGCCCCCCAGAGCAGGACCTCCCCCTGGAAGGGCCGCGCCGCAGCCCGTGGGAGGGCCTCGCCCCCGGCGCCCCCCATCTGCACTCGCCGCCGTCCCGGCCTCCGCCGGAGGGAGGGGCCGAGCGCCCTCGGGGGGCCGTGGACCCCGGCGTTCTGAGCGTTCCGCGCCCCGCGCCGCCCGGCCCCCCCGCCGCCGATGGCCGCCGACCCGCCGGGAGCTGCCGAGAAGGGAGAGATGGCTCCCGGGACACGTGTGAGGTGGGTTCATGCGGCTCCTCCTCACCCCCAGCCCTGGGCAGCTCCCAGTCCCATTCATCCTCAGCCCGGCCTCTCTCTACCTTGCCCGCCCCCAGCCTCACCCTCTCTTTGCTCCAAACGCCTCATCTCCAGCCCTCTTTCCTGTTACCTCTCGACCCTGGGGAACTGGCCTTCCTTCCTAGACCCTGCTTCCCCTTGCAGACCCCCATCCCCGCCTGCAGTTGCAGCCCTCCAAGGTCCCTCCCCTGGAGCAATGGAGGGCCATTTCCCCCCCATGGATGGGTCTGGAAAGGGGGAAGCTGGGGTAAGACTCTGGATATGAAGAGCCCCTCCAGGCCTGCTGAATCTGTGTGGGATCTTGGAGGATCTGGTTTCCCTGGGAAGGGGAGCCCAAGGGATTCCAGACAATTAGGAATGGAAAGCAGCTTGGAAAGCTGGGAGGTGGGGGGCGGTGCTCATGAGCCCATCTTGAGTTCTATGGAGATGTCAGGCTGAATTCTAGAAATCCAGGGAATCCCGCAGATTGCCCAGGTTGACCTGAGAGACCCATGAGGAGGCTGTCTTAGAGTAGAGGGAGCTCTGTTGGGAACAGAGTTGAAATTTGGGGCCACGGAGAAATTCTGAAACAGCGTCTCAAAAAAGTCTCTGAGTGCTGGGAAGTTGCGCAGCCGGGTAGATCTTTAGGGGTTAGATTGGGTGAGCAGAATCTCATTGAATCTGAGGAGGAAATCTAGGCTTTATGGGAAGAGGAGTTGGGTGTTAGTAGCTTCTGAGAGAAAAGAAAGAAGTCCGGAGTTGGCAATCAGGAATCTGTGGAGATCTGGGAGGTAAATTTGGGGTGTTTCAGCTTGGGGAGAGCCGGGGATGGAGCACATTTGGAGAACAGGGGAAGAGTTGGGACCTGTCTCGGGTGAGTCCACAGACAAGGAGGCCCTGGTTTTCCCAGGAGCTTCGCTGTTGGGATGTCCATGGAAAGGACCTTGTCCCTCTCGGTGTCCCTTCATCCTCCCTGGGTCAGGCGTGGGAGTATAGAAGAAGTATTAGAGTAGGAGTGAGGTGAGGAAGCTAGTTCTCAGGGCTCCTGGAGGAGCCAGATGAGCTGCTTCAGGAAGAGGTGGCCTTGCCTAGAGGGAGGGGGGTTCCCCTGACCCCCCGCAGGAGGGGCACCTCCTTGTTCCTTGTCTCCCTGGGTAGGAAGCCAAGCTCTGGCTGCCTAGGAGTGGGGGAAAGCTGCTAGGAGTCTCACCAGCCAGGGTCCCCGTGGGCCGCCTTGACCTTGCCACCCTCCACCCACAGCCCTCGGCGTTGCTGACGCCCCCAATGTCGTCGAGCAGCCGGGGGCCGGGGGCCGGAGCGCGCCGACGCCGAACCCGCTGCCGCCGCTGCCGAGCCTGTGTGCGAACTGAGTGCGGGGACTGCCACTTCTGCCGAGACATGAAGAAGTTTGGGGGGCCTGGGCGCATGAAGCAGTCGTGCCTGCTGCGGCAGTGCACTGCCGTGAGTTCTGCCCCTGATGCAGGGGGACACCCTTCCCTAGCTGACCTCAAACCTATCTGGGGGGCTGGGGGTGACTCTCTCGAGGTCATGTTATGTTGCCATAAGTTGCCTCATTCATTCATTGCCTGGTTCACATATCCGCCAGGCCCCTTTCTGTCCTCAGCTTCAAGCTGTGGCCAGTGTTAGGGTCTGCAGAAGAGTCCCTCCCACTCCCTACCTTCAGGCTTTTCTCAAGTTTCAGAGGCAGAGACCCACAGAAAGCTCCGGCCCCCTTGGACCCCCTCCCCAGAGCCAGGATTGGGTCTTTGCCTACTTTGGCCTCCTTTTCACCTGTGAGAGTGGTCTTGGATATGAAGCTAGTCTTACCCACTGTGTGAGCTTGAGCGAATCACCGTGACCCTCAAGGTACCTCCTCTGTGAAATGTTTCCTTTGCTGAGTTATAAAGGTCAAACAGCATGGATAAGAATGTATCTGCTGCCAGGCGCAGCACACAGTAGGTATCCAAGAACCGTGGGCTTTGTGCCCTCATCCTCATCCTTAGTGTTCCCCAGGGCTCCCAAGAGTGGTCCTTTCCCAGTAGCCATAGGAGCAGCTGCATCCTGTGTTCCCCTTGTGCCACCACCTCCCTTTTCCCTGCAGTCACCCTTTCTTGGTTGGTCTCTTTGCCCCACCGTCCCTCCCTTTTTTTCCTTTGTCCCCTGACCCTTGCCTCACTTTTGTTCTTCCCCACCTGCTGCTTCCCTGAGCCTGCCTCACAACCTTCTTGATATGACTCAGTATTACCCCTGATTTTTTCCGAAAGTCATATTGTCTGAGAGCTACTCTACCTTACCTAAGATCAGCCAGCTGCCCTTAGTGTTCCCAGGGGTCTTGACAAAACTGGGTTCATTGTGGGATCCAGGGCAACCCCTGTGTGGCTCATTGAGCAAACTCTGACCCACCCCAAGCTCTTGCCATGTTTCCTCCAGCTCTCTCTGAGTATTACTGTCACCTTGGCCTATAGTCTTCTCTCCTTTCTCAAATCCAGCTACCATGTCAGGTCGCCCAGGCCCCGGATTCAGGTGCAGCTGTCAACAGTGACAACTGTGTATCAACTACCTTCTCTGCATTATCTCATTTTTATGACAGTCCTGTGAGGAAAAACTTTCTAACCCCATTGGACAATGGCAAACTGAGACATAAGGGGATTAAATCAGTTGAAGGTCATACTGCCCAAAAAGAACAAATTTAGAATATGACCCAGCTTGCCCCCCTGGGTTCTAAATCTCATCTCACAGGTGGCCAGTGTCCCCAGAAAGAACGGTCTTTCTCCTATGGCTTGCTTTTGGGGTCCCTGACACCCCGTTTCCCCCAACAGCCCGTGCTCCCACACACAGCTGTATGCCTCTTGTGTGGGGAGGCTGGGAAGGAGGACACAGTGGAGGGAGAGGAAGAGAAATTTGGTTTGAGCCTCATGGAGTGTACAATCTGCAACGAGATCGTCCACCCTGGCTGCCTGAAGGTGATGGTCCTGGCGACCCTGGAGGCCGGGGTGGGACTCGGACTGTCCGGGAGTAAGTAGCTGGGGTAGGATGCCTCTTGAGTCTTTTTGACACCTGATATCCTCTCCCTGCCTCTGTCTACAGATGGGGAAGGCTGAGGGTGTCATCAATGCAGAGATCCCCAACTGCTGGGAGTGCCCTCGCTGCACCCAGGAAGGTCGGACCAGCAAGGTAGGGGCTGGGGCTTGGATGGGTGCCAGGCTCTGGGTAGGCGGGAGGTCGGGGGTTGCTGCAGAACCTCAGCCCAGCTTCCATCTCCCCAGGATTCAGGTGAGGGACCAGGCCGCCGCAGGGCTGACAACGGCGAGGAGGGCGCCAGCCTGGGGAGTGGATGGAAGCTGACGGAGGAGCCGCCGCTTCCACCACCTCCACCCAGGCGCAAAGGTCCCTTACCTGCTGGGCCCCCCTCAGAGGACGTGCCTGGGCCCCCCAAAAGAAAGGAGAGGGAGGCAGGGAATGAGCCCCCTACCCCAAGGAAAAAGGTGAGCCAGGGAGCATGCTCACTCAATCCAGCCTAAGGGATTTTGGGAGCTGTAGTCCTGTTGCTTTTGGGGGGAACCTGGGACATTCGGCTTCATGGGTTTCCCCCCAGGGTTTGTTGGGAGATGTAGTTTGGAATTTCAGGTGGGAAGATGGCGCATGTTCAGTGTGGAGGAGAGGTACAGGTGGGAAGCTACTGGCGCTGGACAGGGAAGCTTTGGGTGCTTTAGGGAGGAGGGAGAGAGCATGCTCAAATTAGCTGCTGCAGAGGAGGAAGGAGGGGCTGGAAAGGGCCTGAGGGGGAAGAAAGAGGAGATGAGCGCATGCTCAGTGAGCCAAGACACTGGTTACCCGATGAGCATGCTCAGCGTTTTCCCTGAGGTGGGCGCTTCTGGGATTTGTAGTCTTCAGAGGCGAGCATAGCTCTTAGTTTTGTGGGCAGCAGGGGCTAATGGTGTTTCTCCCTTGCCCCCGTCTCCTTCTTGCCCTGGTAGGTGAAAGGAGGCCGAGAGAGGCACCTGAAGAAGGTGGGTGGAGATGCCTGCCTCCTCCGAGGATCGGACCCAGGCGGCCCCGGCCTTCTGCCCCCCAGGGTTCTGAATCCAAGCCAGGCTTTCTCGTCCTGCCACCCTGGGCTCCCTCCCGAGAACTGGGAGGTGTGCCGGGGACCTCCTCCCTCCCCTTCCCGCTTTCCTTTGCCCCACCCTCTATCCTGGAGACAGAAATCTGTCCTTCCCTGCCTACCCTGTCCTACCCCAGCCCTGCTTGGCCACAATGGGCAGCAATTGGACCCCTGGGAAGAGTAGAGGGGAAGAGTGGATTGGGGCCAGGCCACAAGAGCCCTGGACTTGCCAAGAACCCTTGGAGTATCGTGTGACCTATTTGCCTTATCTTTCCAAACCTTTAAGGGGAAAGAACTGAGTTCAAATCCTTGTTCAACAATTGACTTGCTGATTGGTCTTGGCAATTTATCAGCTGCTCTGGGCTTCAGTTTCCTCATCAGTGAAATAGAAATGATACACTTCCCTTACCAGTCTATGCCACAAAGCTGTTTAATGACATTAAATGAGTTTTGTAAACTGCAAAGGGACTAGATTTGAGGGAAGTAAGGCCAGAGAGGTTTGAAGACTTGTCCAAGGTCACACAGCAAAGCTAGCATTCAGCTGTCACTTTGCATTGACACATCAAATGCCAGGGTCTGCCTGACTTCTTTCAAGTTCTTCCTCTGGCATTTGTCAGTTTGTCACCTTGGGCAAGTGCCATAATCTCTCAGAGCCTAAGTTTCCTCATATCTGGAAAGAGTGACCCCAGTTGCCACTGCATCCCAGCGCTGTGAGGATGTCATGAGTCAGCGAGGGTGGGAGGCTCCACCCAGGGCTAGATGATCGTTGTTACTCTCATCTCATTGCAGAGACGCTCGAAGTTGTTTGGTCCAGCTTTCTGTGTTGTAGATGATGAGGAAGGGGCTTCCCAAGGTCACTGAGAAAATTGATAGCCAGGTCAATATTGCAAAACTAGATCTGTAACTGTTTCCCACACCTCACTGCTTTTGGAAACTAATAAGCTATCGAGACACATAAGTCTTTGAATTCTTTGCATCAGCATCTTCCTCTGACAGATAAGGAAAGTGAGAAGTCCAGAGAGGGGCATGACTTGACTGAGGCCCCACAGGGCAGGAACTCAGGACTGTCCCTCCGGCTGTTCATCCCCCTGGTGACTCCTTGGGGGTCGAGGGTGGGAAGGCAAGTACCAGGCCCTAGAACAGCCTCCGTCTCTCCTTGCAGAAACCAAAGCCGCCTTTGGCCTCTGCTGAGGGCCCAGCGGTACCTTCCCCGTCACCCCAGCGGGAGAAGCTTGAGCGCTTCAAGCGGATGTGCCAGCTGCTGGAGCGAGTGCCCGACACATCCTCATCCTCCTCGGACTCCGACTCGGACTCCGACTCGTCAGGCACATCGTTGAGTGAGGATGAGGCTCCTGGCGAGGCCCGGAATGGGCGACGGCCAGCCCGGGGCAGCTCGGGCGAGAAAGAGAACCGCGGGGGGCGGCGGGCTGTGCGCCCTGGCAGTGGGGGTCCCCTCCTCAGCTGGCCCCTGGGCCCTGCGCCCCCGCCCCGGCCCCCGCAGCTGGAGCGGCACGTGGTGCGGCCCCCGCCTCGAAGCCCCGAGCCCGACACACTGCCTTTGGCTGCTGGATCCGACCACCCCCTGCCCCGCGCTGCCTGGCTTCGTGTCTTCCAGCACCTCGGGCCCCGAGAGCTATGCATTTGCATGCGAGTGTGCCGGACTTGGAGCCGCTGGTGAGTGGCCTGGACAGGCCTGGGTTCCGTTGTCCACACGCTCCTCACTCACTGGGTGACCTGCAACAGTTCCCTGAGCATCTCTGGGCCGGGTGCTCGTACTGATGCTGCTTCTGTAGGATGTACATACTGTAGTTGGTACTTATGTATTGATTGTGTGCAGGCTGTGTTTGATTTATTTGCTCACTGAACCCTCACAACAACTCTGAGGTGGGTATTGTTATCCTCATTTTCAGAGGAAGCTGAGGTCAAGGTCATGTGGAGAGGAAACAGTAGAACCAGGAATTTGAACCCAGTCCTTCTGCCTTCAAAACCTTTCTCCTTAAAATTGTTACTTATGAATTTAATATGTGCCAAGCATAGTGCTGACTGCTGTACCTGCGTCCTCTCACTTGCTTTTCATCTCTCTTTTCTGAGGACAGTCTTACTATTGATCCCACTAACACATAAGAAGGGGCTTCCCAGGTGGCTCCGCAGAAAGAATCTGCCTGACAGTGCAGGAGCCTCAGGAGACTGAAGTTCGATCCCTGGATGGGGAAGATGCCCTGGAGGAGGGCATGGCAACCCACTCCAGTACTCTTGCCTGGAGAATCCCAAGGACGGAGGAGCCTGGTGGGCTATAGTCCATGGGGTCACAGAGAGTGGAACACGACTGAAGTGACTTAGCATATATGCATGCACACCTACGGAAGCCCTTTCCGGGGCTTCCTCACTTACCACTGCAGAGGGCATAATTTCAGTCCCTGGTGGGGGAACTAAGATTCTGCTAGCCATGTGGCACAACCAAAAAAGCAGAAAGCCCTTTGCTGAGCGGCCCCTGCTCCCCAAGTGGCAGCCTTATTTGGGCCTCCTGATTATGCTCGGAACTTCTTTGTGGCCTGGAACCACCACCAGCCCCTTCCACTTACCCTCCTCCCGTCTCCCCACTGCTTCCTGAGTCTTGTTTCTATTGGAAGGTGGGTCAGTCTCTCCTACCCCTGGTCTTACTCTTCGGTCCTGTCCCTGACAACCCCCACCCCCACCTCTCCACCAAACTCCTCAAGCATTCCTCCCCACCTCAAAAGAACACATAGAGGCTTTCTGCATGTTGACAAGCCATCATTCATTTTCATGTTCCCATGTAAGTATTTGGGGCAAATACCATATCTGTTTTATCTTCATGTTCTCAGCACAGGATAAAAAAGGTAATGTGTGTTAGTCGTTCAGTCGTGTCTGACTCTGCAACCCATGGACTACAGGTTGCCAGCCTCCTGTCCATAGAATTCTCCAGGCAAGATATTGGAGTAGGTTGCCATTTCCTTCTCCAAAGGATCTTCCCAACCCAGGGACTGAACCCCAGTGCCTTGGATTGCAGGCAGATTCTTTGCTGTCTGAGCTACCAGGGAAGCCGAAAGGGTAATGTAGGTGCTCAAAACACACGTTATTAAGTGAGTAAATCCAGGTTTTTTCCCCAGAACCTTACTGTGGCCCTGGCATCCTATTGGGATGTGCACACATTAGTTGCTGTGATCCTCATCCTAACAACAGCCCTGTGAGGGGAGGCTGTGAGGGACACTCAAAGTTACGGTGCAGCCAGTGGCTGACCTTAAACCCCAGCCCCTTTCCTAAGGATTCTGGTGTACTTGTTCACACTTTCTGGTCTGTGGAAGCTACAGAGTTAACAAGGAGGGGAAGGCGGGCTCTGCAAGTAAATTACCCATAGTTGAACCCTTTTTAAAAAAATATTTATTTGGCTTCGCCAGATTTTAGTTGTGGCTTGTGACTCTTAGTTGGGACATGTGGGATCTACTTCTCTGACCAGGGTTTGAACCTGGACTCCCAGGAAAAGTCCCCCATAGTTGAATCTTTCTCTGCTGAGCTGTACGCTATCAGGCTAGTTCCTACTCTGTGCATCAGTTTCTTCATCTGTTAAAATGGGAACCAAGGCATTTACTTCATAGTGTTTTTGTGAGCTGATACAATAAAGAATTGAGGAGTACCTAGGAAATAGAAACTTCTTAGTGCCTTAACGGCAATCATTATCACTGGTTCAGCTACAAATATTTACTGAAAGCACAGACTGTAACGTTCTGGGAACTCAGCTCTGTGCCCTTGAAGAGTTTGCAGTCAACCTGCAACATAATAGAAACAAGTAGTTACAGCAGTTGCTGGGATCACCCCCTCCGCCTCTAGTAGTCAATGGGGAAACGTTTACCAAGGCCTCTTGGTCAGGGCCAGCCCTGTGCTTGGTACAGGAGACCCAGACTGATGGAGACCCAATTTCTGCCTCAAGGGGAGACTCGTGACTGCAAGTGGATGAACTAGAGAAGCTGGACTGGATGGTGGTTTCCTGCTTGGGCCTAGGAACTTAGTCCCCATGGGTTTCGTCACCTGTGACTCCTGTACTTCTTGGATGAGTGGCCACGGGTGGATTGCTACACCTATCAGGACCTCAGTTTTCTTATCTGTAGTCTGGGTTCATATCAATACCTTGTAGGGATAAAATGAGGTGATTCTTGGAAAATACTTAGCACAGTTGCTAAAGGTGCTAAATGCTCAACAAAATGGTGGTTTTGGATGAGCAGAATGAGGGTAGGGCAGAACAAGGGCCTGGGTGGGGTAGAGTGGGACTAGTCCGGAGACTCTGTCAACCTCGGCACAGAGGCAGGGCCTGTGGGGATGAAGAGGAGGGACTGGAGTTGAGAACTTCTTAAGAGGCAAGGTGGCTTGGATTTGATGACTAAATGGATGTGGAGGCAGTAGGGTGACATGCAACTGGGTTTCTGGTCCATGAGCCTGGATGGGCAGCAAGATCATGCCCAAACTTGGGAATACTTAGCAGGGGCACGTTCCTGGGTCAAGCCAAGTGCTCAGATTTGCCAGGTTTGGTCTGAAAGTCCTTTGGGCCCATCAGGAACTAACAGGAGAACACCTGGAGGTGTAGGTCTCTTGCTAAAAAGAAAGATTCAAGTTCAGGAGGTTTTAACCTATAGATAGCAACTTCAAGGAAGAGGGCAGAAATCGGAATGTCAGCACTTGGGAGTTAGAGAAAGGACAGCCAGAGACTTGGAGGGGATTGGGAGCACGAGATTGAGGCGAGAACAGGGTTGAGTGTTGGCGAGAGGTCACAGGAGATCAAGGACCAGAGTGTCAGTTGGATTTTGCTCCAGGGAGGCCTGGCTATCTTCTGCTGTGCTGTGGCGGGGGGTGAGGTCACTGGAGCCAAGTCACCTGGAATTGAGGTTGGACTAGATCTGTTTGTTCTCTGCCATGTCCCTAGTTTCTAGGATACCCGGCACGCAGGAGGTACTGAAAAAACACTTGTCAAATGAATGAAAGTGAGGAAATCTGGATGGAGTGTGAAAAAGAGGCAGCAAAGGTGGAGCTGGATAGAAATTTGTGGGTGGGAGAGCAGGAAGTTGCAGGCTTTCCCGTCGGATGGCTTCCATCTTCTCTTAGAAATGGTAGGCACAGTGATCTGCCCAGGTCAGGGGAGGTGGGGTGGTGGGAGGAGGCGAGGCCTGGGGGAGTTGCAGAGTCCCAGGAAAGAAGGTGGAGACTTCACTGGAAATGAGCAAGGAAGGGACTACATTGCCTGGTCAAGGCAGCTGGACTTGGGACTAAAAACTGATGGATGAATGGAAGGACCTCAGTGCCAGCAAGGAGCCCAGAGAGCTGATAAGGAAGAAGTGGCTTGGGTTGGAGCCTGGGAAGCTGTGAAGTCCTTATGGGTAGCAGTTTGGGCTGGTCTAGCTCTGTGGCCCCAGAGGGCCTCTGAAAGAGGGAGGTTTTGGACTCAACTTTGGAGGTGGGCTGAGTTGGTCAGGGGTGTCTGGAGTCAAGGGGAAAGGGAGTGGGGTAGGGCATTTGGCCATCAGGCTTGGCCTCCCCTGGGTGATGGATGCCTTGGCCTTGGACTTCTTCCAACCTCCTCTGTAAGTGTCATTCTCTAGTCTAGGACGAGGGCTTCCCAGGTGACTCAGTGGTAAAGAATGTGCCTACCAGTGCAGGAGATGTGGGTTCAGTTCCCTAGATCAGGAAGATCCCCAGGAGAAGGAAATGGCAGCCTACTCCTGTATTCTTCCCTGGAAAATTCCATGGACAGAAGAACCTGGTTCATAGGGTCACAAAGAGTCAGACACGACTTAGTGACCGTGCATGCATACACTAGTCTAGGAAGAACCTGTCTATGGCCGCCAGTCACCCTCAACAAACTTCCATGGTCCTGTTGGACATTTGGACAAGAACAGTGACTGCACTAAACACTTCCTCTACATCGTCTCTCCCTTTTTTTTTTTTTTAAAAAAAATCTTTCGTTTAATTATTTTAAATCACTGTTTAAAAAAAAATGAAACTAGAGTTAATTTACTCTCCCTTCATTTTTGCAGCAAACCTGTGAAATCAGTGCTGCTTGTACGCCATTTTATGGTTTGGAAAATGGAGGCCCAGAGAGAGCAAGTGACTTGCCTAAGGTCACTCCGAGCACAGAGGCTACCAAGCTGGGGCTTCGATCCTCACCATTCACATTCCACCTGGCATGCCAGCCTTCCTGGCCAGGACACCCCTACCCTGGGTTGGCCCTGCTCCATAGCCTCATCCCTGCCTCTTTTCCATGTTGGAGCTCTCTATCCAGACCAGCTTGCTCCACAACCTGGCTCTGCTACCATGTAATCGAAGTGGGGCCTTAAAATCAGTCTCCTAACCTCCCTGGACCTCATTTTCCTGACCTTTAAAAAGGATATGGTGATTATAGGATTTACCTCCTAGGGCTGTTGTGAGGTTAAACATGTAATGTGTAGAACGTAAAACCCTTGGTGAACATGGGTTTTCATGGGTGAACATGAGGTATTTGTGCTGGTCGTCGTCTTCGTCATCCTCATTGTTAAGGTGAGATGATGAATCGCCTTTTGTTCCTACTGCCTAAGGTTCTCGGAGCTCTCCCATTTTTTTTTTTTTCTTCTGTGTACTTGGCCAGGACACTGGTTCTTCCTTATCTGAACTCAAATCTTCCTCCTCCCCTCGCTAGAATTAACTACTGTTGTGCAGCATGCAGGATCTTACTTCCCTGACCAGGTGTCAAACCTGTGCCCCCTACAGTGGAAGCGCAGAGTCCTAACCACTGGACCGCCAGGGAAGCCCCATCTGTTACCTTCTTTCAAGTTTCAGATCTGGCATTGTCTCCCTGGGAACCTCCCCATTCCAGTTTCTCACCGGCTCTTACCATGTCCCTTGTTGCCCCAGTTACTGTAAGACTCCCCTGTTTCCTCAGTGTCCAGCGTCTCTTCTCGACACTTGGTATCAGTAGGGGGCCCTCGGTGACTGTTGGCTGCCACTTTGAGATTTAAACCCAGTGTTCTGGTCACCCAAGGGCAAAGGGACAAATTAGCTGCAGCCAAGAAAATTCAGGAGAGACTTCCTGGAAGAGGAAGCACTGGAGCTGAGCCCTGAGGGATCCAGGTTGGTTGGTAGTTCCATCAAAGACAAACGTGCCAAAATGGGTTGGCACCAGATAGCAGGTGTCTGTTGGTAAGCAGGTGGTTTGGCCTGGCTCTTGTGGAGTGCAGCATACAGATACAGCTGGTGGCCTGTGTGTGCCCTCGGGGGGAAGGATTCCCTACTAGCCATGTAAGATCCAGGAGGGCTTCAAGTTGGTGGTGACAGTTGAGCTGGAACTCATGACTGGGTCAGAGTGAGGAGAGAGAAATTTTGGATGGAACTGGATTTCACTGAGTGGAAGGAGATAAGGGACAGAACCTAGAGGCAGAAGCTGGATTGAAAGTGGGTAGTTTTTTTTTTCCTTTCCTGTTTAGAATCGGAGAGATTTGCAAGTGTTTATTGTTTGAGTGGGTGGAACCAGGAGAGGGAGAGGCTAGAATGCCAAAAGAGGAAGGGAAACAGTAGGAGGTGGCAGGTGGGACAGTGGGTGGAGTTTTTGGATCAAAGCCTTGGTGTTTGTGTTTCCAGCTTTCCCTAAAATGTCACCCAAGGGTTCCAGAGTTTGCCTGAGAGTTGGCAAGTGGCACAAAAACTTGGCTTGATCTTTCTATTATTAATAGTTTTGAAAAGAAAGTTTCTTTATTGGGTGCTATTATATCTTTGGAATGCGTGCACCCTCAGTTGTGTCCAACTCTTTGGAACCCTATGGACTGTAGTCCACCAGACTCCTCTGTCCATGGAATTTTCCTGGCAAGAATCCTGGCTTGGGTTGCCATTTCCTCCTCCAGGGCATCTTCCTGACCCAGGGATCGAACCTGCATCTCGTACATCTCTTGCATTGGCCAGTGGATTCTTTAACACTTGACAGCCTTTTTTAATACCTATCTCCCTGTTTAACAAAAATAGTCTTTAGATGGCAGCCAAAAGCCATAGTAACACCTAGCTAGAATTTAATAATCTTGGTCTGTTTTTATGGTGTTTATGTCTAAGCCTAACATATGTGTGTGAAACAATACTGATTTTCAGTGCAAATACTGGTTTTAAGAATTGATTTAAAGATAAATTTATGTTCTGCAGATAAATGGATACCAAATGACTGGAGTTTGGGCATCTCTGCCCCAGCCCAGGGCTTCCTGAAGGGAAAGCCTCCAGAAGGGGGCTGGGAGAGAGATAAGAGACCACTTCCTGGTTCCCCTCCCCACCCCTGCTGCTTCTGATACAGTTCATCTCGCCCAGTGGGAACTTTCTGGCATGGCTTTGAACTACTGTGCTGAAAGAAACTTTTCAAACCGCATCTCGAGAAACTTTAGTGTATTGGGTTGACCAAAAAAAATTTGTTCAGTTTTCCATAACAGCTTACAGTGCGGGGTGGGGGGGAGGGGAGGAAACCTGAATGAACTTTTTGGCCAACCCAGTACTACAGTGTATTAGTAGATGACTTTGGCAGAGATGGGGAAGGGTTCCCTGGTAACAGTTTGGGAAGCCCTTCTCCAGTTCCCTGCATGTTGGTCTCATCAAGGCTGACAGAGTTGCTGGAGACCAACCCATTTCATTTTATGCAGGCCTCATTCATCTTTGTAGTTTCAACAACTGGGACCTACTAGGCCTTCCATAATCACTGACTGAGTGAATCACTGGGAAGCCTTAAATGAAGTGTGTGGTAGGGGTGCTCTGTGGGAGCTTTGGGTGGTTACACTCCCTTGGCATCATCCATTCATGCAACAGAGATACAGCAGGTAATCTACGCACTTGGCCTGGTGCTGGGCACTGGGGGTGCTGAGGGGAAGAAGCCAGGGCTGCCCTTGTGAAGTCTCCATTCTGGTTGGAGGCTCACAGCAATCACAGACTAGTAAGTCAAGCCCTGGGCAGCTAGTCCTCAGGATGAGCAGACACGGATCACGGGCAGAAATTAGTAGAGGTTGAGAAGTACCCACAGCCACCATAACTGGCAAGAAGCCCAAGGCAGAGGGTGGGGGCTGCTGCTGGATCTCTTTGAGTCTCCATCAAATACAGTGTATAGACTGTGTGTGTCTTTGGCACAGTGCTTTGGAAGCTTTAGGCCCACTCACTATAGATTTTTCTTTTTTTGATGGGGCTGGATCTTCACTGCAGGGCGAGGCCTTCTTTGGTTGTGATGCTCGAGCTGTAGAGCGCTCAGCCGCAGTAGTCGCAACACACAGCTTATCCAGGTGCTCCGTGCCGGCTCTAGTGGCGGTACATGGGCTTAGTTGCCCCATGGCATGTGGGATCTTAGTGCACCAATCAAGGATCAAACCCATGTCCCCTGCATTGGAAGGCAGATTCTTAACCACTAGACCACCAAGGATGTCCCTGTAAGGTCCACTAACTGTAATAACCCCATTTGATCCGATAACCACCTTGTGGGCCAGGCCCACTGTTGATTATCATCTTTTGTGTCAATAAACAAGGCCTGAGGCCCAGGGAGAGGGATGGGCTTGCCTAAGATCTCACATCTCCAATTAGTGATTAAGTTGAACCCCAAACCCAGCGTTCTTGGCCTGTGTCCTGGGGCTTCCTGCCCACCCCTGCTGTTTTGTGTGGACCAGGAGAGAGTTAGATGAACCAGGGTGCGGATTGTGGGTTCCATGAGACTGTGAGCTGAGGATTGCGGTCTCTGTCTCCCCCTTGTGGCCAACAGGTGCTACGACAAGCGTCTGTGGCCTCGAATGGACCTGAGCCGGAGGAAGTCACTGACCCCACCCATGCTTAGTGGTGTGGTTCGCCGCCAGCCTCGAGCCCTGGACCTCAGCTGGACAGGTGTCTCCAAGAAGCAGCTCATGTGGCTTCTGAACCGACTGCAAGGTAGTGCCGGGTAGTGAGGTGGGGTGGGGGCAGGGGAGGGAACAGACCTGGGATGGAGCCCTCCTAGCACCTGTTTCCGGGGACCTCCTCCCTCCCCCAGGCCTGCAGGAGCTGGTGCTCTCTGGCTGCTCCTGGCTCTCTGTCTCTGCCCTGGGCTCAGCCCCACTGCCAGCCCTGCGGCTCCTGGACCTCCGCTGGATCGAGGATGTTAAAGATTCCCAGCTCCGCGAGCTGCTGCTGCCTCCGCCAGACACCAAACCAGGTGCAGCCTCTCTTGGTTCCTTTGTTGGAGGGATTGGACAGGCTAGGGGATGAGGCTTCCCCAGTCTCTTCCGACTTCTGCTGAGTATTAAAAGATTTGAAGAACAGACAGAGCTTATGAGGTTGAGGAGACAGGCCCTGCTTGGCCCATGTTCATTCATTCACTTTCCTGCTGTGTGCTGGGCCCTGTGATCAGAGCTGAGGGGATGGGATGAGGAAGGTGTAGCCCCTGACTTCCAGAGGGGAAGATAATTAGGGGATGAAATGCAATGTGGATGACACAGAACTCTAGGAGAAGCCAGGGGATTGTGAGCGAAATCTCTGGGTGTGGTGGGCACTATTGGGGGAGACTTCTCCCAGGGGAGCAGCGGGACTGCTGTGGAAGAACGCAGGCCTGGGGTGGCTGTTCAGTTCCTTCTGTCAAAAGGAGCCAGACAAAGGATCTTCTGTGAAATATCCTGGTTTTTAAATGATGGCATCTAATTCAGATTCTTTTTAAAATTCATGTGTGGGCCTAGTAAAGATATGATTGAGCAGTAGAGTTGGACCCTAGATCTTCTTGCTGTGAAGTGAAAGGATGAGGACTTTTCTGAGGGAGCAGAGCAGAAATGAGGGAGCCAGCTGACTTGCAAGGTTGTGTGGAGGTGGTGGTTTCATTTCCTGAGTCAGACCCCAGCCACCTCTTCACCCTGCTCAGGCCCTGGCCCCTGCCACCAGGTAAAGTCAGCTTCATGGCACATAGCCTCTGGACCCGGCCCTGGGTAGGGCCCTGGAGACCTCAAACTGAGTGAGCCCCATTCCCCACCCTAGTGGAACCCCAGTCATGCAGAAATAGAAGAACATGAAGAGGTAATGGCTATGGTGTGGTGCGGGGGGAGGAGGGACGATGAGAAAAGCCCCCCTTAAGGAGATGCTATTTGAATTGAGTCCTGAAAGGGACAGGGTTTTCCCAGGGAGTGTGAAGAAATAAACAGTTTTGTGAGGCCTGGGAACCATATTGGCAAAGAGGGGATGCTGGGAATTGGGGCCAGTCTGATAAACACTGACCTGGTCACTTTGGGGGTCCTATTGAGGTGTGAGGTGGGAATGTTGAGGCCTGGGGCTCTTCGTCTAGTTCTAGCCAATAGCTGGGATACTCAGCATTTTCTCTGGTCCCCACCAGTCTGTTCTCCATGATGAAGCCAGGGGAACCACCCAGAAGATCAGGTCTGTCCATGTCACCCCGTTGTTCCCTGGTGCTCTTTGGATGCAGATCAGTATTTTACCACGGTTGATAAGGCCACTGGTCTAGCTCCCACTGACCTATGCTATCCTTGCTTTTCAGCCACCTCAGCCTCCTTGCCAAGTTTCCTCCAGCCCCAGGACCTTTGCCCACTCCTCTTTGTCTAGAATACTCTATCCTCCTTCACTTGATACCCAATCACTTTTTAGGCATCAGCATCAATGACACTTCCTTCTCGAAGCTCTCCAAGATTTCCTCCTCCATTGAGATGAGAGTCCCTCTTCCAGAGAGCAGTCCCCTCCTCGTATATCACTGTGGTGAAATGATCTGGTTAAAATCTGTCTCTTCCCACAAGGCTCTTAAGCTCCACGAGGTCAAGGACTGTCAACTCACCCCAGCACCTTGCTTTGGCAGCTCTCTTTCATGGCTCTCTTCTTGCCACTCATCCCCCTCACAGCGATCTTGGGAGTAGAGAAGGAGCTAGGATTTCTGGGTGAGGCCCCAAAGGGCTTGAGTGACAGCTGCAAGTCATAGGCCAGGCCAGATCTGAACACCCACCCGTGGCCCTCTCTTCCTGGAGCTGGACTGAGCGTTGAGAACAGTGCGTTTTGTGAGGTGAGAATGTGCTGGTTGCCTGGTAGACCAATTCCATCTCCTCCTGCTTGAGTTGACTTCAGTCTAAGCCCCTTTATCGGGAGCTCGCAAAGGTGAGCCATGCAGGCCCCCTATGCCTTATATGCTCCTTGAGACTCTACCCACTTATTTTTTTTCCCCTCGGCTACACTAGGTCTTTGTTGCTTCACTCGGGCTTTCTCTAGTTGCAGCAAGCGGGAGCTCCTCTTTGTTGCAATGCACAGGCTTCTTATTGCAGTGGCTTTTTTTGTTGCAGAGCAGGGGCTCTCGGGCACACGGGCTTCAGTAGTTGTGGTGCTTGGGCTCAGTAGTGGCTCACAGGCTCAGTTGCTCCTTGGCATGTGGGATCCTTCTGCACCAGGGATCGAATCCATATCCCCTGTATCAACAGGCGGATTCTTAACCGCTGGAGCATCATGGAAGTCCTCTACGCCCACCTCTATCCCCTTGGCTTCCTGTCCTTGTGTGGCATCCCTGGATCAACACTGCAAGTTTTCCTACTTCCTTGCTTTTGCCCCTGCTGTTCTCTGCCTGGCTACCCTTCCCTTCCCCATTCCTTCTCGTTTAAATAAATCCCTGAAGGCTCACCTCAGTGAAATCCTCCTTGAGCCCACTTGCCTTACCCCAGTCACACGAGACCTCTCTTTCCTCCACTTCCCTCTGTTGGCCTTTAGCTGTGGCCTGAGGTTGAGGGCATCAGCAGGTATATCCCCTCTCCAGGCTCTCAGCTCCTCAAAGAGAAAAGGGGAGAATTCAGAGCATGCCAAGTAGGTGCCCAGAGGTAACAGAAGTGGTAAGCTTAATGCAGGATGTTAGGGAGTACAACTTGCCACCCAGCTTCAGCATCGTTATGGGGTGAATGGGATAGCCCAGTGATGCTAGATGTTACAGTGTTTCAAGGAAAAGCTCCATGTCAAAATTTTTTTATAAAAATGGCCTTTTAGGTAGCATCCCTGGTGGCTCACATGATAAAGAATCTGCCCGCAATGTGGGAGACCTGAGTTCAATCCCTGAGTCTGGAGGATCCCCTGGAGAAGGGAATGGCTACCCACTCCAGTATTCTTGCCTGGAGAATTTCATAGACAGAGCAGCCTGGTAGGTTACAACCCATGGGGTCGGACAGGAGTGAGCAACTACACACACCTCTTATGTCGCATCAGTCATTAAGAAAAATGTTAACACTTTGCAGATCCATAAAACACTCGTGCAGGCTAGTTCCCTGACTTGGTGTCATATGATCTAGTTTATTTCAGGGTGAGGCTGGGGCCTGGAAAGCTGATAGCATTGTGGTTAAGAGTTAGGACTCCCAAGTCAGAAGGCCTGGTGTCTTGGCTGTGTTCATCCATAGTCATGTGATCTTGAGTAGCTGACTTGGGGATATAAGCCTGAGTGTTCTCATCTGTAAACAGGAATGATGATCAGAAAATTTGTCTCTCGAGGCTGTGGTTCTTAAAGCGTGGTCTCGGGACCAGCAGCTCAGCGTTGCTAGAGAACTGGGTTTTTCCTTTGTCTGGATTTTTTTTGACCATGCCATGTGATATGTAGGATCTTAGTTTCCCAACCAGAGATTGAACCTATGCCCCATGCAGTAGAAGCACAGAGTCTTAACCTGGACCTCCAGGGAAGTCCCAGGAGAACTTGTTAGACTGCCTGGGGGCGGGGCCAGCAATTGGTTTCACCCAGCAGTCCAGGGAGATACAGAAGTCAGTCAATGTCTGTCTGTCTGTCTGTCTCTCTAATTGGAGAACCACTGGGCTAGGGGCAGGCCACCACTTAGCCACTGCCTGGCCTACAGTGCATGCTCAAGCACAGTTACAAAAATGGAAATGCAAGATCATGGTAGATAAAATAAAAAGCAAAGCTTTGGGGGCAGAGATGAAGGGTGGGAGCTCTTCTACCCTAGAGATGGAGGAAGGAGAGGCCTCTGAGCTCAGATGGGAAAAGCCAGGGACCCTGGCCAGGCAGGGGACTGAACACAGGTGGCCTTGGGCAGGGTCCCCTATGGAGTTTGGCTCAAGTGTTTCTGAAGGAGGGAGAGGAATTTGGAGCTGAGATAGGGGTGAGACCTTGTAGGAACTCAAATGTTCTCCCAAGTAGATTAGACTTCTCTGATGTGCCCTTGGGGAGTTTTCAACAGCAGAGGGATGTGGTCTATATGTTTGAGAACTGCTCTTTTTTTAAACTAATTTTTATCAGAGTATAGTTGCTCTACAATGTTGTGTTAGTTTCTGCTATACAGCAAAGTGAATTAGCTATATGTATACAAATATACATCCCCTCTTTTGGGGATTTCCTTCCCATTTAGGCCGCAAGAGAGCACTGAGTAGGGAAGGTTCCATGAGCTCTACAGTAGGTTCCTATTGCTTATATATTTGATACATACTATCAGTAGTGTATCTTTGTCAAGGCCAATCTCCCAGTTGTCACCCCACCCCCTTTTCTCCCTTGTGAGAATCGTGGTCTTTTGATATGTGAGGAGGTGGGACAGGAAGCCGTCCTGCTGGGGATGTCATTTGTTGGATGAGTGACTATATATTGACAAGCATCTATGTCCCAGGTCCTGTGCATAGATCAAGAACAAGACAGACAAAAATTCCTGCCTTCTTGGAAGTGGCATTCTGGTGCAAGGGTCCCCAACCCCCAGTATCACTCCCAATGGCTCCCCGTCACTCCCATTACCACCCGAACCATCCCCCCTCCCCCAGCTCCATCCGTGGAAAAATTGTCTTCCATGAAACCAGTCCCTGGTGCGAAAAAGGTTGGGGACCGCTGTTCTAGTGGGAGGGAAAAAATTCGTCAATGAGAAAAAGAGAAAGTGCAGGGAAGGAGTTGGAGTACGTGGAATGTTATAGTTCCCAATGGCATAATCGTGGAGGGCCTTCCCGAGGAGGCAGTGTGAGCAGTGGACAGATGAAATGATGGCGGCTTGTGTGGGTTTGGGGAAGAAGAGCAAGCCACGAGCCATGCAGAAAACGTAAGTCGAGGTTCCCTTAGAGTGGGAGCAGGTCAGTGGGTGGTGAGGGAGGAGGGTGGAGACATAGCTGGTGCAGGGATGGGAGCGGCCCACAGTGGTGACCTCTTCTCTGCCTACCGCAGGGCAAACGGAGAGCCGAGGGCGGCTCCAGGGCGTAGCAGAGCTGCGCCTGGCCGGCCTGGAGCTGACGGACGCCTCCTTGCGGCTCCTGCTGCGCCACGCACCCCAGCTGAGCGCCCTGGACCTGAGCCACTGCGCCCACGTTGGGGATCCCAGTGTCCACCTCCTTACGGCCCCCACTTCCCCGCTCCGAGAGACCCTGGTACACCTCAATCTCGCCGGTAAGCACTGCCCCTTACCTCTCCGTCCTCCCAGCCTCCTGGGCCCTGTGGTCCGGGCAGAACTCCTGCTCATCTTCTGGTCTCAGCCACCATTGCCCCACCCCCAGGTTGTCACCGCCTCACGGACCATTGCCTCCCGCTGTTCCGCCGCTGCCCGCGCCTCCGCCGCCTCGACCTGCGCTCCTGCCGCCAGCTCTCCCCTGAAGCTTGTGCCCGGCTGGCAGCTGCCGGGCCTCCTGGCCCCTTCCGCTGCCCAGAAGAGAAGCTGCTTCTCAAGGACAGCTAGTTGGGTGCCCCCCACCCTCCCCCAGGACTCATCAGGAGCCTGGACCTCAGGCCTTCATTTCACCCCTGCCAGAAGGCCAGGTCACCCACCTCATGACTTGGGATTCCTGAGTTTTACGACTTGGGGTTCCTGCCCAGGGACTCGAGCCAGCCTCCCCCACTCTCTACCCCCTGCACTGATATCTCTGGGGGTCTCTTCTTCCCATCCCCTCCCCCTTCCACCTGCTTCATCGTCCATCCCCTGGGGGAAGCGGGTCAGAGGTACTGGGGGTCGCTGAGCCAAAGGGCTGGTGGGAGGGGGGTTGAGGTGCAGTTTGAGGGGGGGGCAAATGGGGAGAGTATCTGCACACAGGATGCTGGGAGCAGGGGGCTGGGGGAGGTGGAGGATGGGCTGGGGGGTGGGGGGTGGGCAGAGAGCAGACCATCAGGGGTTCAGGGAACAAAGATCAGATACTTGGAGTTGGGGGGATAGGGTGGGGGGGCCAAAAAGGGAAACAAGAGGAGCAATTGGGGATCCAGGTGTCAGAGATGAGGGGACTTGGGGAACCAGGGGAAAGCAACAGGGCTGAGTGAGGGGCGGGGCGGGGGGGCAAGAGCAGGTGCAGGGGGGGTGGTAGTAGCCCCTCAGCGTCACCCCTCTCCCTCCCTCCCCGGATTTCAGTTCCTTCTCCCCAACCCTGACTCCTTGAAAGTCACTGACAATGGCAGCTATCTTGAGGAGTGTGGCCCGTGGGCCTGCCCGCTGTTCAGCGCGCCCTGGGGAGTGGTGAGGGGTACCCCAGCCCCCTACCTGCCTCCCCACACTATACTTGAACATTCATCTGTACTGAAGTGTTACTTGAACCGGGGGAACCTCGGACCTGGGGGAGCCAGAGCTTAAGGGGACGGGACCAGCTTGGACTGAGACTGGACTGGTGGACCACCCAGTTCGGACTGGACCACCCCAGGCTCTCTTGCTTTACTGTATTGAGCAGCTCCACCCCTCCTGACCCTGAGGTAGGGGTGGGGGGTGGTGGGCCAGCCCAGTAATGGGGAAGGTGGGATTCCTTCAGCTTGGCTCTTACCACTCTTTCATCGTCATGGAATCTTGTATCCCATTTGCCCAGGGAACTGCCACTCCTGGTTGCCATGGAATTAGCAGCCAATGGACACCTCCCAAAGCCAGTGCTAAGGCTGGAAATGGCCCCTCTTAGTTGCCATGGGAACTTAGTAACGACTCTTGGCCCTCCCCTGCCTCCTCTTCTGCGGGGGCGGGGCTTTGGGAGCCAGGGGTAGGGGCAGGGGCCAGGTCCCGCCTCTTAGCCTGGGACTCCCTGGGGAGCCAGACTGGACCATGTAGGGGAGGGGGAATATCCACATACCTCAGGTAACAGGGAGGTGCGCGGGTGGGGGGGGGGGACTGGGTGGACCAAAGGCCGGAGGGGAGGGTGTCCTGGGGATTCGCAGAAGGCTTGAGGATGGGGCCGCTTGGGGGAGGGGGAGGAGGCAGCCCAGCGAGGGATATGTGGGGGACCCAGCCGGGCTGGGCCCCTGGGCCCCGGGTCTGTACAATACGGTTTGCTATAAAACTCAAAATCTTCCAGCCGGGGCCGCCGAGTTTGCGAGTAGTTGTCTGCGGCGTTGGGGATACCGGGGGTGAGGGTTAGGGGTATGAACCGAGTATTCTTTGAGGGTTTTGGAGGACGGGGCTCTTTGGATGGGTCTGGGAGACCTAAGGTCTAAGTGGGCCTCCAGAAATTGAGGCTGCAGGGCCTCCTGCAGTCTTTAGAGTGATATGGGGTCACTTCTGAGTTCACTGTTCAGGTGAAGGTTAGGAGTCTGGACTTTAGAGGTTTGCAGGTGTACCTGGAATGGTCCAGGATCCGGAACTCCCAGTCACTGGGGCTCGGCATTCATCACAGCGGGGTTGAGGCACCCAGAGGACATCCTAGGTGAACTGGGGTCTCGGGGTCCCTTGGGATCTCTGTCCACGGTCCCCCGGCTCCACCCCATCATGTGGCCGCCGCAGCTCCGCCTCCGCCCCAGTTCCTGTTTCGGCCTCGGCTTCAGCCCCCAGGGCTCCCTGCAGTCGCCTGCTCTTCCTGCTCCGCCCGGCCACGTCTTCCTGGGAGCTCGCCGCCCGCATCCCCGCTCGTCCCGCCGGGGCATGGGGCCTTCCCTAGACCTGAGCCCGCCCTGCTGGGGCCCCAGAGGCGATTCGGCCCCGCCTTGACGGACCAGCCCGCTTGGTGCCGCGGCCCCAGGATGAAGGGCGGCGAGGGGGACCCGGGTGAACAGGCCCCACTGAACCCGGAGGCCGAAAGCCCGGCGGGCTCGGCCACGTACCGGGAGTTCGTGCATCGCGGCTACCTGGACCTCATGGGGGCCAGTCAGCATTCGCTGCGGGCGCTCAGCTGGCGCCGCCTCTACCTCAGCCGGGCCAAGCTCAAAGCCTCCAGCCGCACGTCTGCCCTGCTCTCGGGCTTCGCCATGGTGAGGGGAGGGAAGGGGCGCACAGGGTGGGGGGGAACTGGGTCGGAGGCAAAGTGAACAGGTACCTAAGGGAGACAGGGTCGAGGAGTGGGAAAGACCGGTCTTTCAAAGGGAAAAGGGGGTGGAGCAAACAAGCTCCCAAGGGACTTCACAAGTCTCTCTTAATGGGTGTGTGGGGGTGGCTTCTAGCATAAACTGGGCCCAGGGAGGATAGGCAAGTCCTAAACGTGTCACTGGGGACACACGTCACGGGGGATACATATGCAAGGACAGAGCGCAGAGCTCCAGAAGGGACAGAATCCGGCAGAAGTGGTTTCTGGGTCCCCACCACAGGCTCAACAGCAAATTCGAGCTGGTTGGGGTCTGAAGGATGACCTCAAGGTTGGTGAGAAACTCACTATCAAGGGGGTGAGAAACTGGATGGAGCAGTCACCCAAAAGAAGGAGGGAGGGCAGCCAGGCCCTAGCAGACATGAAAGGTGCTTAGTGGTGGCCTGGGAAAGCTCTGAGAAGAGAAGAAGGGAATCTCTGAGGAGAAAGCTGTCTAGGAAGCCTGAAGCACGATTCTGGAGATGATAAACTCCAAGTGTGGGCAGATGCTAATCAGCTAACGGTCCAGCAGAGGCCTCACAGGAAGCAGGCTGAGGGCGGTCCCAGAGTAAGGAGAAGTCAGCAGACACAGGTCCTAGCTCCTTCCTGCCTGTGGCCAGCTGTGTGACGCTGGACAGGCCTCCGTCCCCCATCGCTGGCCAGTGAGAAATTGTGAGATCATGGAAGGGCCTGCCCTCTGTAGCCTGCCAGGGAGCCACCCCAAGATGAGCTGATTCTTGTCATCAGATCCTGCATCCAAGCACGTCAGAGCAAGACTCGCATCAGAATGGCTGAGACTCTCTGTTGATGGAAACAGAGGCCCAGAGGGAGGTGGTGGCTCTGCCAGAGCACTCAGCAGCCGAAGGGTACAGGAGGAACTGAGATCCGGGGTCGCTGGACTGTTCGTCCAGGATATCCCACCATCATGATGAAAAAGGAGAAAATGGGCTGAAGAGGGGTCCTCATGGAAACATGAGGGGGATATCAAGATGGGGATAAAAAGGGGCCATAGCCCTGGGTGATTTTAGTTAGCTCCTACCCCTCTCTGTGTCACAGCCTCTGTATTTGGATGACTGGCAGGAACATTTCTATCCCTAAGGGTCATCCTTAGGTCTATGGTTTTCTGTGTGAGGGTCCTGGATCCACAGGCCAACTCACCCTGCCCGATGTAGGATCATCTCGGGACAGGGAATGCTCCCCTTCACCTGTACAGACTGTAGAGAAAGGAGAGCAGCCCTGGGGACCCAGCTGAAGGAGTTGCCCCACCCCCATCCCCCCATGGTCCAGCATGTTCCCAAGGAGACAGTCCTGCCTGCTGCTGAACTTGCAGGTTGCTGAGGTGACAGCTTAAGGGCCAGGACTGTCTCTGCAGGATCAACAGGCCAGATGAGTAGGTTCTGGGGGTCATACTGGCCCCAGTCCTGTCATGGGTGAGCAAGGTTGACTCAGGCTCCGGGAGAAACCAAGACCAGGCCTGGCCCAGATTGCTGTCTATGGAAAACTCCTGCTAACATCCGCCATGGCCCAATTTCCCAAAATACTCAGACTTGCCTTCCTACTACCCCCTCCCGGCTCTGCACTTTCCTCCTTGCCCCAGCCCAGAGCAATCTTATGGATCCTGCAAAAACCAGGCATGGGAAAAGAACCTGATCCTGGAATTAGGTGACTTGGGTTAGAATAACATTATCTAAATGATATTGAACCATCACTAAGTACCAAGCACTATGCTTAAGGCTTTAATGTGTATCATCTTCCTATCATCCTACAAAGTAGGTACTACTACTAAGACTATTTTTATAAATGAGAAATCTGAGGATCAGAAATATTAAGACACCTGCCTACTGTTCCACAGAAGTAAGTGGCAGGATTTTAATTTAGTCAGTTTAGCTCTAGAATCCAAATTTATACAAGATCATCAACTCAAAATGTGCAAAGACCACACAGCAGGTATGGATGTCAAGATGGCTGGGTGGGGACTGTGGCTTTCAAGAGACCCTCATCACCTGTGCAAAGGGAGCAGCCATGACTCAACTCTGACTGATAGTTGCCATGTAGGAATATGGGCCTGGTGTAATCAGATCTTCCAAATTTCCAAGAGGATCTGGAAATAGGGATATTTACATGAAATCTCTTGAGTTTTAGAAGTTGGCAACAATTCTTTAAAAAAAAATGCACTGTTTGAGCCAAGCAAAACATGTTTGCAAGCTGGCTTGGGTTGTGGTGTGCCAGTTTGCAAACTCTGGCCTTGGATTTCAGTGTTAACTCTAATAATAACAGCAAACATTTCCTTGAGCATACTGTGTACCTCGTACTATTCTTATCACTTGATGTATCTCACTAAATTTTCACAACGATCCTATAAGGCAGGTAGGTGCTTTTATCAATACCTATTTTCCAGGTGAGGAAAGGGAGGCACAGAGAGAACTAAACCACTTGCTCAAGATTACACAGTTTGTACAACTGAAAATGAACCCAGGCAGCCCCACTCCAGAATCTGTGCTTTTTTTTCACCCCTGTTTTTTTTAAGTGAAAATGATGTACATCTTTTAAAAAATTATCTTAAAATTATTTATTTGGCTGCATTGGGTCTTAGTTATAGCACACTGGAAATATTGCTGCCCACAGATTCTCCATTTGCAGCTCGTGGGCTTAGTTGCTCTGAGGCATGTGGGATCTTAGTTCTCCCTCCAGGGATTGAACCCATGTTCCCTGCGTTGCAAGGCAGATTCTTAACCACTGAACCATAAGGGAAGCCCCAGGCCCCTATGTTATAAAAGATAAGATGGTCAGAAACATGCTATCCAACCTTCTAGTTTCCCCCCAGGTGGGGAAACCAAGGCCCAGAACAGGACAGAGCCTTGCCAAGGTTGCCATTTATTCACTTAAAGCATGGGGGCTTTCTTTCTACCAAGTGCTGTTCTAGGTCTTAGGGATACATCAGTGATGTACAGGCAAAAAAAACCCCGCTACTGTTTAGGTCACGGGCCCTCAACCCATCCCCTCTTGTCCCCACAGGTGGCCATGGTTGAGGTACAGCTGGAGAGCAACCACGAATACCCGCCGGGCCTGCTGGTGGCCTTCAGTGCCTGCACCACCGTGCTGGTGGCTGTGCACCTCTTTGCACTCATGGTCTCCACCTGTCTGCTGCCTCACATTGAAGCCGTTAGCAACATTCACAACCTCAACTCTGTCCACCAGTCTCCACACCAGCGACTCCACCGCTACGTGGAGCTGGCCTGGGGCTTCTCCACTGCCTTGGGCACGTTCCTTTTTCTGGCTGAAGTTGTCCTGGTTGGCTGGGTCAAGTTTGTGCCCATCGGGGCACCCTTGGGCACATCAGGCTCCATAGGACCTGCCTCCCAGCTACCTGAGACTCTGCCGCCAGTGTCCACCTCCCTTAGTCCAGCTTCCAAGCCATCCTTCGCTTCTGTAACCCCATCACAGGCGGAGCCCCCTGAGGCCTGCCCTCCACGGCAAGCATGTGGCGGTGGTGTGGCCCATGGACCAGGCTGGCAAGCCGCCATGGCCTCCACAGCAATCATGGTACCTGTAGGGCTAGTGTTTGTGGCCTTCGCCCTGCATTTCTATCGCTCCTTGGTGGCTCACAAGACCGACCGCCACAAGCAAGAGCTAGAGGAACTGAGTCGCCTCCAGGGGGAGCTTCAGGCTGTGTGAGGCTGGTGTTAGCTCAAGGTTGAGCGCACTGCCTCCCCGGGGGTCAGTCAGAGGCCCCGGATCTACCAACCCCATTCTGAGGCCCTGCCTGGAGCCACTTCCTGTGGCCACTCTCAGGTAGAGAACAGATTCCTGCCCTCAGGGTCCTTCGGGCCAGACCTTGGGGCAGCTCCCACGTTCCCAGGGATTCTCCCTGTCTAGTCTGTCCCATGGGTTTTGGAAGCTCTACTCTACACCCAGGGGGCTGGGAAGAGCATGAGTTAAGTAGAATGTCCTCGGTCCAAGCTCCTGCGGTAGGTAGAGGGGAGGCAGGGAGACCCTGGTCAGACCTTCGTTGCTGACTCTTAGCCACCTGCCCCCATACAGAATGAGGACGTCAGAAGGATACACGCCCACCCAGTTGCCCCAAAAGGCAGCCAACCCTTACTTTACTCTTGTAGAATCTGTTTTATGGTTGGCATTTTTTTTTTCTTGAAGCTTTTCCCCATCTTCAGATTTTCATTTCCATGCTTTCGCTTTGGTATTTGGATAGAGAAGGATTTAGGTGTTTCTTCCCCAGGCACAGGTCCAGCCTTTCCAAGGGAGAGCCTCCCTATCTGGAGGAGGTTCAGATGCCTGCCCCACTGCCCTAGACACACACTCGTGCTTCTATAACTGGTTCCAACTCTCCAAGTCCAGGGCTGGGTGGTGGTGCACCCCGCCTGACTCCCTAGCAAGGATTGGGGTGATAAGGGAGAAGGTCCATTCCATAGCCCTTAGAATACAGAACTATTCTGACACTGAATTTTTGATGCACCTAGTTTTGTATAATAAATTGTGTTTTACACATGTTGCTGTGGCTGTGAATGGAGTGAAGAGGACACCTCTTCGGGAACAGGGACTTGTTGTTGAGAGCCAAGTGGAGGCAAGTGTCCCTGGAGGCAGGGTAGGGGTGGAGGCGAGAAGGTTCCAAGCTTGACTCCCTTCTAGTGCTGACAGGGCCCAGGAGCTTCTGAATGTGGAGACTGAGTTAGGCTAAAACAAAAGGGTTTTGAAATCTTGCTACTGAGTCCAGGGTCTCTGTCTCTTCCACTGAGTATGAGAGTGAAAAAGCTGGTTTAAAACTCAACATTCAAAAAACTAAGATCATGGCATTCAGCCCCATAACTTCATGGCAAACAGAAAGAAGAAAAGTGGAAACAGTGATAGATTTTGTCTTCCTGGGCTCCAAAATCACTGTGGACAGTGACTGCAGCCACAAAATTAAAAGAAGCTTGTTCCTTAGAAGGAAAGTTACAACAAACCTAGACAGCATATTAAAAAGTGGAGTCATCATTTTGTCAACAGAGGTCTGTATAGTCAAAGCTATGGTTTTTCCAGTTGCCACGTATGCATGCAAGAGTTGGACCATAAAGAAGGCTAAGTGCTGAAGAATTGATGCCTTCAGATTGTGGTGCTGACGAAGATTCCTGAAAATCCCTTGGACTGTAAGTAGGTCAAATCAATCAATCCTAAGCAAATCAATCCTGAATATTTATTTATTGGAAGGACTGATGCTGAAGCTGAAGCTCCAATTCTTGGCCACCTGATGTGAAGAGCAGTGGAAAAGACCCTGATGCTATGAAAGACTGAAGGCAAAAGGAGAAGAGGGCAGCAAAGGATGAGATGGTTAGATAGCATCACCAACTCAATGGATATGAATTTGAGCAAACTCTGGAAGATAGTGAAGGACAGGGAAGCATGGCATGCTGGAGTCTATGGGGTTGCAAAGAGTTGGACGTGAGTTAGTGACTGAACAACAACATAAGTTTTTTTTTTAGTTTAATTTTCTTTCTTGAATAACTACTACATACTAGGGGCTTCTCATATGTCATTTATTCAGCCTATTTAACTGATTTAACAATCACCTCAAGAGACAAGTCTTTATGACTACTCTTTCAGAGATAAGGAAGCATTAACCTAAGATGGTTGAGGATCTTTCCCAAAGCCACACAGCCAATCAGCGAAAACTTGGACCACCTTTACTATCACAAGGGGAATCTTTCGCTTGAGAAAAGGAGTATCTTTTAACTAGGACCAGAAAAAGAATCTGATCTCATTACCCCTGTTTCCATTGTAAATTTATTTCTTCAGCCTCATTTTCCTTAAATTTGTAAAGGGTCCTAAGGCTCTCCCAGAAGGATTATTTTGGTGTTGAGATTTTGGACAAATCTCTTTTCCTAGTCCTTAAAATTGTGAGTTTACATGAACCAGGCCTCAGAGGCCTTTCCTACACTGTTTTACTGTCTACAATACTTCTGCATAACAGTAATTCACATCTATTTTCAGAGGAGGAATCTGAAGCTTTATGAAGTTAATGACTTGCCCAAGGTCATACATCAAGAAGTCTAGAACCTAGGGCATCCCCTCACCTCTGACAGTGCCTGGGAGTGCCATTACCCTGAGACCAAGACACCTGCGTCCAAACCTGAGAAAAGGTGCCGAGCATCAGGGCAACCTTAGCCCAAGTCTCAGGTTTAAGCCTGGGATGGTGCTGCCCTCGAGCGGCGGGACTGCGTAAGCGAGGCGGGGCAGAGGGTTGCACAACTGAAAACGGCGGGCACTTGGACCTTGGGAAATCGACCAGCCCTAGTTCAAGTACGACCTAATTTAACGTTTTTTACAGGACCGGTTCAAGATCCTTTAGGACCTACCCTTATCACGTAACTTTGACACAGACTAAGATTTAATCACTAACGGTGGGCCAGTACAGGCAAAGTGCAGCACCCTCTGCCGGCCTCAGTGTCCCCCATCTGTCAAATGGGCATCTTAAAGAGCTGCCCAAAGAGAATAATGGCAGGAAAACGCTCCCTGCCTTACGTGCGGCGCCAAACAGCCTGAGTCACCGTTGTTGGTGGTATTTTTCCATCTCCTGGGGGCCCCTCCCAGCCCGCCCCGGTTTCCGAGGGTCCTACAGGAAGCGCCCCGGCGACGCTGGGCTCCGCACGCTGACCACGCCCTCTGTGCGCGGAGCCTTGGCCCCGCCCACTAAACAATTCGCAGATTCGCTAGGCAGGCTCCTCCTCCGAATTTCTCGGGCCCCTCCATACTCGGCTGAAAATTCTCATCGGACTCCGTAACCATTTCCCCCAGGTCGGAACTGAGCAGTTCTCTGAGTTGTGCTAGTAAGAAAGATCCAGGAAAAGCGGCCGACTCTGCCAACAGGGCTCGGCTAACTAGGGATTATTTTCTTCACTCCACCAAAGGCTGGTGAAGGGAGGCAGCAGCTGAGGCCAGGACTTGTGGCGAATCTGCAGCCTTTCAGACCTTTGATCGCTTAAGGAAGGGGCAGGAAAGAGGAGCAAAGGAGCGGGCATCCTGTCTACCGATTCGCCCCGCCCGCCTGACGAATCTGCGCCTGTTCAACGCGCCACTCAAATCTCCCCAGCTCTGGCTGGCCTCCTCCCCTTTGCCCCGCCTCCTTTTCCTCTGGGATTAGTCGCTGCTTTCAACGCCGCCGATTCGTCAAGGATCCCAGGCCAGAGCAGCTGGATAGTCGTGGTGAAGTCAACTCTCCGGGGGATGCGGTCAAACTCCAGGCTCACTGGGCCGCAACTCTTGAGCTTCATAGGCCGCCGGCGGAGGCGAAGCCGCTATCCTCGGCCCCGTGGGTCTCCCGAAGTCGCCCGTGGCGAAAGTGCGAATGTAGAAGCTGTGCCCGCTGGGCCTCGCGCAGGTGGCGGTGGTGTTTGGTGCGCGCGCCGGGGAGGTGGTGGTGGGGGGGCGCCGCCGCCGCCACCGCTGCGGGGCCGGGTCTCGCTCTGTCGCCGCCGCCGCCGCCGCCTCGCGCCCCTGAGGTGCCGCGCGGGGTGGGGGGAGGGGGAGCCACTCGCCGCTCGCGGGTGAGTGGGGCCGCGCCGCGCGTGCGCGGAGGTGGGGGGGGTAGAACGCGCCGGGGCGGGAGGAGAGGGCAGCGGCGCGCGTTTCCCCCACTCCCCGCCCGGATTGAGGGCCGAAGCCGGGTCTCGGGCTCGGTCTCGCGGTGTTTCCAACGCCCTGAAGAGGTGCCACTTCTTGGCCAGAGGATCGGGGCGCGGGGACGGGAGCGGGTGTGTGGGAGCGGGAGCCGGGCTTGGCCTGGGCCGCTGGCCGGTGAGGAGGCGGGAGGGGGCGGGGCCTGCCAGGGGGCGGGGGAGGGGTCTTGCGCCGAGGCCAAGTGGGGCGCGCGCTAGGGAGAGCGGGAAGGTAAGGGGGCGCGAGATGGGTCTGGGGGCCAGAGGGGAGAGTTGGGAGGTGGAGAGAGGATGGGGTGTTATGGTGAAAGAAGGTACTTGGGAGAAAATCTGGGGGAGCCTCGGGTCATGATGAGTGAGGTATGGAAACTGAGGTGATGAGAGTTACCTAGCTAGTCAGTGAGGGGCAGCAAAGGAGTTGGGCCTAAGTCGTGAACCTCTTTGCTTATCCCTCTTTCTTCACAGTGTAAATGAGCAAAGATGGATCAGGAAGGTGGGGGAGATGGGCAGAAGGCCCCGAGCTTCCAGTGGCGGAACTACAAGCTCATCGTGGATCCTGCCTTGGACCCTGCCCTACGCAGGCCTTCTCAAAAGGTGTACAGATACGATGGAATCCACTTTAGTGTCAACGTGAGTGTCCTAGGCCTTCCCCAGATCTAGGGAACTCAAACCCAATTGCCTCTGTTACCTCTGCTCATCACCTAGAACCTGCCTTCTTTAAAGTGGGCAACCAGAAGTCAGCGGTTTTGTTCGTGGGTCTCCAGAGGGGCTCTAGAGATCAACCCTGTGGTTTCACCTTTAGCTGTCTCTCTGTTCCTGATTATTTTCCTAGGACTCAAAGTATATACCAGTGGAGGACCTCCAAGACCCCCGTTGCCACGTCAGGTCCAAAAACAGAGACTTTTCCCTCCCAGTCCCTAAGTTTAAGGTACGTTTCTGCTAGTCTCCTGGTGTGGTGGCCTTTGGAGGGTGTGGAGGATCTATTCTGGTAGTCTGGTCTTAATGTAGCATAGGGAAAGGGGATTTTCCAGTGAAAGAGTCTAATAACAGATTTAATAATCTCTGAGGCTATGAGACTGAGTTGTTGTGGACGGGGGTGTGTTTATTTTCTAGAAAGGTATAGGTTAGGAGTCTCAAAAAGGGTGTTAACATTTTGAAGGGTGAAGACAGGTCCAGCTATCACTATATACTTCTAGATTGTGCATAGCAAAATAGTACCCTGTGTGTTACCCCAGTTTCTCAGTTAAGGGGAGTGACAGCACCAAGGACTCCATCACTGGAGACCTCTGTTCCTCTCTCGTATTCTGTCTTTTTTCCTCAGAGGATCCCCATGTCTCTGTCCAGACAGGATACTCATCAGTCTTTGGAGGACTGGGTCTAGAGAACTGGTGGTTCTTAATCTCCTTTGTTAAGTCTTTATTCTTCCTTTATAATAAGTCACTTGTGAGGTTCCCGCATCCCTTTTTTTTTCACTTTGTATACTTTTCCTGGACAGTGTCTTTCCCATCCACAACTTTGACTATTACTGAAGTGTTGATGACTTCCAGATCTCTTGAAATTCCAGCTTATTTGCCTGGTGGAGGGACAGCTCCATCTGGAGGCCCCACAGAAACCTCTAGCTCAGGAGGTGTAAAACAATTATCTTCACCCCCTTCGCCCTGCTTTTCTTTCCATTTTCCTTTTGCTGACGAATGGCAACACCGTGTACTCAGCTGCACAAGCTAGAAACCTGGGTGTCATCCTATGATTCTTCTGTCCTTAATCTGTCACCAAGTCATGCTGACTCTTTTTCTAAACACATCTCTCTTCTTTTTTTACGTTAGTTTTTCTATTTCTGTTGCCATTCCTTTAATACAGAGTCTTATATTCATTGCTCCTGGTTTCCTTGCCTCTGTTCTCTTCTCCATTTAGTGCTGTCATTTGTCTCTTTGGTTTTACCGAAAACTTATTTTATTTTTGTTGGCAAGTTCACATTTTTTGTGCATTGGCATGTATGATTACTGGTCTGGCCAGCCTCATCTCCTGCCTTGATAGTGCATACCTGTGTTCTCTTGTACTGTGTGCTTTGCAGTTTCTAGGCAACGCCAAGTTATTTTATAGTCATATACCCTACAGGTCCTGTCATGGTGAACTCCTGTTTATCCGAAAAGTCCAGTATGAATGATACCACCTTTATGAATTTTTTCCTGCCTCCTCTCTGAGCAAAGGTTTCATTCTCTGGGCTCCCAAACACATTATCTACACCTTTGTTGACACTTGTTGTGTCGTGTTGTAATTGTGCATGTCTGTTTGTCCTGTCTACCTTTCTGCATAGAACTCTCTCTTTTCTCCATCTTTGTATTCCTAGTGCCCCGTCCTTGGGAATCACTTAGTGAAAGCTGAGCTAGTGAATTATTTCCATATAACTGGTTCCTTCTATGAATGTTTAGTCCTCACTTTATACATTTCTTTTCCTGGTTCTTGCTATCATTTTGTGGAGAGAATTCAGGGAAGAGAGGGGTCAGGACAGATGTATCCTTTGTTGGGACCCCCTTCCTCATCCCTTTGCCTCTTGATTTCCCCATTCTCTCCCTCTTGGCCTCATGGATCTTGCTAAAGTTTCCCAATGGGGCAAGGCATGGTGATCAGTAGTGAGACTCCAGACTTAACTTCTGTCCCCTCCACAGCTGGATGAGTTCTATATCGGACAGATCCCACTGAAAGAAGTGACATTCGCAAGGCTGAATGACAACGTGCGGGAGACCTTTCTGAAGGACATGTGCCGGAAGTATGGCGAGGTGGAAGAGGTGGAGATCCTTCTCCACCCCCGTACTCGCAAGCACCTGGGCCTGGCCCGGGTGCTCTTCACCAGCACTCGGGGAGCCAAGGAAACAGTCAAAAACCTCCACCTTACCTCCGTCATGGGCAACATCATCCATGCCCAGCTCGACATCAAAGGTAAGGGTTCCCTTGCCTGCTGCCCCGAGTTGGGCTCCGACAGAGATGGTACATGCAGATGCCTCTTGGGGCCCGGCAAGTAGTCAGATCCATGATTTCTCTCTGAAACTCTTGGGCCACGTGTTTCTCATGTCAGAATTTTATAGAGAGATTATGGTACAGATACAGGCTTTTGCGTGTTGTCTCTGACAGGATTGAGGCAGCACCCTATGGTGTAGTGTATGACTGTATTTTGTGAGAAACAGTCTGAAGAGTCACACTGGGTAGGATGAATAAAAACAATGGTAAATAGCCTCAGGTCAGGTTTTGGCACCACGTTCTAAAAAACACTGGGTTTTGAGTTTTTCTGGTGTGAAATTTCAGATGAAGAAAAAAAATATATATATATAGATGATGGGCTTCCTTGGTAGCCCAGATGGTAAAGAATCTGCCTGCAATGTGGGAGAGCGGTTTCGATCCCTGGATTGGGAAGGTCCCCTGGAGAAGGGAATGGCAACCCACTCCAGCATTCTGCCTGGGGAATTCCATGGACAAAGGAGCCTGGTGGACTGCAGTCCATAGGGTCCCAAAGAATCAGACACGACTGAGGGACTAAGTAGCAGCAGCGTAGGTGAGCGAAGCAGTCTGGACTTCTGTGCTAAGTAGCAGTAGGGAAGGGTGGGGACTGTGGCAACTGTCTAGTGGCATCTGAAGGTGCCAGCTATTAGCTGACACTACCCAATTTGTACATGGGGATGAAGACTAGCAGATTTTTTTTTAAGCCAGAAATATAATTTTTTTGTGTAAAATCTCGTGGGGCTTTTGTTTAAAATATTTATTTATTTGGCTATACCAGGGTCTTAGTTGCAGCATGCAGGATCTTTAGTTGAAGCGTGCAAACTCTTAGTTGCAGCATGTGGGATCTAATTCCCTGATCAGGGATTGAACCTGGGCGCCCTGCCTGGGAAGTACAGAGTCCTAGCTACTGGACCACTGGGGAAGTCCCAAACTAGTGGGTTTCTCCCTCACCCTTCCCAATACTTTAAGTGATTGTGGCAAATAAATCACAGTGGTGGGCTGAGCTTAACCTTCAGGCTGCCATCTTACTGCTGTAGTTAATAGGATGAAGAGGATGGTGGGGTCCAGCTTGAGATGACTGGGTTTGAATTCAAGTTTCGTTACTCCGTGCAGGTCAGTTTTCTTTAAGCCTGTACGATAGAGTTATGGATGCTTTTCTAGTGATTGTCGAACATAGTAACAGATGCTAGAAGTACTTTTGTAAACTATTAAGGGTCACTTGATACGTTGTTTGTAGTAGTTACCAAATAGACACTAGGTAGTAGAACTTAAAGGCCCTAGACTCCAGGAAATCTTAGCAAATTGAGGCCTGAGAAAAAAGTGGGAATACAAAATCTGAAAGGAGTTGTTTTCTCCATTTGACTCTGTCGGTTCCCATTCTGTTCTCTCCAGGTCAACAGCGAATGAAATACTATGAACTGATAGTCAATGGCTCCTACACCCCTCAGACGGTGCCCACTGGGGGCAAGGCCCTGAGTGAGAAGTTCCAAGGCTCTGGTGCAGCCACGGAGACGGTGAGAAGCTCGTGGTTGGCGATGCCCTCACCCCACAGGCTCAGTACTTAGATGCCAGGGGCAGCCTTTGGGCAGTTCTGGACTTCACTGTTAAAGTATAGGAAGAGCCAAGGAAAGGACGCCTTACTGCTTTCCCAAAGCAGGGGATCAGGGTTCTTGGTTTCGAGAAGGGCATGTTGTCAAATGGTGCTTGATCGCTTCTTGTTTCTCCCTGCTGCACTCTCTCCCCACCAGACCGACTCCCGCCGCCGCTCCTCGTCCGACACGGCTGCCTTCCCGGCAGGCTCAGCTGTGGTGGGCACTCCCGGCAATGGCACCCCCTGCTCCCAAGACACAAGCTTCTCCAGCAGCCGACAAGACACCCCGTCTTCCTTCGGCCAGTTCACCCCTCAGTCCTCCCAAGGAACCCCATACACATCTCGGGGCAGCACCCCCTACTCTCAGGACTCTGCCTATTCCAGCAGGTGCAGCGGAAAACCCCTCTGGGACCCTCAGATGCGGGTAGCTGCCTGGGAAGAAGAAACCCAAAGTCTCAAAGAGGGAGTTGGAAATAATTGGTCTTAGTTCCTTGAGGATTCAGCCAACACACTGCTGTCCTCGGGGCATTTACTCTGTGGCTAGGAGCCCAACAGCCAGTAGATCTCCCTTTGGGGGCAGTGTAGAAGGGCTTTGGGTACTAATGGCCAGGGCAGTGGGGTTTGGTCATACAGAAGTACACTCCGCTAACCCCTGCGCGTTTCCTCCAGCACCACTTCAACCTCCTTCAAGCCCCGGCGGTCAGAGAACAGCTACCAAGATTCCTTCTCCCGCCGCCATTTCTCCGCCTCTTCGGCCCCCACGACCACCTCTGCTGCCATCTCCGCCACCACTGCAGCCACTGCCGCTGCTGCCTCCTCTTCTTCCTCCTCGTTGTCTTCGTCCTCTTCGTCGTCCTCTTCTTCCTCATCTTCTCACTTTCGTGGTTCCGACTCAAACTACCCAGCGTATTATGAAAGCTGGAATCGCTACCAACGCCATGCTTCCTACCCACCCCGTCGGGCAACTCGGGATGAGCCCCCTGGGGCCTCTTTTGCTGAAAATACTGCTGAGCGCTTCACACCATCCTACACCTCCTACTTGCCCCCTGAGCCCAACCGGCCTGCTGACCAGGACTACCGGCCTCCTGCCTCTGAAGCTCCGCCCCCAGAGCCTCCAGAACCTGGTGGAGCAGGGGGCGGTGGTGGGGGGCCCAGCCCCGAGAGAGAAGAAGCTCGATCCTCCCCACGCCCAGCCTCACCTGCCCGATCCGGCTCCCCAGCCCCAGAGACCACCAACGAGAGTGTGCCCTTCGCTCAGCACAGCAGCCTGGATTCCCGCATTGAGATGTTGTTGAAGGAGCAGCGTTCCAAGTTTTCCTTCTTGGCCTCTGACACCGAGGAAGAGGAAGAGAACAGCAGCACGGGCCCGGGGGCTCGGGACACAGGGAGCGAGGCCCCTTCTGGATCAGGTCACGGACCATGCACACCCCCTCCAGCCCCAGCGAGTTTCGAGGATGTGGCACCTACAGGGAGTGGGGAAGCAGGAGCTACCCGGGAGTCGCCCAAGGCCAATGGACAGAACCAGGTGAGTTTGGGGTCTGCCCACAGAAGTGCCTGGGATCTGGGAGAGCAGACTTGGGCCTAGTGGGAGAAAGCAGGAAACTGGGCAAGAGGACAGAGGTTTGGGGAAAAGTCCACAGAACTGGCGGTAGCCTCCTGTGACCGCCCTCTGTGCCCCACAGGCTTCTCCATGCTCTTCTGGAGAGGACATGGAAATCTCCGATGACGACAGGGGCGGCTCACCCCCTCCGGCCCCGACACCACCCCAGCAGCCCCCACCCCCTCCCCCACCGCCTCCCCCGCCCCCACCTTACCTGGCTTCCCTTCCCCTTGGTTATCCTCCCCACCAGCCTGCCTACCTCCTCCCACCGCGACCCGATGGGCCGCCGCCTCCCGAGTACCCCCCTCCTCCTCCACCGCCCCCCCACATCTATGACTTTGTGAACTCCTTAGAGCTCATGGATCGACTTGGGGCTCAGTGGGGAGGAATGCCCATGTCCTTCCAGATGCAGACCCAGATGTTAACTCGGCTCCACCAGCTGCGGCAGGGCAAAGGATTGACCGCGGCCTCAGCGGGTCCCCCCGGTGGGGCCTTTGGGGAGGCCTTCCTCCCATTCCCACCCCACCAAGAGGCAGCCTATGGCCTACCATACGCTCTGTACGCTCAAGGGCAGGAAGGCCGAGGAACATACTCCCGGGAGGCCTACCACCTGCCTTTGCCCATGGCAGCCGAGCCCCTGCCCTCCTCAGTCTCAGGAGAAGAGGCCCGGCTGCCCCCCCGGGAGGAAGCAGAGCTGGCCGAGGGCAAGGCCCTACCATCGGCAGGCACCGTGGGCCGTGTACTGGCCACCCTGGTCCAGGAGATGAAGAGCATCATGCAGCGAGACCTCAACCGCAAAATGGTGGAGAACGTGGCCTTTGGAGCCTTTGACCAGTGGTGGGAGAGCAAGGAAGAGAAGGCCAAGGTGAGGGCCAGTGCCTGGGACTGGAGAGACCAGGGCTCCATTGGTGGAAGTAGACCTCTGGCTTCTTCAGGCTATACAGCTCAGAAAAGACAGGTGGTCAGGGTGAGTGGAGAGAGAGACTAGGTGCTCAGTGGTCCATACAGCTGAGCACAGGGGAGTTGGAGGGTACACACAGAACAGTAGAAAAGGCAGGAGTCTTAAGAGTCAGAAGAGCTTTGTCCTGGTTCCACCACTGCCTTGCAATAGATGAAGCCCTTAAATTTCTGGGCTTCTCTCTATAGTGTCTCCATTTGTAGAGTAGGAGTAATAGCAGCAGCTTTGCAAGATTGATAGACGGAGGGAGCGGACCTCTGAGAAGATGCCTGTACAGGGGCTGGTGGAGGGAGGTGTGGTGTAGATGTGTATCAAATGGAGAAGTGAGTGGATGCCTTTCTGTATTCCTGGGGCCTGGGAGTAGTTCTCAGGCAGGAGGCAGGAGGGAGCGCCTGGGTTCTGGGGCTCAGTCCCCCTACTGCCTGCAGCCATTCCAGAATGCAGCTAAGCAGCAAGCCAAGGAGGAAGATAAAGAGAAGACAAAACTCAAAGAGCCAGGCCTGCTGTCCCTCGTAGACTGGGCCAAGAGTGGTGGTACCACTGGCATCGAAGCCTTTGCCTTTGGATCAGGACTGCGAGGGGCCCTGCGGCTGCCTTCTTTCAAGGTACCCAGAATTGTGATCTTGCCTGGTTGGGTGGGGAGAGGGTTGAAAGCAGGGTTCCCTTCCTTAGAATAAGGGTGGTTGGGAACCATGAGTGTTTGGGTTTTAAATGGCTCCATCTCTTTTCATCTCCTAGGTAAAGCGAAAAGAGCCTTCAGAAATTTCAGAGGCCAGTGAGGAAAAGAGGCCCCGGCCTTCTACTCCAGCTGAAGAAGATGAAGATGGTGAGTAGGTCAGGTGAAGAAAAAAGGGGAAAACAGTCTGCTTAGTTTCTGATGGCCTTCCGTGGTGGCTCAGATGGTAAAGAATCTGCCTACAAGGTGGGAGACCTGGGTTTGATCCCTGGATCGGGAAGATTCCCTGAAGAAGGGAATGGCTACCCAGTCCGGCATTCTTGCCTGAAGAATTCCATGGACAGAGGAGCCTGGCAGGCTGTAGATAGGAAAGCAAAAGGCAGGGGTGAAGGGGTGAAGGTGTCTTGAGGGCAAAAGGCCAAGTGAAGATATGAAACTAAGTTATAGTAAAGAAGCTCTTTGGGATGTGAAGTTAGGTTACCCAAAGTTACCATCTAATGCTTAAGTGTCCTTGCACCCTTCTTACTAGTCTAAGTCTGAGCTATATAGCTTGATGGCTTCTGTGGCTGGGAAACTTCCTTACTGAATCTGATCTGCTTCCCTGGAGACCTGTTGACTTTAGTACGACTTTCTTGGGCCAGATATTAAAAGAAATCACTTCCCTCTTTCACCCAGCCCAGAAAACGATGAAAGATAAAATGGGTCCAGTGTGTTTAAAACTGTGTAAAGTGTGAAGGAACTTTCCAGTTTGTGTGTTTCTCAGTTGAGCCTCAGCTTCTTGTCTGTAAAACAGGGTCTGTGTTGTGGAACTGTTAGAAAGGGCAGCAGTGATGTGTGCAGAGCTCCTTTCACCAGATGGGGCTGTTACTGCTGATGGCAAATTGCACTACCTACCCCTCTTCTGGGTCCAGATGCTGAGCGAGAGAAGGAGGTTGGAGAGCCAGGCCGTCCGGGGACCAAGCCCCCAAAACGAGATGAAGAGCGAAGCAAGACCCAGGGCAAGCACCGCAAGTCCTTTGCTCTGGACAGCGAGGGGGAAGAGGCATCCCAGGAGTCCTCCTCAGAGAAGGTGAGGAGTCTGCCTTCTGAGTTCCTGCTGCCATAGCCAGCTTCTCTCTGCACTGGAGCCCCGGTGACCATGCTTCCTAGAGGACCAGTTGTCCTTCTCCTATTAATTCCCAGTTGTCCCTTTCCCTAAGGATGAGGAGGATGAAGAGGAAGATGAAGAAGATGAAGAGCGTGAGGAAGCCATGGATGCTGCAAAGAAGGAGACAGAAGCATCAGACGGTAAGCACCTAGCGTGTGCAGTTGAATTCCGGGAAGGGAGAGATTCAACCACCTGTCCAGACCTTTCCGTGCCTGTGTAACCTGCCCACTGGATTGACTGGCCATCTTTGCCTTCCCCCACAACAACTGCCTTTTAGCCTCATTCTTTGGAGCCCTTGGCCCACTGCAAACAGCACCCAGAATACTCCCTCCTGCTTTCCTCTGAAACAGGCTCTCTCATGAAGACAACCCAGCACAGCCTATTTCTCTTCCCAAGATAAGGGGGCTGCCTTTTCCTGCTGCCACACCATGCTTTTCCCATTTCAGGCGCTGCTCTCCCCTTAAACCAAGCTCTGTCAGCTTCTCCCCCTGCCTGCAGCTGTCATTGAACCCAGCTCTGTGCCTCAGTAGAACGTGTGTCTGTTCTTTCGCATTTGTTGAGGCCTGGGTACATGGTTCAGTCTCTCTCTCCACTCTTTTCTTCAGAAGTAGATGCTGAGCCCCTGTTCTGAGCCAGGCACTGGTCTAGGTTTTAGGGACGTAGCAGTGACCACGGCAGCAGTGGTTCCTGCTTTTCTGAAGCTGGTGATCAGTCAGAGGGTAGGCGGGCACTTGACAAACAAGTGGACAGAGAGCAGCACTTCCAGTGGAGAGACGTGCTTTGAAGAAAACGAACTAGGTTAATGGGGTCGGAAGGAACAGGCTCAGGGAGTGGGGGAAAGATGGGCTGTTTGGTAGTTGATGGTGAAGAGAGGCTTCCGAGTGGTGCCATTTCAGAGACCAGAATTGTAAGAACGATGTTCTAAGAGCCTCCCTTTCAGGAGAGCGGAGAGCATAGTCATCTGCTAAGAGTGAGAGGTGCAGTCCCCTTCACATCCACGTGGTCACCAGTTCTTGTCAGTCTTACTGCTTCAGTGTCTCTTCCAAGGGCACCGTCTTCTCTTACCTGTGATATCCCCACTCAGCCCTCGGGTCTGCTAGGCGAACTCCTCCTTGTCCTTCTTGATGTCAGCATTTCCTTCACAAGGATGCCTTCCCTGATTTGATCCACCAGGCAGAACCCGGGCCTTCCCATTGCCTGCACCATGACCACCCCCCGACACACAACCAACCCTTCATACTGGAATTTATCACCTTGTAGGCAAATTGTGTGCCTTTCCAACTCCTTGTGGGTAGGAGTCCCCATCACCGAGCACAGAGCCTCACATATCCCTAGTGGTGACTCAGTGAATGAACCCACAGCTTGGCTAAGTGAGGGGTCTTCTCACCTCGCCTGACTCCCCCTTCTGGATTTCCAGGCGAGGATGAGGAAAGCGATTCGTCCTCCAAATGTTCTCTGTATGCTGACTCAGATGGTGAGAATGATAGCACGTCGGACTCTGAGAGCAGCAGTTCCTCCAGCTCCTCATCTTCTTCATCTTCTTCGTCTTCATCCTCGTCCTCCTCCTCCTCATCTGAGTCCTCCTCGGAAGAAGAAGAGGAAGAGGAGCAGCCAGCAACCATACCCACAGCATCATCGCCCCCCAGAGATGTCCCCACGCCCCTGTCAGCACCTGCAGAGGAGCCCACGCCAGAAAGGGTTGAGGACTCCACAGTCACACCTCTCCCCGAACAAGAGAAGTCTCCTCTGAGACCTGCAGGTAGGTGGTGGGGAGCTGCTGTCAAAGTCTTTGTGTATATGTGTGTTTGTCTTCATGGGAATGGTGGGGTTGACATTTATTAATTGTACGCACATGTGTGACTTCGTTGGAAAACATGCAAAGTGGCCAGGAGGCAGCTTCTCCTGTTACTCGTCCCCTGGAGACATTTATGGCCTGACACACTCAGATCACACTGCCAGAAACAGTTTCCTGAGATGGACCAGGTGTTTGGCTACTAAAAACAGAATGGTCTCTTCTCAAATAAGTTAAGGAGAGAATTCCCAATTTAGTAAATTTATCCTCATTTTTTCTTAAGCTTTTTCCTTAATGTGTAGTATATACCTGGGTTTAAATGGACAGATTGGATAGATGATAACTATTAACAATGTGAACTCAGAAGTTAACTCTATCTTTGCTTTTCTTTGTGGATTTGTACGTTCAGTTTTCATTTTATATCACACATGTAATATATCTTGCTGAGTGAACTGTTGCTTCAGGCAGTAGATCCTTATTTATTGAAAGGGGGCAAGGGATAGGATAGTGTGCACAATAGGCCCTGTTTTCACTCTCATGAAACTTACTATCTGTAGGAAGAGATAGTTTAGTCAGTCCCTCCTTAAAAAAATACTTCAGAAACTCTGTGACTACAAACTGTTAAGAGACATGAAACAAAAGTCTGGGTACTTTGAGAACCTGAGCACATCTGTGAGGAAGTCTTCTCTGCTGAACCACCATTGGGCTAGAATCAAGCCAAGGCAGGCAGCAGAGCGTGTACAAAGGCCCTGAGGCAGAGGAAATGGTGTGCTTGAAGATAAAAAGGAAACCTAACCTGGGGAGTGAGAGTAAGGGGGAACTAGGGTAGCCTAAACTGAAGAGATGAGCAAGGGCTGAATCATGGGAAATGAAAAAGCCTCACTAGGAATTTGGGCTTTATGTTGAGGGCAGTGGAATGACATCAGAAGACTGATGTGATTATATCCGTGTTTTGAAAAGATGCAGTGCAGAGAAAAGTTGGAGAGGGGCCAGAGTGTATGCAGGGAAATTAAGAGCTTATTGAAGTAAGGCAAGCAGTGGTGGTAATTTGGGTTGCTCTCATGATGGAATTAACTCAGTTTTCAAGTTCCACTTTAGAGATGTACGTGACCTTCCAGAGATCTTGTTCGAAACTTGTTGGGAATTTGTGGTCCGAGACGGGCAGTGAGCACAGGAAGACCTTTCAGCATTGGTGCACTCTATTCTGGTCCAGATCCCGTGAGAGGAGGAATCGAGGCACTGATGAGCCCTAAGACACCTTTCAGCCTCTGGAAGTCCTTGGGTGGCAGAAGAGCCAATGGGGTTGCAGGTCAGGGGGTACTAATTGCAGTACTCTTTGGGAGGGTAGGAAGAAAAAGCAGGATGTGATCAGATCTGCATGTCAGGAGGATCATTTTGGCAGAAGTGGGAGGATTTCTAAGAGGTGAAGAAGGAAGTGGGACAGCTCCTGAGAAGGTTTGCAGGAATGCGGGTAAGCGAAGGGCCTGAACCAGAGCAGGGTGGTTACAGTGAGGATGGGGTGCAGGGGGTGGAGGTGGGGAGGAGGATTTGAGAGAAATTTAGGAGCTAGAACCTCTCGGTTGAAGTACTTATCAGGAAAGGAAACTCAAGGAAAACCAGAATTAGGGAGAACTCTGATGCATTTAATTGGGGTTAAGTTTCATGTGCCTCTGAAACCTCCAGGTGGGCAGTTGGATCAATAGATCTGAAGCTCTACACCTGAAACTGTCATAACCTTGTTAATCAACTGTACTCCAGTATAAAATAAAATGTTAAGAATAGGTCTGAAACTCTAGAAAACAGTAAGGGGGAAATGCGATAGGTATTTGTAAGTATGGATGTGAATACCTTGGAAGGATGTATGGAATGAAAGAAAGGGGCCAGAGCCTAATTGTTTTGTAAGAGATAGTGGGCAGAGTGGAGCCAGAGGAGACTGAAAAGGAGTGACCAGAGAGGTGGGAAGGAAACCTGAAAGCTCAGGGTTTCAGAAGGGGAATGTGGCCTGTATTTTTGTAAGGCCTCAAAAGGAAAAGCATGTGTTGGATTTGTCAGTTAGGAGGTCACCAGCTTATGAACTTGATAAGGTTACCTTATCAATTTCAATAGTGTGGCTCAAGTTAGAGGGTGTTAAGGAGTGAGGGCAAGTGACAGATAACCATTCTTTTGTAAGGGTAAGCTATGCTTGTGGAAGAAGAGTTGAGAGGGGTAGTGGCTAATGTTAGTGAACGTTTCTTGAGTAGGTCCCGTGTGCCAGGCTCTAGGCCTAGTGCATTGCAAATATCACTTTCTTATTTACTCCTCACAGCATCCCTGCTCCTCCCATTTCACAGATGAGGAATATAAGGCTTAGTGAGATGGTCGGGGTTTCCCAGCTGGGATTGGAGAGATGGCAAGAAAGTGCAGGGTTGGTGGAGGGTTAGTTTTTCAAAGTGAGTGAGACTTGAGTGTGTTCATACATTGAAGGGAAGAGAGAGCAAGTGGAGGGACCAAGAGAGGAATACTTGCTGGAGCAGCACATCTAGGGAGGTGGAGGATGGACTCTGTAGGTCGGATGCAGATCTCTCTGTAAAGAGGGAGACAAGAAGTTGTGGGGTCTTAGCCTGAAGGCTTCCTTTTCCTCTCTTTAGTAGGAAGGCAGGACATTTCTTTTTACTTTGTGTGTGTGTGTATAATTTATTTATCTGGCTCTGCTGGGTCTTAGCTGCAGCACTGGGGATCTTTAGCTGTGGCGTGTGAACTCGGTTGCAGCATGTGGGATCTAGTTCCCTGACCAGGGATCGAATCCGGGCCCATTGCCTGGGTGGCACAGAGTCTTAGCCACTAGACCACCAGGGAAGTCCCAGGCAGGACATTTCTGAGAGTGAGGGTGTATGGGTGGAGCCTGGAACTTTGGGGTGAAGAAGGAGAGGTGGTTGGGTGGATTCCAGCTTAGGTAGAGCTAGTGGAAGGCTTCAGAAAGTAGCGTGAAAGGAGAGGACAAAGCGAGGGCCCCTGTGATCTGAAACGACCAAGAGTGAAGTTAATTTAGAGGGAAGGTGATGGGCTGGAGGATGACAGAGGATGGGAAATTGAACAGGTATAATGGGGTGAACTGAAAGGACCTGGAGAACTGTGTTCAGAGGGTAGGGTTCAGAGTCACAGTCTGAGGTGGAGGGGGGTGATGAGGTCAGGTGTGTGACTGGTGGAGGGTAACTGAGGATGAGTGACTATGAGAATCTGGCGAATAGGTGGGCTGTCAGAGCCCTCTAGGTAGATAGATGGCAGAGGAGAGAGGACAGGAAGATGAAGGCCTTTAGAGAATGGTAGGAGAATCTGAGCTACCAAGGACATGACTGGATAGAGGCCTGTGTGGTCTGATGGCTGGAGCCTGGAGAGGGCTGGTCTGGTGGATCCCAAGGACAGGGGCCTGGTCACTTTTAGATCTCGACTTCTTGTCTTCCTATCTGGTCTATTCTTCTCTGCTGCACATGGTTGTCCTCTGCTTCTCCATTCCAGCAGAGCATGTCTGCCCCACAGACAGACCCCCCCCTCTTCTATCTTGAATCCTTATCCCCTGGGAAGTTTCTAGTTGGGATGGCTTGGGTCACACAGCATGAGTTAATGACAGCCTGAGGGCAGAAAGTGGGATAGGTCATACAGTAGAAAAGTGGCTTCTGGGAGTTGTATCGAGTGGGCAGGTACCCCAAAACTTGTCTTCCAGAATTATGAAAGGCATGGCCAGCTTTCCTTCAAGACTGGGAGCAGAAGGGAAGTCTCTGGAAGAAGCTAGGTTGGGGATGGGGAGATATTGGGTTTTCTCCAGAACCAGGCTACCAGGGGGCACAGTAGGCTAGGGTGGGAGATTGGGGCAGAGGAGAATGCTGCCCTGGAGCACAGGAAAGGATTAGACAGGAGAGGACTTGTAGGAACTAGGGGACTGGAGACCAGCACCCAGGGCCTCACTAGCTTCAGAGCGTGGGTTGCTCCTGGCTGACAGCCCAGGGGTGTCTGGAGCCTTGAGAGACAGGAGGCCGGGGGCATGTTGGTTGAGGCAGTGGAGGCATGTTGATCACTGCCTGCTCAGGTCATACCTGGTGCTGGCTGCCCTTGAGCTCTGTGGATGGTAGAGCCAGATGTGCAGGCACGGAGTCCCAGGCCAGGAGGTGCAGAACGGCATGCAGCAGGAGATAAGATCCCAAACTCAGATTCCAGGCTGCCCTGGGGCACAGGCCTTGTGCTGCCACTTGCTTGCTAGCTGTGTGACTGGGCTGATTATCAACCTCTCTCTGCCTTGACTTTGTATCTGCAAGATGGGATGAATAACAGTACTCACATCACTGGGTTGTTGGGAGAATGAAGTGAGTATTTACTAAAGTGAAAAGCTTGGATTACTGCTTGGCACAAAATTCCAGCTATTAATCTGGTGCAGCAAATTTGAAGCTGGCAATTGAGAGCCACCAGCTTTCTGGTTCTGAGAGGAAGATTCTAGCACTGCCTGAGGAAGCTGGGTGAGTCTTCACAACGGTAGTGGCCTTGAGCTGGATTCAAAAGCTGTGTGCAGGCTTTCTGGATGGGTGAAAGGAGTGAGGTGTTCTGAATAAAGGGAACCACGTGAGCAAAGGGCCAGGGGCCTGAAAGACCATGCCTCTTTGAGTGGCTACAGCCTAGGATGAAAGGGCGAGGCCATGGACTGGCCTGGCCCCACAGGTATGGGTCAGGTCTGCAGGACAGCCCCCGGGAGAGGGCTGTGCCTGAACAGCAGCAGCTCAGTGGGTCCCCGCTGAGGGAGGATGTGTTTCCTGTCCCAGTTAGCCAGGAGAGACAGGCCCACTGGCTCGTTCACTCACCCCTCATCCTGAGGACCTTAGTCCACTCTCAGCCTCTTTTCTTTTTTTTAATGTATTTATTTTTTTAATTTAAGTATACTTGACTTACAATATTATATTAGTTTCAGGTGTACAGCATAGTGATTCAGTATTTTCACAGATTGGTTAAAGTTATTATAAAAGAATGGCTGTAATTCCCTGTTGATATAACTTTGTTTTTCTATTTTATACGTATGTAACTGACATGTAACATTGTATTACTATTTTATTTTAGACAAAGAAGTTGCAGGTTGGAGAAGGTTGATACCTGTTTATTTTAAAAACCTGCACAAGTAATACATGAGCTCTCATGTTAAAAAAAAATCAGAATACAGAAAAAGCAAAAGCCCCACCCCATTTGGCACAACCCTACCACCCCTGCCTGCCCCAGTCTCTGTCCCAGTGTCCTCCAATGGGAACTTCCGCCAGTCTTGAAGGTGCCCTTCCTGACTTTTTCAACGGCATACACATTTGTATATGTACATTTAGAAAAGGTTTCCAAAGCCAAAAAAGTGTAATTTCATTGACGTGAAGGAAAAGCCCAAATAAAGTACCACCTCAGCTTCTGAGGGGGGTACTTCCTGACCCCCTTCTCATTGGGGTAAGACTCCAGTGCAATTTTATAAACCCCTTTAATACAAGATTCAGTTTCTTACATTGTATATATCTTAACCTCACAGAACAAAGAATATTGTTTGTAGTCAAAATAATGGATACTTTAATTCTGGGCAGATCTGGGCAGTTGCATCCTGGTTACAAAATGCAGCTAGCAAAAACGTCTAATGTCTGTCTGATTGTTGGATGAGGTTCTGTCACCACCAGTCTTGGTTAAAAAAAAAAAAAAAGACTAGAGGCCAAGTGTTAAGTTTCCTCAGAGCACCACCTCTGCCCTTCAGAGTTTGGGCTGCCCTGTGTTTCATGTGATTGTCTCCTTGGACTAGAAGTTCTAGGAGGGCTTCAAAGGTGTTTTCCTCATAGCGACACAGTTAAAAGTGAAGTCGTTCAGTCATGTCTTACCAGGCTCCTCTGTCCATGGGATTTTCCAGACAAGAGTACTGGAATGGGTTGTCATTTCCTTCTCCAGGGGATCTTCCTAACCTAGGGATCAGACCCGGGTCTCCCACATTGCAGGCAGATACTTAACCATCTGAGCCACCAGGGAAGCCCTCCCATAGTTCTGTTCAGTTCAGTTCAGTAGCTCAGTCGTGTCCGACTCTTTGTGACCCCATGGATTGCAGCACGCCAGGTCTTCCTGTCCATCACCAACTCTTGGAGTTTACTCAAACTCATGTCCATTGAGTTAGTGATGCCATCAAACCATCTCATCCTCTGCCGTCCCCTTCTCCTGCTGCCTTCAATCTTTCCCAGCGTCAGGATCTTTTCCAATGAATCGGTTCTTCATATCAGGTGGCCAAAGTATTGGAGTTCCAGCTTCAGCATCAGTCCTTCCAATGAATATTCAGGACTGATTTCCTTTAGGATGGACTGGTTGTATCTCCTTTCAGTCCAAGGGATTCTAAAAAGTCTTCTCCAACACCATAGTTCAAAAGCATCGATTCTTCTGTGCTCACCTTTCTTTATAGTCTAACTCTCACATCCATACATGACTACTGGAAAAACCATAGCTTTGACGAGACAGACCTTTGTTGGCAAAGTAATATCTCTGCTTGTCAATGTGCTGTCTAGGTTGGTCATAACTTTTCTTCCAAGGAGAAAGCATCTTTTAATTTAATGGCTGCAGTCACCATCTGCAGTGATTTTGGAGCCCCCCAAAATAAAGTCTGTCACTATTTCTATTGCTTCCCCACCTATTTTCCATGAAGTGATGGGACCAGATGCCATGATCTTAGTTTTCTGAATGTTGAGTTTTAAGCCAGCTTTTCCACTCTCCTCTTTCACTTTCATCAAGAGGCGCTTTAATTCTTTACTTTCTGCTATAAGGGTGGTGTCATCTGCATATCTGAGGTTATTGATATTTCTCCTGGCTGTTGATTCCAGCTTGTGCTTCATCTAGCCCAGTGTTTCTCATGATGTACTCTGCATATAAGATAAATAAGCAGGGTGACCATATGCAGCCTTGACATATTCCTTTCCCGATTTGGAACCAGTCTGTTTTTGCATGTACAGTTCTAACTGTTGCTTCCTGACCTGCATACAGATTTCTCAGGAGGCAAGTCAGGTGGTCTGGTATTCCCATCTCTTTAAGAATTTTCCAGTTTGTTGTGATCCATACAGTCAAAGGCTTTCCCATAGTTAGTGCTCAGGAAGTGTTTGCAAAAGGTATGAATGAGCAGACACAAAACCCCATCCCATCAAGGGAACCCCTCCTGATGAGGACATGGCAGGTGGGAGAGGCCTGAGTGTCTGGTGGAAGGTGAGGAGGGAGGATGGCTGGGGTGTGGACTCCCAGGGGAGGCTGGCCAGGTGCCTGCCCCCAGTGAATCTCCATCATCAAATCAGTCTGATCACCTTGGCTGAGAAGCTGACCCTCGCCCTTCCTTTGTGCTTCCCTCCCCAGGTTCCACCGAGGAGCCGCCTCCCAGTGCGCCCCAGCCTCCCCCAGAGCCACCAGCTGGACCCCCGGCCCCCGCCCCCCGCCCCGAGGAACGCCCCTCCTCTCCCATTCCTCTCCTGCCCCCACCCAAGAAACGCCGGAAAACCGTCTCCTTCTCTGCGGTGGAGGAGGCACCGGCCCCGGAGCCTCCCCCCACCGCCCTGCCACAGGTCAAGTCTCCCGGCCCTGCCTCCCGCAAAGCCCCCCGGGCTGTGGAGCGGACCATTCGCAACCTGCCCCTCGACCACGCCTCTCTGGTCAAGAGTTGGCCCGAGGAGGTGTCCCGAGGAGGCCGGAACAGGGCCGGAGGCCGAGGCCGCTCCGCTGAGGAAGAGGAGGCTGAAACGGCCACAGAAGTGGACCTGGCTGTGCTGGCTGACCTGGCCCTGACCCCAGCACGTCGCGGCCTGCCCGCCCTGCCCACAGCTGACGACTCGGAGGCCGCGGAGACACTGGAGGAGGTGGAACGCCAGGGCCCCCTGCTCAGCCATATCCTCCTGGAGCACAACTACGCCTTGGCCGTGCGGCCGCCCCCACCGCCGCCCCCGCCCCCGCCGCCGCCGCCACCACCACCACCACCACCACCGCCGCCGCCGCCCTCCACACCTGCCCCTCGGCCCCTGGAACCCATTCCGGCCCCCGCGGCCCTCTTCAGCTCCCCGGCAGACGAGGTCCTCGAGGCCCCGGAGGTGGTGGTGGCTGAGGTGGAGGAGCCAAAGCAGCCGCCACAGCAGCAGGAGGACAGGGAGGAAGAGGAGGAGGAAGAGGAGTCGGAGTCATCGGAAAGCAGCAGCAGCAGCAGCAGCGACGGCGAGGGCGCCACCCGGCGGCGCAGCCTCCGCTCCCACACCCGGCGCCGGCGGCCGCCCCCGCCCCCCCTGCCGCCGCCGCCCCCCACCTTCGATCCCCGCAGCGAGTTTGAGCAGATGACCATCCTCTATGACATTTGGAACTCAGGCCTGGACTTGGAGGACATGAGCTACCTGCGGCTGACGTACGAGCGTCTTCTGCAGCAGACTAGCGGGGCCGACTGGCTGAACGACACCCACTGGGTCCAGCACACCAATATCCTGAGCCCCAGAGGCTGGCCTCCTTGGGACTGGGAGACGGGCCTGGCGGTGGGGGGACCTCCCTGGGGTCGCTGGCCAGGGATTGTCCTGCGATCATTCCTGGATTTGTGTTTACCTCCTTCCCTGTCCGGTTCTCTAACACATTTGCTTGGGTATTTCTCCTCTGGCTATCAAATCACCATTTCTCTCTGCTTCATGCCTGTTTTCTCCCTTCTGAAGTTTTGGTGGCAGAAAACGTGGAGTCTAAGACTTATCTGTCTGTCCTTCTGTCTTGACAGTAAGTAAGCTTAGGACCTCCAGCTAAGGCCAGTCACCCTTTCCCTGGGCTGGGACTGGGCGGGGGGACAGAGGGGAGCACAGCCCCAGGGATCTGACTGGGGAGCACCCCGTTCTCTTCCTTGACACCCCGCACTCACCAACCTGAGCACTCCAAAACGCAAGCGGCGGCCCCAAGATGGGCCCCGAGAGCACCAGACAGGCTCAGCCCGCAGCGAAGGCTATTATCCCATCAGCAAGAAGGAGAAGGACCGGTATCTGGATGTGTGCCCCGTCTCAGCCCGGCAGCTGGAAGGAGCGGATACTCAGGTGAGGCTCTGCCTGGGTACCTGTCCAGTGGCAGCATCTTCCTTTCCATGAGTTCTCATGTCAGTTACTTCCTCCCTGGCTTGCTCCTCGCAGGGGACTAACCGCGTGCTTTCGGAGCGCCGGTCAGAGCAGCGGCGGCTGCTGAGCGCCATCGGCACCTCTGCCATTATGGACAGCGATCTGCTGAAGTTAAACCAGCTCAAGGTGAGGGAGGAATGGGAGCTGAGGAGGGCAGGGGCGCTGTGGAAAGGTGGCATCACGGAGACCCCTAGGGGTGATCCGGGCACGAGTGGCCAGAACACTTCTGCCCCAGAGGTCTGAGGAGCGGCCAGCAGCTGGATTGAAGGGGATGCCCAGTGGCACAATCTGCCTTCTGCCCTCTAGTTCCGGAAGAAGAAGCTCCGATTCGGCCGGAGCCGAATCCACGAGTGGGGACTGTTTGCCATGGAACCCATCGCCGCTGATGAGATGGTCATCGAATATGTGGGTCAGAACATTCGCCAGGTGAGGCTCCATGCCTAGCCCCTGACCTGACACGAGAACCACCCTGCCTTTGGGTGAAAGCCCATGGTCTCACCTGGCTCCCAGACTTAGCCAGTGACACCTGCCTTTTTTGTTCCCCTTCCTTCCTTCAACAATTAGTCATGGATGCTAGTAAACTAGCTTCCCTGGTAGCCCAGCAGTAAAGAATCTGCCTGCAGTGCAGGAGATGTAGGTTCCATTGCTGAGTTGGAAAGATCACCTGGGGAAGGAAATGGCAACCCCCTCCAGTATTCTTGCCTGGGAAATCTCATAGACAGAGGAGCTTAGAAGGCTGGGGTCAAAAAGAGTCAGACACGACTGAGCAATTAACAACAGCTAGTAAACTAGGTGTTAGTGATCCATCAATAAATAAGATGAATATTATGTCTCCCTTAAAGACTTCACAGTTTAGTGGGCAAGACAGGTATTGAACAAGTAACTCCAATAAAGAATGGTGCCGGGTTGATATGAAAGGAGATGTTCACGGAGGCAAGGGCAGTAGGAGTGATGTTTAAACCAAAAGCTGAAGGATGCTGAGGCATTCCCAGGCCAAAGTAAGAGGAAAGGATGCTCCCCGATGTAGGAAGCATATGCAAAGGCCTGGAGGCAGGATGGTCTTAGGAGCGCAAGGAGGTCCGTATGGTCACTTGGAAAACTCGGGCCAGTGGCAGCAAAGTGAGGCTAAGGGGCCAGTGGAGGCCAGACGCCACAGAACTTGTGAGCCATGTTAATGAGATTGGACTGACGGTGAGAAAAGTTGCTGTGAAGCAGTAAACAGGAGAGGATTTGGAGGTTAGTAAGCTCCGTCTGACTGCCCTGTGAAGAGAGAACTGGGTGGGGCTGTTGCAGAGATCTGGGCCGAAGGTGGGGGTGGCCTGGACAGGCAGTGAGTTGCAGGTAGCTGGCAGAACCAGGCAACCAGTTGGTTCTGAAGACGGAGGGCAAGGGCTGAGGCAAGATAGTTTCTCCAGGCACTGCCTTTAGCAGCTGGGAGTAGGAAAGGCTGCCAGTGAGGAGGAGGAGCCGGTGTGTGGTCAGAGGCCTCTGGTCAGGGCAGTGCCCCGGGGATGTCTGATGGGTGACGCCCAGCAGTTCCACTGAGGTGGATTTTGGCTGGAGATTGGAGTTTGGGAGGAGTCCCCCGACTTAACTGGCTGTCAAAGGCCTGGAAGAGAGTGAGTTTGCCCAAGGGGAGCATGCAGAGGGTTTATCAGGCTGTTTACTGGGAAAGGAGTTACTCCTCCTCACATGAGAATGTGGGCCCTGACAGGGACAGTGGCAGCCGTAGGTCCCGACGTGGAAAGAGGGTCCTGGGAGAAGAGATGAGTAGGGTTCCGTCTGTGAAATAACCACTGTCATCTCAGGAACCATCCCAGCCCCTGAGAGTTTGGGGTCTCCCCCATGGGCCAGGCCCCCCACCCCACAGGAAGAGCCAGTCAGTGGCTGTTCTCCTGCCCCGTGGCCAGTGTAGACTTCCCTGGGGTCTTTCCTCTGCGTGCCTCTGTCATAACAGCAGCCAGAAGTATTGGGAGGTGGTCATCAGAGGAAGTACTGGAAGCAAAGTCAGGAGTCAGCACCGTGGGGTAGTGGATGCTGGAGGGAGATCTGTGGATTCAGGACAGGCTGGTGTGGCTCCTGGGCTGGCAGCTGGGGGACCATCCAGACCCCTGATCACAGGGGCCAGTGGAGTCCAGCCTGGCCTGGCAGGAAGCTGAGGGGCAGCCCTGACCATCGCCCCATCCCATTAGATGGTGGCCGACATGCGGGAGAAGCGCTATGTGCAGGAGGGCATTGGCAGCAGCTACCTGTTCCGGGTAGACCACGACACCATCATTGACGCCACCAAGTGCGGCAACCTGGCGAGGTTCATCAACCACTGCTGCACGGTGCGTGGACGGGGCCGGGCAGGGGGCGGCGGGGGAGGGCAGGGGGCGGCGGTGGGGACAGGGCAGGAGCTGGGGGCGGGAGCTGGGGGCGGGGTGGGGTGGGGGGCGGCCACCACTGACGCTGCCTTCGGCCTGCAGCCCAACTGTTATGCCAAGGTGATCACCATCGAGTCCCAGAAGAAGATCGTGATCTACTCGAAGCAGCCAATCGGCGTGGATGAGGAGATCACCTATGACTACAAGTTCCCACTGGAGGACAACAAGATCCCCTGTCTGTGCGGCACGGAGAGCTGCCGCGGCTCCCTCAACTGAGGTGGGGCAGGACTGGTGCCCTCACCCCTATTTATTCCCCCTTGCCATCCTGAGCTCCCAGCGCTCCCAGCCTTAGTGGGCTCAGTGGGGCCCACCTGCCCCCTCTTGGAATGCGGGCTTGGGGGCCCTGAGCCCAGCGAGGGGGCCTGAGTCCCTTGAGGCACCTTCTGTGGGACCCCTCTTGCCCCTGCCCTCCCTCCCATCCCCCCCAATTTTTTTTTCTTTGCGGAGAAGAAGCTGTAAATGTTTTGTAGCTGCCAGCAGCTGTTTCCTGTGGAAACCTGGGGTGCCGGCCTGTACAGATCCTGATCTTGGGGGGCCACCTAGCCCCCATGCTTTGTGTTAATGGGGACTCCCCCTCTGTGCCCTGCGTGCACCCCTCCCCAGTTTAGGGGTCTCTGGGGGCAGTGGCCATGTTCTCCCCCTGGAGGGGGCCCTGCGCCCCCAGTCCTGGGGACTCCGTGCCTGGAACCCTGCCTCATCTTCTGTTCCTGCCAGACCCGTGGGTCACCCTCCCACCTGGTGTCTGGAAGCTCTGGCTTTGCCAGGCCAGGATGGTGGGGGGCAGGCCCTTCCTGTTGGGCTGGACTGTACATATGTTAATAGCGCAAACCCGACGCCACATTTTTATAATTGTGATTAAACTTTATTGTACAAAAGTGCTTGGTCAGTATCTTTGGGGAAGAGTAGGGTGGGATGGGGATTGAGGACAGAGGGCGGGACAAGCAAAGATGGTGGGGGAACAGGTGGCCTGCAGTTTGGGGTGGGTAGAGGGGCTTTGGGGTCAGAGCTCAGACCTGCAGGCTCAGCCCCCATCACTCTGGGCCACCTGATAGGCTGGACCAACCATCCAGAAATCCCTGCCAAGGCCAGCCAGAGCTGGGCCAAGGTCAGGCCTCCCTTCCCTTCCCAGAACCACAGCTGCTGCTGGGCTCTCAGTCTCCTGGGAGGTCCACCAAGAGAGAAACACCGATGTCATGCGCCGGGAGTGAGGTCACCCTGTTTGCCCTGTTCTGCAGCTGCCAAAACCCCTACTCAGCACCCACCCAGCAGGTTCTGCTCCCCATCCCCATCCCACAAGCTCTCTGCTGGAACCAGAAGCCCGTGCAGCACAGAGTGGCCACCAGAGGGTGCCCTGTGGCAAGGCTGGAGGCCGAGAGGTGGAGGCTGGGCTGGTCTCTGTTCCTGGAATGGGCCTGGAGGGAGGAGGAGCCAGCGGAAGGGGACTGTGTGGCGCTGGCCCAGGAGACACAGAAGACCGCCTCGGTGCCTAGTTTGGGCACCCTGGGACCCTGGCTGCAGGTAGGTCCCTACCTCCAGCTTCGCCCTTCCCGCCTTGCTCTACCCCACCACCCCAGCTCCCTGCCAACCACCCTTCGTTTTTGGCCCCAGAACTCCCTCTCCCTCAAACCCTGACCCCTTCCTTCGTGCCAAGCCCGCCCCCTTATCTCAGGAACTGCAGCTGGCAGGGTCAGATGGCAGGTAGCCTGGCCACTTGTACCCAGAGCCACAGCCTCCAGAAAACGCTCCGGCCCCTGGATCACTGCCCCGGGCCACTAAGCCAGAGGCCCCTTCTAGGAAAAAAAGGCAGCCTGTGCTGGGGCAGTCGGTGGCAGGCTACCCAGGTGAAGCAGGGTGTCTTTCTCCAGCCAGGTATGGCCGACTCTGCCCAAACCCAGGAGCTGGTGTACCTGGTCACAGGTGGCTGCGGCTTCCTGGGGGAACATGTGGTCCGAATGCTGCTACAGCGGGAACCCCGGCTCCGTGAGTTGCGCATCTTTGACCTACACCTGGGTCCTTGGCTGGAGGAGCTGAAGACAGGTGACTGGGGGGAGGGCTGGGGGAGGGGCAGCAGGGGGGTGGGGAGGGTGTGGACTCCCTTCTGAGTGGTGGAAAAGATGATGCCTGTTATGTCTCTCCAGCGGGAGTGGATAGGATGAATGAGTCATTAGGAAAATGTGGCTCCCGAGGGTGTGGGCCAGCCCAGCAGCTGGCTGATTGTCTCAGCTCTGACATTGCTTCCGGCTGCTCCCGCTCGCTCCCAGGGCCCGTGCAGGTGACTGCCATCCAGGGGGACGTGACCCAGGCCCATGAGTTGGCAGCAGCTGTGGCCGGAGCACACGTGGTCATCCACACAGCTGGGCTGGTGGACGTGTTTGGGAAAACCAGTCCTGAGACCATCCACGAGGTCAATGTCCAGGGTGAGCTGCTCCCTACCTGTTCTGACCATGTCCTCAGTACTCCCTGGCCCACAGCCTGATCTCGGCTGTTTGTTCCCTGCTCCCTTTGTGACCCTGACCTCTGTGATCACCCTGTGACGATCTGTCCCTTCTGTGCCTGTGGTGGCAGGCCAGTCCTCACTGACCTCTGTGGTTCCCCCCAGGCCTGGGGAAGGCAGGCATGTGTCCTCGTCCAGTATTGGGATTGGGAGCGGAAGAGACGGATGGGGAGGAAGCTTCAGTTTGGACACACAGCCCCCTACCTCCCTCAGGCACACAGAATGTGATCGAGGCTTGTGTGCAGACTGGAACACGCTTCCTGATCTACACAAGCAGCATGGAAGTTGTGGGGCCCAACATCAAAGGCCAGCCCTTCTACAGGTGAGCTGAGGTTCCCCCCAGTCCTTCCAGGGCCCCACCTCCCTCAGCATTAAGAACCTTCCCTCTCCCCCTACTAGGGGCAACGAGAACACCCCTTACGAAGCCGTACACCGACACCCCTATCCTCGCAGCAAGGCCCTAGCTGAGCGGCTCATCCTGGAAGCCAATGGAAGGGAGGTGAGAGTCAAAAAAATGAGACGTGGAAGATGGGGCCACCTGGCAGAGGCAGAACCAGAGCCTGTGGGTTTTTCTTTTTTTCCTTCTGACCACACTGCATGGCATGTGAGATATTATTTCCCCAGCCAGGGAACTGAACCCTCACCCCCTGCAGTGGAAGGGTGGAGTCTTAACCATTAGACCTCCAGGGAAACCCCTGGGTTTTTTTGTTTGGTTTGGTTTTTGTTTTTGTTTTTTCTCACCTTGGGCTCCTTTGCATCCTGCTCTGGTTTCCTTCCCTCTCCAACCCGAAGGGACCAGGGCGGAGGACAAAGCACCAGATCCTTGGTCTGAGCAGGGCTTGCCTTTTTTGCCCCCAGGTGCTGGGGGGGTTGCCCCTAGTGACATGTGCCCTACGTCCCACCGGCATCTACGGAGAAGGCCACCAGATCATGAGGGACTTCTACCACCAAGGCCTGCGCCTGGGGGGCCGGCTCTTCCGAGCCATTCCAGCCTCTGTGGAGCATGGCCGGGTCTACGTGGGTGAGGCCCGGGCTGGGTGGTAGGGGAGGCTAAAAAAAAACAGGGCAGGACTCGTGTGGTTCTTGGGGGTGAGGGGTGTTATATACTCTAACTAAAAAAGGACGGTTTATACATGGGCCAGAGCAGACTCTGATATGTGGGTATCGTCTTCATGGGCCATAGAAGAAACAGTCTCCTTGTGAGTGGGGAAGGCTAACATAAACACCAAGTCATAGGCTGAAAGTGTTGCAATTGTGGGGGTAGCATCTCCTCAGCAGAGAAGAAGGGGGAGCATCTCCCCACGACCATGAGAAGAAGGAACTGCATCCATACAGGCTGGCCTGGGGGAGCACCTGGCTAAGGTGCCTGCAAAAAGGCAGCCTTCAGCAGGGCTGTAGTTATGTGGGTGGTATCTACGCGGCCCCAAGGAGGGGGTGGCTTTTTCATGCAGTGGCCCAGGAGACAGCAGCATCTATGTGGTTACCAGGGCACTCAAGGACATATTCCCCCCATTCTCTCCTCGGCACCCCCGCCCGCACCCCCACAGGTAACGTGGCCTGGATGCATGTGCTGGTGGCCCGGGAGCTTGAACACCGAGCTGCCCTCATGGGCGGCCAGGTGTACTTCTGCTATGATGACTCACCCTACAAGAGTTACGAGGACTTCAACATGGAGTTCCTGGGTCCCTGCGGACTGCGGCTGGTGGGCACCCGCCCACTGATGCCCTACTGGCTGCTGGTGCTCCTGGCCACCCTCAACACCCTGCTGCAGTGGTTGCTGCGACCGCTGCTGCTCTACGCGCCCCTGCTCAACCCCTACACACTGGCCGTGGCCAACACCACCTTCACCGTCAGCACCGACAAGGCTCGACGCCATTTCGGCTACGAGCCCCTCTTCTCCTGGGAGGAGAGCCGGACCCGCACCATCCGCTGGGTGCAGACCGTGCAGGGCTCAGCCTAGTGACGGTGCAGCTGGGCCTGGAGCCTGGCATGTCACAGCATCGTCAGGTTCCGGAGCCCTCAGACCCTGGTGGGGAGGGCAGGCTGAGCCAGAAGAGGGGGCTGATGCCAGACTGGTGGTCCCAGAGCCTTCCACCTTGGAATCCAGGAGCCTTAAGCCTGTGTCTTAATGTACCTAAGTTCTAGGGCAGGGCTTGGGGGCAGGCGTGTCTGTGTCTTCACTCTCAACTCAGGCCTCAAGGCTGCTTAGTGAGGATCTGACCGCCCTGATATTCTCAAAGATGCCATCCCATTTCTGGCTTTCCGAGCAGAAAGTAGGCAGAAGTCCCGCAGGCCCTCATTGCTGGCCCTTGGATGCCCTTCGTGATCCTCAGGCCTGGTTTCAGAGTGAAGACGCTCTCTTAGCTCTTCCCACCACCTTGGACCCTGCTTGGGGGTCACAGTCCCATGATTTTAAACATTTATTAGCTTTAGACATTTATCTTTTAATTCTCGTCAATAAAGGCTGAGGAAGTCTATGTATTTTCCTTTCTTGACCCCCACTCTGCCTGAGGTTGCCCCAGTAATGTGTACCTGTCCAAGCCCTGGATTAAAACTCCTCCGAGCCTGTGCCCATCCGCCCGGCAAGCCCCCCTCCCCCCTCCCATCATCTCTCCCACCCCCACGGCGCCCGTCCCGAGTGGGGACAGAAGGAAGTGAGCACACAGCACGCCCGCTGTTGGATTGGTTGCTATTTCTCCCGTCCCACGGGGCCCGACCCGGCCCGGGCTGGGGGTGGGGGGCTCTGGGGACAGGACATGCAGGGCGGGGGTGGGGGGCAGAATTTTCCTGTATTTTATCCATTTGCAACTTGGTCACCAATAGAGAGAAATGGGACTCTGAGGGCTAACAGGAGAGGATGGCCTGGCTCTGGGCCCCCAGCCAGGCCCCAGGAGTCCTGTCCCCTCCGGGGAGGAGAAGGAAAGAGCTCTAGAAACCAATGGAGAAACAGAAGGGGCAGGGGCTCATGTCAGCAAACACGGCTACATCACGTGACACGCCAGCGACACAGAAACACACGCCAACGCACACGGTTGCACAGCAGGCAAGAGGGGGCGGGTGGGGGAGGAGGGAGCCGGGGGCCACCCATCTTGTCCTCTGCGGGGCAGGCTGGGGGTGGGGCAGGGTGAATGCATAGAACACATCATGTACACACGCTCGAGGCGTGGCAAGAGCGTGCATCAACCCACAGGCACATGGGATGGACACGCAGTGTGCTTCGTGAAAGGCAGGGTGAGGGAGAAGGGGGAGGGGAAGCAGCGAGTCCTGGCCAGGCCCGGGACCACCCACGGGGCACACGGGCTTGATGGTGGTAGGGGCTTGGCGGGCAGGTGGGCAGCACACACTCGTCTGAACATGCAAGAGACACCAGCCCCCAGACAACAATTCCAGGACACGCACGGACACAGCAGCCGACAAGCAAACACATCCTGTGGGGGGTGGGACTTGGAGAAGCAGACCCTCAGGGATCCTTTGGTCCATCTGAGGCCCAGAGATGGGCAGTTACAGACCTAATGCCACTCAAGGAGGCAGCAGCATCTCTCCAGCCATGGCTCCACCCTTCTCCTTGTGGCCCCAAGGCCGTGGGAATTCCGGAAACACCTGGGCTGAGAGGGTATCCTGGCTGGGGGGCCGGAAGGAAAAAGGGTGGGGTGGGGGGTGCTGGGGCCTGCTCTGACGTCCCCAAAGAAGCCTGAGTGGGAGCCAGGGGGCTACAGTCAGATCCGGGGGCAAACTTCCTGTCCTAATGAAGGGCACTGTGGGAATGGACAGGCAGGCACCCCTCCTGGGAACAGCCCACCTTAGGGGTCCTGTGTATCTATGGGCCATACACACAGGCAGGGCCCAGCCAGGTAGGGAGGAGACTGGCTATCTGAGCTGGGGCTGGGGCCGGGGTTGGGGGGCGTATTACGTTCCAGAAGGTCACAACTGCATTGTCTCTCTCGTACACACGCTTCACATGCAGAGGAACTCCAGGAAGCCATGTGTACACACACCAAAGTCCTCCACCCTGTGCATATGTGTGCCGGCCCCCAAGGCAGGGCGCATTCCTGTACTTGTGTGTTCAGTCCTGTATATGTGGGTCTGTGTTCCTGGGCCAATGGAGTGGGAGGTTTCAAACACTGTTCTCTGCCCATGTACCCCTCCCCCACCTGCCACCCAATGCAGAAATCCACCCACACACGTGTTGTCTACCAGCAAAGAGGAGCTGGCCCCTTCCTCATGACACAAACCCGGGCCTGTGTCCTACTCTCAGACTCACCCTGTGGGGCAACAGCTATTGGTGACACCGCAGCAGGAGTTGTGTGTCCAGGGAACGGGTGCCATGACTCAGCCCACTCCAGTACATCTGAAATAAGCAGTTCCCTAAACCCCAAAGGCCAGCGCATCAGACGGGGCAGTAGGGACCATCATCGGCCTCTTTTCAGTTCTGAGGTAATTCTCAAGAATGTCCTCATTCTGAGAGCCTGGGGCAGCCCCTGCCATTCCCCTGATCAGTAGCGCTTCCCACCAACAGCCTTTTCAGGAGACATTCGTGTGCCCTGGTGCCAACCTCTACAGGCTTTGTGCTGGTGTCAGCATGCACTGGGCTCCTGTGGGCATGTGTGTGTGCCTGGGTGTGGCCTCATCGCCGTGGCAGGTAGGAGAACACCGAGGTGTCCCAGCTTCTACAAGTCCAGGCCTATGTGACAGAGAAAGATAAGCATGTGGGCTTGTGGGCACAGGGGCTCAGACCACACAGGGCAGGAAGCAGCCGTTGCACAATGTTGATGGAGCCCACGTGTGGCCACGCCTGACAGCGGCCAGCAGCTCTGGGGAGAGAGGGAGCGAGCAAGTAACTTGGATGGGGCACAGGTCCTTGCAGGTGAATGGATGTGGGTATCATACCCAGGGGGGCAGAAACACACTACATAGAAATCCCCTACACACACATATGCACACACACTTGCAGACATATTCCAGATAGCGTAGAAATATAGATTTCTGTGCCCACCCAAAACAGGTGTCCCAAGCAAAATGTAGAGGGTTCTATCTCAAGAGAACACCTACTGACACTTTAGACACAGCCTAGATACGCACACACACACACATACACACACACGCCCCTCACATCACTTGCCAGGGGAAATGCACACAGACATACAGGCCAAGCTAGGTTATTTACACGTGTATGCATCCACTCACTCGCCTCGGGTGAACCCCACACGCACACATGTGCTCCCTAGGACACAGGCCAGCCCTCGGGGTGACTAAGCCAGGAGGGTTGGCTCCACACCACGCTGGGGTGTCTGCCAACACCTGTGTGTATTTGGGCCAACCTGGATCCTCAGGGAATGAGTGTGAACCTCTGCACACATACAACCTGCCCCATTTGTAGCAGACACAGGGGGAGGGGGCGTGTCAAGGGAGGTGGTGCTGTTACATTGGATCGAAACACTCAAACACAAAATTCCACAGACACAAACTGTGTATCCATGGATCTGTGACCACACACACACACACACACACACACACACACACACACACACACACACAAAACCCTGTTTACAGAAGACAGAAGAGTGGGGCTCAGTGGGCTGCTGTGTCACACCTGGCCACAGTCCACACAACAACCCTGGTGAAGGGGGAAAGTTCGGACAACACACAGACTTGAGGTAAGGGGCCAAGAAGGGTGGTCAAGTGCTTGTACACGCAGCTACACACGTACACACACGCACACACGCTGGGGTGTCCACACGTCTCGAGCATGTGCCGGCGGCATGCATGTTGGTGTGCATGTGTAATCACGCCTGCTGCTATCTACGTGCGGGGGCAAGGGTGGTCCATGGTCAGGGGAGGTCCAGGGACTCCAGGGTCTGAGGGTCGGTAAAGGTTAAGGGGGGCTGCCTGTGTTGAGGGTGAGCCTGGAGCAGGGGGTGGAGTGAAGGGGCGGTGGGGGTATTGCTCCCGATGTGGTGGGGGAAAGGTCTGGGAGGGATGGGCGGGGGAAGCCTACAAGCCCAGCGTCCCCCCAATGGATGACGCCAAGACCACCCCCAGCACCACACAGCAAATGATTATCATGATTTTCTTCTGCAGGCAGGAAGGCCGAGGGGGAGGGAGGAGACAGGGAGACCGAGAAATAAAGAGACAGACAAACCGACAGACGGACGGGGAGGACGGTGTGAGGGAAAAGAAGAGGGGAGAGAAAACAGAAAAAAAAGGAAGAGGTCAGAACCCGAGATAAGGCCTCTCGTGGGATTTCATCACTCACCTCAGCCCCAGCCTGAGCCCAGCCCCACCCGCTTGGCTTCAGCCCACCTGCTCCACAGGCCCACCCGCCCCGGCTCACCCTCCGGGCCTTGCTCTGATATTTCACAGCTTTCTTGGTGTCAGACACAGCTCGCTCCACGTAGTCCACGGAATGTTCCACATTGTATTCAATGCGGTCAATCATTTCGCCCTGTGAAGGAGACGTGCATGGGATTGGGTGGGAACTGGAGCTGGAAGAAGGGACTCCAGGGGGACCCGGGTGAGGCTCCCCAAGGCGGTACCTGGCTCTCCACCAGCATGGCCATGTCCACAAACATGTCATGCAGCTCACGGATGCTGGTTTCCAGTTTGATGATCTCATTGTGCCTCGTCTCGATTTCGTTCAGCGCCTGCTTTGTCATCTGCGAGTCCATTTTGATCTAGGGTGATGGGGGCGGGAAGGGTGATTTGGGGGGTGGGAGGGGAGCTGCAACCCCTTCACTCCCAGAAGAGGGTCGATTCTGCAGTCAGAGCATCTGGGTTCAAATCTGGCTGGTGCTTACTAGCTCTAACTGTGGATAAACTGCTTAACTTCATGGAGTTTCAGTTTCCTCACCTAGAAAACGGATACTAACAGTGCCTCCTCACATGGTTGTGTGAAGATTGAGTGACTATGTGTATATTGATTAGAATAGTACCTGGCACACAGAAAGCACTAAAGAGACATGTGTTAAATTACAAAAAGTAAAACTTGGGGACTTCCCTAGTGGTCCAGTGGCTAAGATTCTGTGCTCCCAATGCAGGGGTCCCTGCTCAGGGAACTAGATCCCACAGGCCATGACTGAAAGATCCTGTGTGCCACAACTAAAGATCCAGCACAACCAAATAAATGAATATATTTTCAAAAAGCCTCTAGCACACACCAGGAAGGGAGATGGGGGTCCTGGACCCCCCACCAGGACTGGGGGCTACCATCTGGTCAATGGTGGGCACAGTAACACAATCACTATACCGCCTCCCCACAAAAGCCAGACCACTCATTTTCCAAACCACTCACTGTTTAGAAAGCCACTCTTCTGCTCTAAAACCCTCCAGGGCTTCCCACTATCCACAGTCTACACACCTTTTACTTTAGCAATCACGATCCCATCTTCCTTTCTGTCCTTATCTCCCCAAATCATCAGAGCCCATATCATCCAATGGTTGTTTGGCAAGTGGTCCACTCTCCCTGTCTTTGTTCAGTCTGTCCTCTTTGTCTGGAATGTCTTTACCCATCTTCCCGTGTCCAAACGCTCCTTGTCTCTTAAGGCACACAGCTCAATGCCACTCCCCCCAGGAAGCTTTCCCTGACCCTAGAAATGAATACTATTTTAGGGCCCATTTGCATCCTGTTCAGCCTTCAGGCAAGGTACTGACAACCCTGTACTGCAACAATGGTGGGTAAATTGGCAGGGATCAGCTCTATATCCTGAGAACGACTCAGTTTTCCCTCTCCTCTCAGGCAGACTGACAGACAGCCTGGGCAGAACTGTTTGGGAGGGCTCCACGCTAACTGGCCCAAGAGCGATTTTCTCAAAGCTAATTTAACAAAGATCAATTCTCTAAATACCAATTTGCTGAAAACTGCTAGACAATCAGTGAGCAGACTTTAACCTTGATCTAGAAACCTAAACCAGAGTCATTCTGCCATCCAAGAGAAGCAGAAAGAGAGCCAGAACCTGTCAGCCAGGGCAAAAGTCAAGAAAGAGAAAGAAGAACTACAGTGGTAGAGGTAACAGCTGGGGAAAGTCCATCTATTTCACATATAAGATGACAATGGCAAAACTTCAGCAAAACTAAAACTAGTGTTTTTTTTTTTTTAATCTTCAAAACTTAGGCAAATTAGTCACTTGGTGAAATGACCTATGTCACTAGGGAGAAGTGTATCCTAGCACTGAAGAGTCGTGACTGGACTGCATCTTTGCTCTGCCTCTAGTTGTGTGACCTCAGCAAGTCATTTAAGCTTTGTTTAAATTGGGTCAGATTTCCTCATGTGTGAAATGCAGCTGCCTCAGAGACTTGTGGTGAGGAGTAAAGGAATTTAGTAGGTAAATGTAAATATGTAAGTGCCTACAACAGTGCCCACTCGCGTCTGCCATTTTTATGAGGGTGCCTTCCTGCTCAGCCCCCATGGAATTCCCCAGTTCCAGATTCAGACTTCCCGACACTTGCGGTTTCAGGGTGGACTTAGGACCTTGACTTCAGCCTAAGCCTGGGAAGGAATGATGAATGCTCTGCAAGGACAGACCCCACCCCTACGCGGGGCTCACATCATCAGTGAAGATGGCCAACTTTCCACTCTCCAGCATGTCTTCCAGTTCTTCGTTGGTTGTGGTCCTTCCAGCTGCGGGGAGAAAGGGCTCTCTGTTCAGTGACTGGGCCAGCCTGGGGGGCCTAAGGGGACCCAGGAGCCCACCCTCCCAGCTGGCCTAAGGTCCACCGAGGGGAAGGGCCTGCCTGGAAGGAATACGCAACGGCAGGGGTGGGAAGGTAGGGGTAGGGGTGTCACACGCACTGATCTCCAGCTGCCGCTGGATCCGGTCCTTGCAGCGGTCCCGGTACTTGGACTGAGTCGCGTTATATTCAGTCATTACTTCCACGAACTTCCGGGAGAGTGTGGAGTGCTGGGGTGGGGGTACAGACACATTAGGAGGCAGGGAGCAGAGACCGTGGAGGGATGGAGTGGGCAGCAGGGACTGAATAGGCCTATGGCCCCTTCTTCATCTCGTGCCACGATCCCAACCCCTTACCAGAGCGCAGTCCCTTAGCCCCAGCACCTCCATCCATCCTACGCCCAAACCGACCCAGGCGGCCAGGCGAGCGCACGGAGTTGTAGCGCAACCCGCGCTCCGCCGTAGCCCCGCCCAAGTCCCTGCCCGCCCCGCCCAGGCCCCTCCTTGGCCACGCCCCACACCTGTGCCTGCTCTGGGCTGCCCAACCCCAACAGGCGGGGCTCCAGCCTGGACTCCTCCCTTGCCAGGTCCCTTCCGCTTTGGTCCTGGCCCTGACCCTGACCGTGCCGGGCCGCTGCCTCCTACCTGGGTCTTGCGGATGCGCAGGTCCGCGGAGGAACGATTTAGTCCCTCCTCCTGTTCAATGCTTTGCTCGATCGCTGTGGGAGAGAAGACGCAGTGTGGGCGGGAGACCAGGCATGTGGGGCGGAGACTTGGGACATATGAAGGGGTCGACACACTGAGGCAGGCAGCAGGCCTGTGAACAGAGGTCACACCCAGGCGAGGGCAGGCAGTAAAGACTGCAGAGTGGAGAGGCAGGAGGCCAGCGGATAAAGGGACCAAGGTTTGAGGGGGCCTTCCAGGCCCAAGTAGGAGGAGAGATTGAGCATCAGTTGGTCACCAGATAGAGCGGAGCTATTTGTTCTGATGGAGAGACTGGGTGTTTGAAAGTCCGTAACTCCTGCCCAGCGTCCCAGTAGACATCCTCTGTATGAATGGGAGTGGAGAGTACTCTCCACTTTTTGCAACCTCAGCAAAGGGTCAGGAACCCATTGTGGGACTTTTCTGGTGGACTGCAAGGAGTTTCAGGCGGGTCAGGTTCTAGTGGCCGCCCTTTCCTTGGAAAATTCCAGGATAAGCAGATGGATGTTCCAACAGAGAAAACAGCTCTCCTCCTTCCCAGGTGGCACTAATAGTAAAGAACCCACCTATAGATGTAGGAGACATAAGAGATGTGCGTTTGATCCCTGGGTCAGGAAGATCCCCTGGAAGAGAGCATGGCAACCCACTCCAGTATTCTTGTCTGGAGAATTCCATGCACAGAGGAGCCTGGTGGGCTACAGTCCATAGGGTTGCAAAGAGTAGGATATGATGGAAGAGATGGACACGACTGAGTACAAGCACACACACTGCATTAGAGAATGATCCCTGTCCCAGGAATCCTGACTGCTGAAGGATGTTCTGGAAAAGCACACAGATTAACTGGGATTGCTGCTTCTAGATCATGCACTCCCTACACTTATTCAGATTTTCTATAAAGGAGCTTGTGAGTAAGATCGGCTGGGCTCCGGAAATGCAGGCTGAGTGAAACACAGGCCCTCTCAAATGGGGAAAAGCCTCCAGGCCATTCCTAAGAACATTGCTTCACTGTTCCTGGCAGCAGTGGAGGTATGAGGCTGGATGGCACCCCAATGCTCCCCTGCCAGCCATGGCAGGGCAGCAAATGAGTGACATCTCTGTTCCAGCTGCTACAGGAAAAGTCCAGAAACACTCACCCAAGGATATAGGAATAGCTGACCCCAGACTGGGACTCTATTGTCAGGCTTGGGGCTGGGGCCAAACCCCGGAGGAAGGGATCCTTTAATAAGGTCTCAATGACTTTTTCCAGCAGTCCTGGGAGTTCAGTGATAGCAGTCCAGATTTCAGACTAGAAACTGAGGTTGAGATGGAGAAAACAACTCATTCAAGGTCACAGACAAAGCCAGAAGTCACGGCAAAAAGAAAGATGGAGAAGACTATCTCTCTTTTTCTGGAGCTCTGAAAGGTCAGCTTGTCTAAGGCACTGCCACTTTTCCTAGCTTCTTTCTTGGCTGTTTCTGAAATCCTAAACCATACAGCCCTCCTCATGGTCTCATGTGTACTAAGTTGCTTCAGTCATGTTCAACTCTTTGTGACCCTATGGACCGTAGCCTGCCAGGCTCCTCTGTCCATGGGATTTTCCAGGCAAGAGTACTGGAGTGGGCTGCCACACCCTTCTCCAGGGGATCTGCCCAATCCAGGGAGAGAACCTGTGTCATGGTCTTATAGAGCGTGTTAATGTCAGAGTTTCATGGGCTCAACAAAATCGCTGAGCACAGGAATTTTTAAACTGTGTTCAATGGATCCCTGCTTCTGAGAAGGAACCTCAGAGGGGGCTGTTGCTGGGAGTGATGGGAAGCCAGGTGTGTAGGGCTCTGGGACTTCCAACTCCAGGTCAGCCTAAATAGTCTGACATTTATGTATTGTATATAATGGAATTTGAGGTAAGATTTCACTTAGGAAAAAAAGATTTTGCTACCCCCCTCCCAACAAAAAAAAAAAAAAAGAAAGAAAGAAAAATGAACAAACTTCCCCCCTACCCAGCTTTGAAATTGCTTCAGTAGTTCTTACTGTACTGATGAGGAAGCTGAGGGTAGGGTACTTGTCCAGAAAGAGTTAATGATGGAAGTGGGCTCCCTCTGTCTGGATTTGCGATCAGTGTGCTTTCCAGCACACACTCCTGAGTGCAAAGGGCTTACAGATCAGCACTAGAGGCTCACATATGACCTCCTGTTGAATCGGGGAAAGCATGGAGTCCCTATCTTCATCTCCCCGGACCAAGGTCATTGTGCTCAGGGCCAGACATCTGACATGACTCCTTTCTCCCCAGAGCCCAGCAACGTGCCTCAGACAGAGGAGTGCTTGGCAAATGTTTTCTGATGCTGAATTACCAGGAGCATACAAATTAACATCATGGTAACACTGCTGAATTCCCCTGGCACCAACAGACAAGGAGGTTCCCAACCCACAATGCTTTGGGGGAAGGTGGTTATTACCAGCACCCAAGTCCTTAAATTAGAGTGAATACATGAGCATTTGGCAAGTCCCTCCTGCAAGCTTGCCAGCCCCCTGGTGTCAGCCACACAGTCCAATCTGTCCTGAGCTAAGGATACCAATTCAGAAGCATTTGCTGAGCCCACCTACTGGGTGCTGAGCGCTATGTCCGGCACCTGTTCAGGAGAAATGAGGCCTCCGTGAAAAGAAAGCCACCTGGAAGACTGTATTTTCTCAGCAGACCTTCCTGCTGATGGAAGCAGCAGAGCTCAGATGCGATTTGGACAGAAATCCTCCTCTCTCTCACTTCCCTATCCCGTCTGTACCTTTCTCCGTGGAATCTGGAGCAAATTGGAAAATCTGGGATTTTATGCCTTCTCACTGTTTAGGAATTTGACTCCTGGAAGTTTGTAGATATTTGTCATGGTTTAGTCCAATGGAAGGCAGACTTGTTTCCCTCCTTGGTCAGGGGATGGCATTTCTTACCTTTCAACTTGGATCGAACCTTGTTGGCCGTCTTCTTGATGTCTGTGGTGAGGTCCTCCAGCTCCTGTTTGGTCTCTGAGGGGGAGGTGAGGGGAAGAGAGGGATGGGTGAGATGTCTGGTGGGACCCCAGCCTCCCTTTGCCCCCAGCTTCCAACCACCCAGCAGTAGCACTTACTCTCATCCGGGTTGGGGGCAGCCAGGATGGCACTGTGCTGTTTTTTCACTTGTTCCACATCCTCTGACAGCTTCTCAATGCAGCCCCGGATCTCTTCCACCTGGGGCAGCAAATTGGCTATACCCAGCCAAGTCGTCGGGCCAGACAAAGGGATTTGGGGGGAGGGGGGGCTCAGTCAGGGTTCAGGGAAATGGGCCAGACCCAGAGGGGTTGATAAAAGGCCAAGGGGATGGAGGAGTAGAGAGACGGATGGGGGTGCAGGGGGCCAGGAAGAAAGCAGTTGTGGGCTGGGGGTCAGGTTCTGTTACCTGTTCAAAGAACTCATCCATGAAGTGGTCTCGGTCCACATGGACCACTTCTTCCTCATCATCGCTGTCTTTTGCCTGGGAGGCAAAGAAAGGCAGAGTCTGTGAACAATCCTGATGCTCTGAGCTCTAGGCTCAGAGTGGGGGTCCTGGGAAGGGTCACATGAAGGGGGCCCAGAAGTCACAACGAATACTGAGTGTCTTGTGGCACAGGATCCTGGAGGCCGGGACACCGGCCAAAGGACACCTTGGAGGGAATTAGCCAAAGGCACCCTTATGCGGTAGAAGTGGTCCTGGGGGCAGGTGGCGCTCTGGACAGATGCTTTATCCAACCAGTGTGGAAGCATTTCCATATTGTAACAACCGGCCAAATGTCAGCCTGGCAGAAATTGGCTCCAGGCTGAGAGAAGGGGTCTGACATGGAGTCCCGGGAGCCTGACTCTCTCCACCATGCCCCCAGCCACTTCTGCCAGGCTTCACTTTGTTCCCTTCTTTTCCCCTCCAGCCTCCAACGCGACCAACCACGTCCCCTATGCAAGGTCACTTCACTGCCAGCGGCGGGCATCAAGTTAAGCAAGCACAGTCAGGCCCGGGGAGGACTGGATGCGAGACACAGAGAGCACCCCAACCCTTCTCCTCCCACCCACTCTCACCCCTCCCCGACTTTCCTCCGTGCAGTCACTTGCTTTCATCCAGCCTCTTCCAACTTCACACCCACCTACTCTCCCTTGCTTGGATTTCCCAGTTGCAACCTGCAGCTGCTCAGCCCTCCACCCCCAGGGCTCAGAGACACAAAGGGATTCACCCTCCCACACCGCCACCGCGGCCACCAGACAGGCCAGTGACATCGACAGAAGGGCTGACACACAAGGCACACAGAAATAGGCCCCCTGACACCCACACAGAGCTGCACTGACGTGCTGACGTTCACCCGCACACGGGCACACAGCAGAGCTGCCTTCTGAACATGTGGACACACAGACGTGCAAAGCTCACCACCCCCATGCCCCCTGGGACATTGGGGAGGGCCCCCTGGGGCTGTGCTCCCAGCCTCTCTGAGCCTCAGGTTCTCATGCTCACTCAGATCTAGGAAGGAAGAAAGGGGGGCAGGGAGGACTCCCCAGTGCTCCACACTCCCCACTCAAGATCCTGCTAGGGACAGAAGTCTGAGGGCCAAAGCTGAGCCCATTAAACTTAATTACATCTGGAGCCCTAATCAGCCTCTATGGAAATTTAAACAGAGTTCACCCTGATTTCCCAAAAAAAAACCGAGCCAAGACTCAGACAGGATCTCTCGACCAGAGCCTGAATGAAATCAAGACAGGAGCCAAAAGTATCTAGCAGGGGATGTTGCCAGATGAGATCGAAAGAGGAGAGCTCGTCCAGAACCTTGACAGGGTCCCAGAAGACTGCAGACAGGACCCAACGGAAACCAGACAGCTCAGACCCAACCAGACTCACGCAGACAAATCGCAGACAGCTGAGATCGAACCTAGACAGAGCCAGATGGGAGCTAGATGCGATCTAGACAGCCAGTTAACTTGGAATCAGAGAGCCCCAACAGCACAAGGAAGAGACTGATGGAGACATCCAGCTAGACCTTCTCGAAGGCACCCCAGCTTTCCACCAAAGCCTGGCTCAGATGGTCCCCAGGGATCCTCCCCACACCATGGCAGAGAATGGGTTCGGCACTCCCATCTCCAAATATCTCCCAGGAAAAGGGGGCTCCTCTTCTTGGCTCACAGCTGCCCCCAGAAAGAGGGGTGGTACCCAGTGGGGTTTGGGGACCCTGAGGGGACTTCTGGCTCTTCAAGCCTCCAGCTGACCCGGAACCACACCCACAGACCTTGGCCCCAAGAGGCTCTGGGCTGCTTGGCTCATTGCTGAGGACTCACCAGCCTCCCACGAGGCGCTAGCCTCAAAAAGCTGGCTGCCCCGCGAAGGCATGTTCCTTCTCTGCCTTCAAGCACTTGGCCCACAGCCTGGCTGCCCACAAGTCATGAGGCCTCTCGCTGGCCCAGGTGTCTGGGAACTTTCCTGTTCTGTCTTTTTCCCCTCCCATGCTGACTTTCTGTGCGTCTTAGTTCCCCACCAGGCTGACTTTAGACTTCCTCAAGTCTCATTTCTCTCCCTCTCTCCTATGGTCCCCAGGGCCAGGTCCTTGATTCTGCCCGGGGGCATCCTTGGCTGCCTGTTTTCTGCCTGTTTACTTGCCCTTGAGAGAGGAGGAAAGGTACAGGGCCCAAGGATGACTTAGTTGGTACACTAATTACAGGTAACTGAGAGCTAAAATCCTCTCCAGTTTCCAGACACTTCTCCATCTATAATCTTGTCTGATCCTTACCACCACAGCCCTCGAAAAAGCTGTCCCCATTTCACAGATGAGAGAACAGGAGGGCAGAGGGGGAAGAAGAAATGCACTTGCTCAAGGGCACCCAGGCTGAAGGGCTGGGAAATCAGCGGCATAATCTAAGACCTGCCTCCTCCCAGAGCCTCTTCTGTGGCTCAAGGCCACGCTGCCTCCTATCGGCCCCTCCACCACCAGAGGTTTCCCTTCTCAGGTCCCCTCCTGACAAGGCCCAATCTGGGCAAAGCTCTGTGCCCTGAAAGCCTAATAACATATCAGCATCTGAGAGTGGCTTTGGCCTTGGTCTTGCATTCTTGTTATCTCATTTAATCTTCACTGAAACTCTTCAGTTGACCATTGGTTAGTGAAAGCTCATGAAAGTGTTAGTCGCTCAGTCATGCCAGACTCTTTGCAACCCCATAGACTGTAGCCTGCCAGACTCTTCTGTCCATGGGCTTCTCCAGGCAAGCATACTGGGTGATCTTCCCAACCCAGGGATGGAACCCAAGTCTCCTGCATTTCAGGCAGATTCTTTACCATGTGAGCCACCAGGGAAGCCCAGTTATGGCAAACGTTTACACAGCATTTGATAATGTGCTAAGCGCTGTTCTAAACACACTGCCTTTATTTATCCATTTCATTCTCACAATAGCTCCCTTTTATAGGTGGGGAAACTGAGTCACAGAGAGGCGAACTAGCTTGCCCAGGTCAGCAGCTGGAAGGCCATACACCTTCTTCCCTCTGAGCTTCAGTCTCTGCATTTGCTGAACAGCCATAAAGTCAAGAAAGTAAAAGTGTTAGTTGCTCGGTCGTGACCAACTCTTTGCGACGCTATGGACTGTAGCCCATCAGGCTCCTCTCTCCATGGGAATTCTCCAGGCAAGAATACTGGAGTGGGTTGCCATTCCCTTCTCCAGGGGATCTTCCCGCCCCAGGGATCGAACTTGGGTCTCCTGCACTACAGGCAGATTCTTTATCATCTGAGCCACTGGGGAAGCCCGAGTCCTCCCTAAATGGTGGGCTGGAGGGGGCAATTAGACCACCAGGCAGGAAAAAAAATGCCAGATGCTGCCAGAAATAATTATTGCTCAGGGAGAGGGTTGGTTGGTACCCACTACCTTTCCCCTGTTACAGGTGAGGAAACAGGCTCAGAGAGGTTGCCTGACCTTGCCTAAGACTTCACAACAAATAAGGTCAGAGGTGAACCGAAGTGAATTTAGCCCCTGAACTGTCTGGTAATTAATCTCAGGCTCTTTCCTTCCTGTCTCTCTGTTTCTTCCTGGCCCTTAAAGAGTTGTCTCTGCTGTGTCCTCAGCACTGCTGAACTCCCGTGGCTGGGACAGAAAACCAGGAAGAGGTGCCAGGCTGCAGGAAGAGCCCAGACAGGGAGCCAGGTGTTCCAGCCTCCATTCAACTTGCTGTGTGACTCTAGGCAATTTGCGGCCCCTCTCTGGGCCCTGGCTTATCTGTGAAGTGGAAGGGGCCCTCCTTGCTCTGAGGTGTGCATACTTCATCATGAGCACAGTCTACATTTCTGGAAGAAGCTAACCAGCCTAAAAGAAAACAGGCGGCAGGCAAATGAGACTACCTTAGAAAAGGTGATCACACGTGCCCTCATCCACCTTATGGACAATCGAAGCCTCAGTTTCCTCATGTGCAAAATGAAGAATTATATACACCAGACACATAGGTGTCAATAACAATCCACTGGGCTCTGTTACAAGTGCTTTTCATGAATGAATTTAATCCTTACAGCCACTCCATGAAGTAGATACTCTTTTTATTCCCGGTTTGACCAATGAGGCAGAGAGAGAATAAGTAATTTGCCTATGATCATACAGCTGATGGGGAGCTGACAGGGTGGGGCCTGGATTGGAACCCCGGCAGTCTGCTCTTTATCGCCTGCCAACTCCTTAAGCGCTCAGGAGGATGAAATGGGAGAGTGTGGAAGCCCTGAGCACCTTCTGGAACTGCCCTGGGGACAGGGGACATCGGATCCAAGCCTCTAGGTTCAGTCCTTCCTGATCAGAGATTCCTGGGGCCCTCACGGGTGTGTCAGTGGCGTGGAGACAACATAGATGCGTAGACAGAGGCAGTGGGGCAATGTGAGCCAGCGAGTCCAGCATGGAGACAGACAAGAGGGTGACTAAACCAGAGGTGGAAAGAGACTGGAACTGGGTGATAGAAAAGTCATAGAGTGGGGACTTCCCTGTCAGTCCAATGGTTAAGACTCCGAGCTTCTACTACAGGGGCCACGGGTTCGACCCCTGGTTGGGGAACTAACATTTGGCCAAAAAAATTAAAAAATAAGTCATAGAGTGGGTATGTGTGTGCATAAACACGTATGCATGCCCACACACACACAACGCACACATGCTCACACCTGCTTCTCAGGGGCGCATGCATCCTTTGATCTAGAGGCACCAGACTCTCTCCACTGCACCCCCTGCTTCGGTCCATCTGTCTACCTGACCCGGGCCTCTGCTCGATCTCAGCGTCTAGTCCAGCCTTCCCACCCCTCTCTCCTCCGCCTTCCCCATCAACTCCTTCCTCACTCACCCTCTGCCCTACAGAGTCATCATTTATCTAACAAATGTGTCTGATCAGTGTCCACTTCTCTCCTGGGTGTTGCAGAGAACAAGCCAGGAAGGGGGCCTGCCTCTAGGGAGCTGACATTCCAGGGGAGGGAGACAGACTGTGCAAAAGGAGCAAGACAATTTCAGACTGGGCTCCGGTACAAAGCAGAAAGGAGATAAAGCGGAAGGTGTGATAGAAATGGCCATGGGGGAGGTTTGACATCCAAGCTAAGGCCCAGGGAGTTAACAGCACCACAACCTGGAGGACACTGAATTCAAGGCAGAGGGAACAGTGTTCAGGCAGAAGGAACAACATTCACACAGAGGGACCAGCATGTGCAAAGGGCTTCAAGCCGGGGGAGCTTGTGTGTCTGAATGGCAGAAACAAGCCCCGTGCTGCTGGGGGCTATCAATCCATCACCCAGGGTTCTCCTGGTCCCTGATCGAGAATGTGGGGCCACTCTTTCCTTCTGCTGCATCAGGTCTGCATTTCTAAAGCATCTACTGTGCCTATCCCACACCTGAGGGCTCTCAAATTCCTCACCTCAGGCTCCCCTTCCCCATTTTCCAGTTTCCCGAACCACCCCCACCGCTGCCTTCCCACTCCAGAGCTGCCTCACAGGTTCTGCCCACAATGCATCCCCTGTGGCTTTGCTCTGTAACCTTTCTGTCCACCTCATTTGCTCTCTTCCTCTCCTTTGCAGCCCAACCCTGGACCCACTCCTTGGACCCTAGGACACCCATCCAGCCAAGTGACTCCCTCCTGCAGCCTCCACTCCAGCCCAGCACCTCCCACTTGCCAACCAAAGGTGCCTGATGATGTGGAAACAGAAAACCCTAGTTCAACCCTGGCTCTACAATCAACAGCTGTATGACCTTGGGCAAGTCAGGTTACTGCTCTGGCCCTGGATGTACTCCAAAATAAATTAGGGGCTACAGCTTGCCAATCCCAGGGGGCTGACAGGAGACTCAAGAGAAATACACGAGTCAGCTGTAGAATAACATACATTCGTGGAGCATGCTGAGCCCAGGCCTCCTTCTAGGAGCCTCTGGCATAATTTCAATCCTCAGGATAGCCTTCTGAAGCAGGTCCCATTGCTACTCCCAATTCACTCATGAAGGAAGTGAGGACCAGAGAGGTTAAGCAATTTACCCAAGGTCACACAGAAGTAGCAAAGCTAGGATTTGAACCCAGATAGTCTGACTCCCAAACCTGTGCCCTTGAGTACTATGTGATAAAACCCTTGGGACCTCTTAAAGTGCTATTGGAAAAAGACAATCAGGACCCCCAGGCTGACCTCTCCTCTGATCTCTGACTTTCTGATCCCTCTCAGCCTCTCATAGGCCCCTTTCCCAGGCCTCCCACACCCTGCCCGGTTTCTCCAGGCTTCCAGCCTCCTCATTCTCAACTCTGGTGGGGAGACCCCCACACTCCTTGCATCTGGAAGCTTTTTCCCACTGCACACGAGCCCTCCAGAATCCCTAGTTTCCTGGAGCCATGACTAACACCAGAGCCATCGGCACTCAGTCAGCCCCCTTCATCCCTCCACCCCCGTCCCACCTCCACCACCGGCTGCACTCCGCAGCCCCAGAGAACTGGATGCCTCCCCTCTGGGCAGGGGGTCCCTGACCCCCTCAGATGAGGACTCTCATCACTGCCTTCACTGTATCCTGTCTTTGCCTCTTCCCTCCACCTCTCTAATCGCACCATGATTCCACTATCACCTCACCCCGACTGCCTTTCCATCTCTCTGGGTTTTGGAGTCATGGCACAGTCTTGGCAACAGCGGAGCTGGGTTCAAATCCAGACTCCTCACTTGCTAGTGGTGTGACCTTGGGCAAGTTTTGACCACTCTAGGCCTCAGTTTTCTTCACCATAAAATGAAGCAGTCTCTCAGTCTGCCTACCTTACCAGGTGAGGGTCTAATGAGATTATGGATGGCAACCTGCTTTGGGTGAAAATGGGGAGAGAAGGGGAATTAAGAGCATCAGTGCTGGAGCCAGTCTGCCTTTAAATAGCTGTGTGACTTTGGTCAAGTTACTTAACCTCTCTGGGCCTCAGTTTCCTCATCTGTAAAATGGGATAATGCTAGCACCAGTCTCTAAGGTTGCTACACGGATCAAAATGAGTTAATATGTATACAATACTTAGGACGGCATCTGGCACATGAATGTTGGTTATTTTTACCACTACCATTTTCCTGATGCCTGAGTGTATAACTCAAAGTTTAATTGAAAAAAAAAATCTTCAAAATTCCCTCTCTCAACCACCAGTTTCTCCTTCCGTCCCACCTGCCAACCCATTTCTCCTAGAGGCAACAGTCACTTGCCTCCAAGCTCCTTCCTTTTGTCTTCCTGTAGCCTGGTTCCACATCCCCAAATTCAGGGGGCCCTCCAAAGACAAAGCTTTTTACCCCCAGTGTTGAGACTTCTCTTTCAAAGGCTAAAACAGCAGAGACACATGTCAACTTGGCAGATGGGAAACCCAGATTCCTGTCTGATCTTCCCACCCACTTGCTTGGTGACCTTGGGCAAAATTCCTACCTATCACCAAACCTCAATCTCCTCATCTGTCAAATGGGATAATAACCCAGGGGGAACAGCCAATAGGCTCCTAGTCAAGGGCATCAGGCTACATCAGTTGGGTCTAGTACTTTATTAGCATAACCGCCAGGGCCCTCAGCACTCCGCAGGCTGTCGGCTCTGCCTCCTTGGGCCCCAGGTCATTTCTCCAATGCCCCTCACCTCCTCCCAGTCCCAGAAACCACTCTTAACAAGCCCCTACCCCCCAGCCTCTTCCAAACTGCAGCTTTCACTGCAGACACCAGTGCCACCCTCCTCCCCCGTCACCCAAATCCAACTCACTGCCTGGCCAGACTCCTGGAGCCGGGCCTCTTCGGGCCTGCAGACTGGGGCCCCACGTCAGCTCACCCCTGACCGTTCAGGATGCCCCAGCTCCCCCAGTGGGGCACAGTCCATGGCACACAACCCAGTTCCAGGGCCCTGTGCACGAAACCTCCTTCCAGTCTCCCCTGTAGTCCTGTCTCCCACCTCTGGGATCACTCTCTGTCCGGCCCTGGCCTCTGGCCATCTCCTGAGGCCACCCCTTCCCTCCTGGTCTCTGAGAGGTGCCCCTCCCCACGGACAGCAACACACACACACATTTCATTCACTGCTCAGTTAGCATCTCAGTCCAACCTGTGTCCTTCCCCACTGGCCGCCCCCAAATCTGGGTCCCACTAGGCTCAGCCTGGCCCAGGAGCTGCCCACATCCTCTCATTCAGCAAATCTGCCCAGCAGATGATAGCACCCTCCAGTTTTCTCCCCACACTCACTCTCTCCCATCCTCAGATGAGACCCCAGGGTCCTCCTGGGGGTGCCGGGTGTCCAGGATCCCTGAGACCTCTCCTGGCCCCTGCATGTCTTAATGGCCTCAACCCCTTCTAGCCACTGGCCCTAAAATGCAGGTTCATTGGAGACAGGTGCCTCCACATCCTGGGGCGCCCCTGCCACCAACCTCCCACCTCATCATTTGCCCCCACGTCCCAGCACCTCCCGCACTCCACCCCCACGCGTCCCCCAATATTGGGGTCCCGCCCCCCCATCCTTCCCATCCCCAGGCTCACACTCCGCAGCTCCTGAGTCCGATCCTTCATCCTGCGACGGCTCCTCCTCCTCCTCCTCCTCCTTCACGTTCTCCTGTCTCTGCTTCTGCTCTCTGCCTCCTGCCTCGGTTAGGGAGGCCGGAGTCTGGGGGCGCCGGGGGGGTCACCGGGGCCACTGGCTGGGGCCCGCGGGCGGGGGCGGGGTCGGGGGCGACGGGCTGAGGGCCGGGCAGGGGCAGGGGCCTGGGCCGGGCTCGGCTCTGCCGGGGCTGCGGTGGCGATGCGGCTGCGGCACAGGCTCGGATGGAGGGATGCGGGAGAGCTGGGGCGCGGGGGAGGGGGGCGGAGGGAGGTGAGGAGGCAGGGAGGGAGGGGGGAACCGGGAGGGGGCGGGGAGCAGGGGGCATGCGCAGCGCCGGGGGCTGGGGGCGCCTGGGGGTTGTAGTCCGGGGAGGGGGACCCAGAGGGAGGGAGACGGGAGAGGCCTAGAGGGGGATGGGGAAGGGCAGAGCCACAGAAGCAGGGAGAGATGCGGAGAGGCAGGAGATGCGGCTGGAGGCGCCGAGATGCTGGTGTGGGGTGGGGGTGGCGGATGGAACGGCAGAAAGAAGGGGTCAGGGAATGAATTAAGGGAACAGCCTGAGGAGCGGTGCTGTGGATCCCTTTACGTCAAGAGATGTAGATAGATTTTATATTTTATGTTTGGGAGTATCCCTGTGAGTCTGTGCACGACCACCTCTGCGTGTGTGTCCCTGCGGGAAGCTTTCTAGACACTAGAAATAGCGAAAGTGACCCTCTAGGTGGTTTTTGTGATGCAAGGAATCAGCCAAGACTAGCTGAGAAGGACATGGGGCTTGTTTTGTTTTTACACGACCTTCCCCACTCTAAGTGTGAGAGTCCCCAGACAGCGTGGATCGCAGAGCTCTGCTTGTCTACCTCCAGGGACAGGGAGCTCACCACCTCGGGAGACCTCCTGGTCTATCTTGAGGTGGCTCCGTCAAAACAAAATTGGTCCTTGTCGGGAGAGGATTTCTGGTACCCCCAAGGGTCCAAGAGCCTAGTCCTGGTTCCTTAACGGCCACCTTTCCTCTCTCCATCTTCATGTCTTAACATCACATCAACTTCTCTACCCCTGCAATGGGGCCTTGGCCATCAAAAGGCCTCAAACCTGCTTTTTCAAAGGTCCCCAGTGACCTCCTCTGTGACAGATCCATCAATTGCTCTCCAGGCCTTATCGTCTATGATCCTTCAATGATGCATGACCCCGAGGACTCCTCTCTTCTTGACACCCTGCCCTCCTTGGCTCCCACCTGCCTCCTGCCTTCCACGCCTTCCCCTCCAAACTCTGGAGGTTGTTTCCCAGCCTCCATCCAGACCCCCAGCTTCTTCCACCTCCTATCAGCAGTAGGATTTCCTGGGCCTTCTCCCAGGGTCTCTTCCTTCTTTGCCCCCTCACCTTCCCAGGTTCAGCCTCTCCGACATGACTACAATATCCATTCTATACCTGCATGCCAGATCCTCAGGGCAGCACCTACTATGTGCCTGAGCACTGAGTGAGCACCAAGCACAGAAACCAAAACTGCAGTCTCAGATGTGGGGATCCATAATGATTGTGAGTGAGGTCAGGGCTTTGGCAGTGACCACCAAGACTATGGCAGCCTCCCCTTCTCCCAGTGAGCCCCTTCCTGTGCTCGCCATCAAAGAAGGCATTTCCATCCACTCAGTCCCTCAAAGCAGATAGAAAGCTCTTCTTGGCTCCCTCCCCCATCCAAAGAATGCTGCCATGTTCCAAGCATCTGCCAAGTCCCTGGTGCTCCACTGAGTGGCCCCCATAATCCTCCCAAACTCATAACAGCTACTTCCATTATCCCAAGTGTCCACATCAGAAAGCAGGCTTGAAATGCTTAAATAACAGCAAAGGGCAGGGCCGGGGCATTTGTAGTATTTTAAATTTTTATTTTCTGTCTACATACCGCATGTGGAATCTTAGCTCCCCAACCAGGGATTGGACCCCCACACCCTACTTTGGAAGTGCAGAGTTTAAACCGCTGGACCATCAGGGAAGTCCTTGCCTGCACCTTTTGACGACAAAGCCCATTCCTGTAAAACCACAAGATTCCAACCCCTCCCTCCACTGTCAAATCCAGAGCTGTCTCTTGGGTTCTGTCCACCACCCAGTCAGTCTAGGCCCTCATTGGTTTTTATCCAGACCATCAGAACAGTCTCCTCTTGGGGTCTTGACTGGTGGTCCAGTGGTTAGGACTTAAGATTTTTCACTGCCAGGGACCAGTGTTCAATCCCTAGTTGGGGAACTAAGATTCCGTAAACTGTGCAAAGTGAACATCAAAGTCGCTCAGTCGTGTCCGACTCTTTGTGATACCATGGACTCTATAGTCCATGGAATTCTCCAGGCCAGAATACTGGAGTGGGTAGCCTTTCCCTTCTCCAGGGGATCTTCCCAACCCAAGGATCGAACCCAGGTCTCCCGCATTGCAGGCGAATTCTTTACCAGCTGAGCTACCAGGGAAGTGTAAACCCATGCACCTGCAACCCTTTCCCTTCACACCCTCAGATGCTAGTACTCCCCAAATAAATGAAATAATACTCATCCCCAACATCAACAGAGTCAATGCCCCCCACAGCTTCCTGGATTATGCTCAATAGTTGCTGTCTCATTTGGTCCCCATCCCCACAACCTCATCTCTCCTACTACTTCTTTCCCTGTTGCATGGACCCCCAGCCTTAATGACACCAAGGACCCCAGATACCTTGGAGTCTTTGGCTGTGTGGCTTCCCCCACCAGGTGTGCTGTTTCGTTCCTTCATTGACAGTCAGACTTTTCATCCATCAAGGCCCAGTTCAAGCCTCTCCCAGCCATCCCCAGACAGCCTCAGAAGATGTGGGTCGAGTCGGCTTCCACCTTAGGCCAGCCTTGGCCTGATTCATTTCTGCTTCTCCCCAGCAATCAACACGATGTGAGGCACAAGATACATGTTCACTAAAAATCTGAATGGAGAGATAAATGAATAGTATATTCCCTCATACCATTATCCCAGCATAAAGACAATGGAAATAAGTTCCATGAGCAAGGATTTTTAAAAATTGAATTATAATTGATATACAGTATAACTTACAGGTGAACACTATAGTGTTTCACAATTTTTAAAGGTTATATTCCATTTGTAGTCATTATAAAACATTGGCTGTATTCCCTATGGTATATAATATATGCTCATAGCTTAGTCATTTTGTACATAAGAGTTCGTATCTTCTAATTCTCTTCCCCTATATTGCTTCTCTCCTACCACTAATTTGTTCTCTGTATCTGTGACTCTGTTTCTTTTTTGTTACATTCACTAGTTTGTGGTATTTTCTGGATTCTACATATAAGTGATATCATACAGTATGTATCTTTCTTTGTCTGGCTTATTTTACTTAGCCTAATACCCTCCAAGTCTATCCATATTGTTGCAGATGACAAATTTTTCTTTTTTATGGCTTAGTATTCCATTGTGTGTGTGTGCACGCGCGTGTGTGTGTACACCACACCTTCTTCATTTGTTCATTTGTTGAAGTGCCCTAAGTTTGCTTCTATATAACTATAACTGTAATATAATTGTAACTGTAAAAAATGCTATTAACATTGGGGTGCATATATATTTTTGAATTAGTATTTTTTTTTTTAGATATATACCAGGGAGTGGAATCGCTGGGTCATAAGGTAGTTCTATTTTTAGTTTTTTTGAGAAACCTCCATAATGTTTTCCTTAGTGGCTGCAACAATTTACATTCCTATCAACGGTGTATGAGGATTCTCTTTTCTCCACATCCTCACCAACAGCTGTCACTTGTGTTCTTTTTGATGACAGCCATTCTGACTGGTGTGAGATGATGTCTCATGGTGGTTTTGATTTGCATTTTCCCTGATGACTAGTGGCATTGAGCACCTTTTCGTGTATCCTTTGGCCATTTAGGTATTCTTTCAGGAAAAATACCTATTTAGGTCTTCAAGACAGGGATTTTTGCTTGTTTTGTCCATTGCTGGCTCTCTAATGACACTATGCACCTGGCACATAGTAGGTGCTCAATAAATATTTATTATATGAAAAAAAACCCACCAGGGACTTTCTTGGTCTTCCAGTCATTAAGACTCTGCACTTAAAATGCAGCGGGTGTACAATCCAGGTTCGATCCCTGGTCGGAGAATTAAGATATCACATGCTGTGTGGTACAGTCAAAAATTTTAAAAAGAAACTAAATATTGCTTAAATGAGTGAATGCATAGAAGATGCACAACTCAAACCTGGCTGCAGCTCTAAGGATGGACACAGGTACACATAATGTGATGACAATGATAGTATTCATCATGGGTCAGTGATTGTGACCTCAACATATCTGTGATCACTTAAAGTCGACTGAGTTACCCTGTGAGGTGGGTTGCCTGGTCAACACACCAGCCTCTCTGCCTAAGTGGCCTTTCTAGAGCATCAATGTCACCAGCTCATCCCCTGCTCCGAAAACCTCCCCAGTTCCCTATTGCTGATGAGATAAAATCCAGACTTCCTCACCTTACTTTCCACTTTAGCATCCCCCATGTACCTGATTCCAGTCCCAAGCTAATCCCATGTCTCCCCACCTCTATGCTTTTCTTCATGTTATTCCTGACTCTTGGAATATCCTTCCCTCCCCTATCCCCAGTTCTAATTCCTACTCTTCCTTCCAAGTTTAGCTGCAGGAGTTTTTCTTGACCCTCCTGAAACTGGAGAGCAACTTGTTACATATACAGATGACCAGGTCTCTTCCTCAGAAATTCTGAGTCAGTAGATCTGGGTTTTTAGTACGGACCTCTGGCAATTCTTATTTTCAGTCAAGTTTGGGAACCATGGTATATCAGATAAACAAAATTAAGGCTAGGTTATGTTACATGATGAACATCTCCCAAATCTGAATGATATAACACAACAAAGGTTTATTTTTGCCATGGGCCTGAGTTACTTCCCAGAGCACCTGTCCTTCAAGGGAGACTCAGAGACTTATCAGCCCACTGGGCTCTGGGTACCTCATATTTAAGGACTCCATCTGATTAATCTCTGCCTCCCCCTGGTACCTGGCATAAGACATAACGCACCTGCTTGCTCAGAAACAGAAGAAGAAATACCCATTTGACCTATTCATACATTAACCAGTATTTATTGAGACCCTGCTGTTTGTGCCAAGAGCTTCCCTGATAGCTCAGTTGGTAAAGAATCCGCCTGCAATGCAGAAGACCCAAGTTCAATTCCTGGGTCAGGAAGATCTGCTGGAGAAGGGATAGGCTACCCACTCCTGCATTCTTGGGCTTCCCTGTGACTTAGCTGGTAAAGAATCCACCTGCAATGTGGGAGACCTAGGTTCACTCCCTGAATTGGGAAGATCCCCTAGAGTAGGGAACAGCTACCCACTCCAGTATTCTGGGCTGGAGAAGTCCATGGACTGTATAGTCCACGGGGTTGAAAGGAGTTGGACACAACTGAGCGACTTTCAGTTTCACTGCTGTTTGTGCCAGGACTATGCTCTGTGGCTAAAGACACAGAGGAGGGCAAAACAAATGTCGACCTGTCCACATGGAGCTGGTTACCTAATTTCTCTAAGCCCTATTTTCCAGATCTGTAAAATGGGCTCCAGTCTTCACCCTTCAGGCACAACATGAGGATTTACTGAGAAAATGAGCGTGGAAGCCATCTGTAAATTTGAAAAATCTCAACTTAAGCAGATGTGGAAGAGCACTGTTATTCTGGTGAGTGCCCCTCCCTGTTCCTCCGCCCCCTTTAAATCCAGGGCGCAGGTTATATTCATTGCTGTTGCTTCAGTTGTGTCTGACTCTTTGCGACCCTATGGACTGTAGCCCACCAGGCTCCTCTGTCCATGGGATTCTCCAGGCAAGAATACTGGAGTGGGTTGCCATGCTCTACTCTGGGAGAACTTCCCAACCCAGGGATCAAACCTGCACCTCCTGCACTGCAGGCGGTTCTTTACTGTTGAACCACCTGGGGAAGCCCTTATGTTCATCAGACCTCTGGAATTTGGTCCACATCCCTTTACATCCTGTTTACACTGCCTGTTCAAATCATCCTGAATCTGAAAGTGAATATAATGTTGACCACTTACAAAGTCCTTATCGTGTGTCAAGCTAAGTTTAAGTGGTTTCGGTTTTTAATTTTTTGGCTGCACTGTGCATTCCTGACCAAGGATCATACTCATGCTCCCTGCATTGGAAGTGTGGAGTGTTAACCACTGGAACACCAGGAAAGCCCCTGTTTAAGTGTTTCATATGTGTTAATTCATTTAATCTTCACGATAACTGTCTGGTGTTACTGTTAATATTGTTTCTATTTACAGATACGGAAACTGAAACAAAAAATTTAAGTAACTTACTCGAGACAGGAGCAGGGATTCAATCCAGGCAGAAATTGTGGAGTATTGAAACATTCTTCTAATCAATGGGTAAATGCCTCCCTTTCTAGCCCTTCTCTCCATCAAGACCAGAGTCAATGTCATGCAGTAGAGACTAGAGCATGGTACTGACTTTGTAGATGCATTTTGGGAGAACTGATGGCATTACAATATTGAGTCTCCTCCTATCCTGGTACATGGTATATCTAGCCATTAGTTTAGGACTTCTTTAAAGTCTTTCAATAATATTAAAATTTTTTCTCTCATAAAGGCCCTTGATATATTCTTTTTTTAAAGACTTTTTTGATGTGGACCATTTTTAAAGTCTTTATTGAATCTGTTACAATATTTCTTCTAATTCATGTTTTGGTTTTTGCTTTGAGGCATGTGGGCTCTGAGCTCTAAGACCAGGGATCGAACCCACATCCTCTGTTAAAGGCAAATTTTTAAACCACTGGACCGCCAGGGAAGTTCCAAGGCCATTAACATATTTTTAAGAGATTATTTTTAGGCATCATATATTTCTGCAAATCGTGTTTTTACATTTCCTAACAGTTTGTTGCTATGATTTATAATGGCAGTTTATTTCAAGGTATTTCTCTTATTCCCTCGAACTTGCCTCCACATTCAGCCAGAGCCAGACTCAGGAGTGATGTAGGACCCTCCTCCCCTCTCACCTTCCCTTCTAATCTGGTGGATTCTGTCTCTCTCTCTTTTTTAATATTTATTTTTATTTATTTATTTGGCTGCACTGGGGTCCTAGTTGCAGCACGTGAGACCTAGTTCCCTGACCAGGGATCAAACCCAGCTCTGCTGCATTGGGAATCTGGAGTCTTGGCCACTGGACCACCAGGGAAGTCCCTCTGGATTCTGTCTCTTTAGTAAATGTTCCATCCCTATCTCTAGGCTTCAGTGTAGGCCTCACTATTTTGGGCCTGACTCATAACTGATCTCCCAATCAGCCTTCACACAGGGAGGGCTACAGTCAACATTTACTGTGCCCTTGTGCAGTTAGAAAAAGGTGTCCCTTCCTCACAACACTCTACCTCCTTCTGTTATATAATTGTTGTAATAAATATTCAAATAATGAATACATAGTGTCTGCATGTTGCTAGCCCTTTCGTGGGGTACCTTGTATGGTGTGTAGTGGCACAGTCATCTGTGATCACCTTATACCTAGCCACCAGAGGCTATATCCATAAAATGAAAGTTTGATCATGGTAGTCTATTATGGGCTGGATGTCTGTGTCCCCCCACTCCCCAAGTTCATATGTTGAAGCCCTAATTCCTAATGTAATGGTAGCAGGAGGTGAGGCCTTTGGGAGGTAAGCAGATTTAGATCAGGTCATGAGAATGGAGTCTCTGATAGGATTAGTGACTTTATAAGAAAAGGAAGAGAGAGCAGAACTTTCTGTTTCTGCCAGATGAAGACACAGTGAGTACAAGCCAGGAAGAGAGCCCTTACCAAGGACTGAATCTGTTGGCACCCTGACCGTGGACTTTCCAGCCTCCACAGCTGTGAGAAATATCTATTGTTTAAGCCACCGAGTACATGGTACTTTGTTAGAGCAGCCCAAGCTAATAAGACATATTCCTTTGCTTAGAATTACTCATAGGTACCCCTTTACCATTCTTTCTTTGAAATAATTATTTAAAATAAATGCTACTTTCACATGGTTCAAAAATCTAAATTATATCAAAGTTTTACTGTAAAAATTCTTACTCTAACAATTGTACTCACCACCCACAGGAGCCACTTTTTTTTGGTTTATGCAACATTCCAAGATTTCTTTATGAGGTTACAGGAAAAATACCTATGGACACGTGCACACACACACACACTCACACATATACTTTTTTTCTTATATAACAGTAGGATGATACATTCATTATAACATTTTAACTAAAAACATGCTTTGAAACATTTTCACATTTATACATAATGAATGCCTTCATTCTCTTTGATGGCGGCATACCCACTAATGGACAAGTTTCGGATGTATTGCAAACAATACCCAGTGAATAATATTGAAGTATGTATGTGTTATTTTGCACATATGCAGATCTGGTGACTTAAAATTCCATTTCCTCACCCTTTGCAGCCCTTATGGATTTATGACTTGCTTTGACTAATAGAATATGATGCGAGTAGTGTACAACTTCTGAGCAGGGCCTCAAGAGACCTTGCAGCTTCTACTTGCACCCTCTTGGAATTCTGAGGCCACTATATGCTCAAGAAACCCAGGTTGAAATACCACAGAGACAGAGTGTGTGGTTCAGCTGTGTTGGTCAACTGGACCATCAGAGCTTAGGTCCCAGACATGTTAATGTGAGAAAGGTCATCATGGGTCACCTAACTCCAGCCAAGGTACAAGTTGATTGTTGCTACTTGAATAACCTAAGATGAGACCAGCAGAAAAACCACCGGGCTGTCCTTAGAATCTGGAGAAACAACACATGCATTCAGAATTCAGAAACAGTATACGGGGACTTCCCTGGTGGTCCAGGGGCTAAGACTCTGCACTCCCAATGCAGGGGGCCCAGGTTTGATCACTGGTCAGGGAATTACATCCCACATATCACAAATAAAAGATTTTGCATGCCCCAGTGAAGACCCACCACAGCCAAATAAACAAATACTAAAAAAAAGAAACAGTATATGCACTCAGAATTTTGACAAATATGGTCTAGGTTGTATCATTTTGCAGGCCCCATCAACAAATGAAAGTCCCTGTTTCCCCACAGTTTTGCCAAAAGACTGGGTTGCCAAACATGAATTTTGTTAGACTTCCCTGGCAGTCCAGTGGTTAAGACTCTGTGCTTCCTCTGCAGGGGGCATGGGTTCCATTCCTGATTAGGGAACTGGGATCCCACAAACTTTGGCATTCTGGCCAAAAAATAAAAAAAAAAATGTTGCTAATGCAATATATCTCAGTATTATCTTAATTGTCACTTCTCTGACATGCAAAAATGAACATCTGCATATTTAAGTCTGTATTGTCTTTTTTTGTGATCTGTCGTGTTCTCTGGCTGTTGTTTTTTATTGAACTGTTGGTCTTTCTTATCACTACATGGAGCTCTTTAAATAGTAGGGAGATTAGCCCTTTGTGTATGATAAGAATTGCAAATATTATTTTTCCAATTTGTTTTTGATTGTGCTTTCATTTTTTGCCATGTAAAACTTTTTGATGTAGACAAATTTATAAATCTTTTATTTTAAATTTTCTGAATTTTTTATATCCTTTGTGGCTCAGCTGGTAAAGAATCTGCCTGCAATGTGGGAGACCTGGGTTTGATCCCTGGGTTGGGAAGATCCCCTGAAGAAGGGAAAGACTACCCACTCCAGTATTCTGGCCTGGAGAATTCCATGGACTGTATAGTGCATGGGTCAAAAAGAGTCAGGCATGACTGAGCGACTGTCACTTTCACTTTCTAACGTGCTTTTATTTTTTAATTGAAGTTTGATTTACAATGTTGTGTTAGTTTCAGCTGTACAACAAATTGATTCAATTATATATATATGTCTGTTTTTTCCAGATTTTCTTTCCTTATAGGTTATTATACACTATTGAGTGTAGTTTCTGAAATTTGAGCTGTAGTTAGAAAGGCCTTCCTCATTCTGAGTTATAAAGAATTTTGTCCATATTTTCCTCTTGTTTTTATGGGGGTTATCCTAACCAGCTGTGTGATGCATCACCTTCAGAATGAAGTTCCAGGCCAAGGTTATGGCACAGGTGCCCTGATGTCATCCACATGGAAAGGAAACAGGAGGAACAAGAAGTTAATTTAGGAGATTCTCGGGGGAGACGTGGCATGGTGTTTGGAACGTGGTGAGTTTAAGGCATTCATGGAACTCCAGGAGGGGATGTCCAGAAGGCAAGTGGATTCAGAGGCCTAGCGCTTTGGAGAAAATTGGGAGCTGGAGATATGGATTTGGAAGCCAAATATGGATGTCGATTAAAGACATGAGAGACAAGTGGTTCCCAGGTGGCACTCTAGGGCGTGATTAAGGTCAGGCTCAAGACACATCATGAGGAGAGAATGGTGGGGGCCTCATCTCCATAGTCCTTGGGGTTTCAGCACAAAACCAGCCTCAGACACATTTGAGGGTGCACAGAAGCCCTTTACATGACCCATGCATAGATATCTTTGGTTCTCGGTATGTATGTGTGCTTAGTCTTTCAGGCATGTCCAGCTTTTTGTGACCCCATGGACTGTAGCCCACCAGGCTCCTCTGTCCATGGAATATTCCCAGCAAGAACACTGAACTGGGTAGCCATATCCTTCTTCAGGGGATCTTCCCAACCCAGGGATCGAACCCAGGTCTCCTGCATTGCAGGCAGACTCTTTACTGTCGGAGCCACCAGGGAAGCCCTTCGCTCTTGGGAAAACAGCAAACAGGGAATGAGAGGAGGACCAACAACCTCCCCAGCAGTCTGTTCCCAGCCAACAGGAAGAGAGACCCTATAACGGGGGAAGGGAAGAGACTCATCTTGCCGTTGGCCCCCACCTCCCCACCAGATGATCCAAAGTAGAGCATCAATAGGTGGCAACAAGTCCCCCAAGGGTGGGTGGGACACAGGGAGCCACTCCTGGCTGGTGTTTTTCTTGGATCATAGTGTACTGGTTAAGAGCATAGAGTCCTCTCTGGTTCCAAATCCTGGCTCTCATTTCTCATATTTGCTAGTGTGTAACTCTGGGCAAGTTACTTACTGTCTCTCTGTCTTAGCCTCCTCCTCTAAAATGAGGACAGTAATATAGTATCAACCTCACTGAATGTACATAAGGATGAAATGAGTAAATTTTTAGTAAGTACTTATATCGATGCCTGGCACACAGTAAATGCTAAGTAAATGTCAATTAAAAAGAAATTGGGCAGACTTCTCTGGTGGTCAAGTGGTTAAGAATCCACCCTGCCATCTAGGGGACACAGGTTCGAACCCTGATTAGGGACTTAAGAACCCACATGATGTGGGGCAACTAAGCCGGCATGGGGCAACTCCTGAGCCCGCAAACTCTGGATCTCCAAACAACCAGAAGAGCAGCCCAAACGCTACAACTAGAGAGTCCATGCACCACAACAGAAGATCCTCCACGACACAGCAAAGATCTTGAGTGCTGCAACTAATACCCAATGCAGTCAAATAAATTAATTTAAAAAAACAAAAGAAATTGGGAATTCCCTGGCAGTCCAGTGGTCAGGACTCCGTGCTTCACTGCCAAGGATCTGGGTTCCATCCCTGCTGAGGAACTAAGATACTTCAAGCTGCATGGTGTGGTTAAAAAAATTTTCATTCCTTCACAAGTATTTATTAATCAGCTACTATGTGCCAGGAAGTGTTGCAGGTGCTGGAGACATGGCAGTGAATAATTAAGGTGAAAATCCCTGTCCTCTTGGAGCTTACATTCTAGTAGGGTGGAGAGGAGGGGTGGAGGCAGACAATAGATAACACAAATTAGCAAAATACATGGTATGTCACATCCAAGTGAAGACACGAGAAATGGGCAGAAGTTGGCAAGGATCTGGTGCATGGTGGGGCTCAGGAGATGAAAAGAGGAAGAAAGACCCTGGAGGAGTAGCAGCAGGGAATCCCTGTCAGAAACCCCCGGGCTGTTGACATCCTGAGATTCAGGAGAACTAATATTCTTCTCAGCTATTCTGAGACTCACTGAGAGACCTTGGGGTGTCCTTCTATAGAGGGTGGGTTCCAAAAGGGCAAGGCATTCTTTTCTGGCCCTAAAACAGTGTCTGGCCCATACAATAAATATCCACTGAATGAATGAATGTCTACAGGGTTAGGGTTAGGGAAGTGTCACTGATAGCCTGAAGCATAAAAGAGAAGACCAAGAAACCATAAGCTTCATCTTCAGTTATATGAGAGGCTAAGGCTCTATCCACAAATATTTACTGAGGGCCTAACATGTGCTTGGTTTCCCAGTTGGTTCAGTGGTCAAGAATCTGCCTGCCAGTGAAGGAGACACAAGAGATGCTAGTTTGATCCCTGGGTTGGGAAGATCCTCTGGAGGAGCAAATGGCAACCCGCTCTGGTATTCTTGCCTGGAAAATTGTATGGACAGAGGAGCCTGGTGGGCTACAGTTTGTGTGTGTTAGTCACTCAGTCGTGTCCGACTCTTTGTGACCCCATGGACTGTAGCCCACCAGGCTCCTCTGTCCGCAGTCATGCCCTCACTTTAGTAACTCACAGGCCACAATAATATGGCATTTTTTCGTGGGTTCCAGAGGGTAGACCCCGGTGCAAGGTGGTGGTCTGGGGAGGGGGTTGTCTAAGTGACACGCTGCTTAATGTAACAGACTTTTCTCAGCCCGAGCTGCCCTGAAATGCCCTGCTCGAAGGTGGTGAGTGCAGCAGGACTGCAGTGTTCAAGCCGGGCGCCAGCCAGCCGCCCACCTGTCAGAAACTGTGCCAGGAGTATGCGGGAGAAGAGAGTTCCGCCTTGGGTGAGGTCACTTCCCACCCCCAGATGCTCTGCCTACAAAACCCTGCAATTCTCTGACGCTGGATCTTATGCTTTTCTGAATTTCAAGGTCTCATGATGTTGACAGCTCCAAATTCTAAGTCGTCAGTCTGCCCACACTCCCAGACCCAAAAGAAAGAAAGCCGGATTCAGCCTGGGTCCTACCACCCACTGTCTCTGGGGGGGTTCTGAAGGGAGGTAACTCGGGCGCGGGGTGCCGAGGACGTCGTGGGGAGATAGGTGTTCCAGAGATGGAGGTGACAGGGCCAAGACACGTGACAGTCGAAGCGTCGCCTTCTGTGGTCTGAGAGGCTGGGACCAGGCCGGTCACGTGACGCGCGCGGGGGGGTTTGCACTATCGGGTGATGCGAGAGGAGGCGCCTCTCACATCACGTACCAATGACGCATTCCCACCCCTTTTGGCAACTAGATTTCCGCTGGAAGATGCGATAGTTCCGGCAAAGGGGGCGGGTTCTCACGTCCTGGCAATTTCGCTTCCGTTCGGGGCGCTGCGGCTTCCGACCGCGGCCTCTCCCTGGGGTGGGGAAGGGACGCGATCCGGTGCGCATGCTCCGGCCTTTCCAGAGGGGGCGGGGCCGAGACTACAGGAGAGGGCGGGGGGGAAAGAAAAGGGAATTCCAACCTGTGGAATCTTTGGGGTCCCCAAGGTCGGCTCCTTCCCTTTGAAACTGAATGGTGCCAGGGGCAGAGCTGCTAGGGACTCTTGGGGGGAGTTTGGGGGTCTGCGGGTGAGGGCGGAGGAGAGTGTCAGAGTGTGAGTTGGGTACGGGAGTTCCAAACTTAGAATCTTGAGGCCCGCCGGGCTCCGGCGCCGGGGAGAGGGATCTCGGGCCGCCATGCGGGACAGGACCCACGAGCTGAGACAGGTGAGATTTTGGCGCAGCAGGGTTGGGGACGGGTGAACGGGATGGGGTCTCCCGGAATGCAGGACTCCTGATCTTCGGGGCCGGGAGGGATGACTGTGAGCTAGGAAGGAAAGTCCCGGAAGCCCGTGAGTTCTACTGCGTGAGAGCAGTAGCGAGGAAGTGATGCTAGTGACCCCGGCCCTGGCAGGGGGATGACAGCTCGGACGATGAAGACAAGGAGCGAGTCGCGCTGGTGGTACACCCAGGCACTGCACGGCTGGGGAGCCCGGACGAGGAGTTCTTCCAGAAGGTAAGAAGCTGGAGTCTCGGCCTGGATTCACGAGGGGGCTGGAGGGCCCGAGGAGCAGAGTAGCCTGGAGCACCCCCCCATATCTCCCTCAGCCCTCTCGGTCATCCTCCCCAGGTTCGGACAATTCGGCAGACTATCGTCAAGCTAGAGAATAAAGTCCGAGAGTTGGAGAAGCAGCAGGTCACCATCCTGGCCACGCCCCTTCCCGAGGAGAGTGAGTGAAACCCCGGGTGCAGAACGCATGCTCAACCGGAGGGCTTATGGGGGTTGTAGTTCCATACAGGTGGTGGCCCGGGAGATTTGTTGAGGTTGAGGTTGCTGTTTGGGCATCATGGCTTTCTCTTGTTTAGGCATGAAGCAGGACCTGCAGAACCTGCGCGACGAGATCAAACAGCTAGGGAGGGACATCCGCGCGCAGCTGAAGGGTGAGCTCCTAGGACCTCAGCCAGATACTTTCCTCTGATCCTGCCCAACTCCTGGTATATCTGGGGAGTGGGTGGTCCAGAGAGGCCAGTGATATATATCCAGGTCACACAGCAGGCCAACGTCTAGAATCTCCATCTCCTGGCTTCCAGTCCAAAGTTCTTTCCACAGCATATGCCTGCCTCTCAGGTTCCCTTATTTATAATGAAACCATTTCCATTTGACCTTTGTCCTAGGCAGAGGTTTGTGTTGCCTCCCCCACCTCCAGGTCATTATCTACATATAACTGTATAGTCTGCCTTCCACATCCCAGGTTCTGCATGGATGGATTCATGCAACCATGGATTGTGTGGTACTGTAGTACGCATTTATTTTCTAAAAATTCAGGTATAAGTGGACCCACACAATTGTGCAAGGATCATCTGTACTCCTACAATTCTTGTTGCCCAGTGTGTATTCTTTGGGTGGGAAGATGTGGGTTTTATTAGGAACCATTTCCAAACCTTTGACAATTCTATGATGTATTTATTGCAAAGAAAAATATACTTTTGCCTGTCAGAGGCTCAGAAGTAGTCATTTTATGATGAATTTTATTCCCCCCCCCCAAAAAAAAAGCCTTGTGGAGATATTATATCTCTCTTTATTGTATGGCTGTGTGGCTGGGTTCCAGTCCCCAGATGAATTTCAGAAGCCAGAGGTCAAACCCCCTCCTCTACCAATACTCTTGTGTCTTTCCACAGCCATAGAGCCCCAGAAGGAGGAAGCTGATGAGAATTATAACTCTGTCAACACAAGAATGAGAAAAACCCAGGTGGGTTCATTATTCCCAGAAGGAGGACCTTTCAGCAAGTGTTCAATAGATCATTAGATGGCAGATGTAAGAAGGCAGGGCTCCTAGAGATCATTAAATTCAACCTGATGATTTTCCAAATGAGGAAACTTAGGCTCAGAGATAAAAAAGGATTCACCCCAAGGTCAAGAACCCGGGTCTCCTGACTTCCAATCCATTATAACACCTTGCCTTCTTCTCCTCCATTCAGTGAGAAGTTGCTGAGACCCCAGACATGATCTGGGCTCTGTGGTAGGAGATATACTTTCTAGAAGCCAAGATGGGGAGTTAAGCTTGCATAGATGACAAAGACATTACTCAGGTAGGACTTGGTAGTTAATGGCTCTTCCCAGGGAAGAAGAGGGTGTAGTCAAGTGACTGGGTGGTTCCCTACCCATGTGATGGGGACATCCTCTGCCCCAGGGACAGAATTCAAGAAGTCAGGAAGAGGAACTTCCCTGGTGGGGTGGGGGGGAGCAGGGGGGAAGGTCACTGAATCATCATCTTAATAAGGAGATTTGAGATGGTCTGAGCAGCGTCCTCTGGGTGCCCAGAGAGGCATGGTTTGGAGATCAGAGTTGGAGTAGGTGGGCCCAGAAATCAGCAAAGACCCCAGATTGAAGATTGAATGATTTGGGCATTCTTTTTTATTTTTTTTTTAATGGAAGAAAAGGAAAGAGTAGCTTTATTACTTTACCAAACAAAGGGGGAACATAGTAGGCTAGTGCCTCAAGAACTGCCCACCCCGCCACCCTGCAATTTGAGCATCTTGAAAGGGTGCAGCTGAACGCAGGACAGCAGATGTGTCTGGGAGAAAGGAACTCCAAGGAATGAGCAGATTTTAGACATCAGGATAATGGACAAGCAGGGAAAGTATTTCTGGGGGTGGGGGTTGGGGAGCTTGTGGTAGTCATTGTGTCAGAGGCTGAGTGCCCAGGTGGGCCTGCAAAATCTGGGCAATCAGCTGACCCCCAGCTATCCTGGCACATCTTTAGTCTAAGCAGGGAGGCTGGTGTTCAGCAAACATTCCACTAATATTGTTTGAGGGCCTACTGTATGCCAGACCCTTTTCTAGCTGTTTAGGAAACAGCTGTCAACAAATGATCTCTATCCTCATGGAGATTTCATTCCAGTAGGGAGAGACAGTCACCATAATAAATCAGTCAATTATTGTAGAACATAGAAGTATTAAGGGAAAAGAGAAGAGGGATTGAGAACAGCGGGAGAAGGCAGCTTCCAACAAGGCGGAGAAAACTTCCAAAGGTGACACTGGAACAAAGACTTCTAGGCTTCTGTGGGGCCTAAGCATTCTGGGCTGAAGAAATGGCAACTGCAGAGGCTTGAGGTGGGGCTGTGTTCTGATCAGGAAGGAGTCAGGAGCCCACTGTGGTTGGAGGGAAGGAGTGAGGGAAACAGTGTGGGGAGGTAAGATGAGAGAGGGAATATGGGAAGAGGCGGGTCCTGTAGGGCCTTGTAGGGCCTGGGAAGGGCTTTGGCTTTTACTCTGAGAGACCAGGAGAGCCTTTCAAGGAGGTCAAGGCCACAGGCACCTCTGAACTCATGCTCTTTGCTCATTGTACCCAAGGGGATCCTGAGGCCCAGACCAGGCAGGGATCTTCCTATGGGTCCCCAGCTTCTCTTCTCCCTCCTTAGCATGGGGTCCTGTCCCAGCAATTCGTGGAGCTGATCAACAAGTGCAACTTAATGCAGTCTGAATACCGGGAGAAGAACGTGGAGCGGATTCGGAGGCAGCTGAAGATCAGTGAGTTGTGGTGCCCGGCACACAGGGTCAGCTGACCCAACCGGCTCTGAGCCTGGCCTTTTCCTTCACAGCAAATGCTGGAATGGTGTCTGACGAGGAGCTGGAGCAGATGCTGGACAGTGGGCAGAGCGAGGTGTTTGTGTCCAATGTGAGTGGCCGCCGCCAGCCTCCCTCTGCTGGGCCCCCCATCCACTCTGAGTCCTGACCCCTTTTTTAAAAAAAATATTTCTTTATTTTTAGCTGTGCTGGGTCTTCGTTGCTGTGCAGGCTTTTCTCTAGTTGCAGTGAGCAGGGGCTACTCTTCAGTTGCAGTGCGTGGGCTTCTCCTTGCAGTGGCTTCTCTTGTTGTGGAGCACAGGCCCTACAGCCCATGGGCTCAGTAGTTGTGGTTCTGGGGCTCTAGAGCACAGACTCAGTAGTTGTGGTACATGGGCTTCACTGTCCCGCAGCAGGTGGGATCTTATCCCATCAGGGATCGAACTGGTGTCTCATGTGTTAGCAGGCAGGTTCTTTACCACTGAGCCACCAGGAAAGCCCTCCTGGCCCTTTTTTATGGAGGGACTCCTGAGGCCCAGAAGGAAACATATTAGCCTGCCTGGCATCCCTCATTAGGGCCTGGGCCCCAGTTCTTCATCACAGTGGCCTGAAGCTGAACAGGAACTTCTAAACATGCTGCTGGTTTCCTTGTGACCTGTCCCATCGCTCCTGTCCACTCTCCAGATACTGAAGGACACACAAGTGACTCGACAGGCCCTAAATGAGATCTCGGCCCGGCACAGTGAGATCCAGCAGCTGGAGCGCAGTATCCGTGAACTTCACGAGATTTTCACTTTTTTGGCCACTGAAGTGGAGATGCAGGTGGGCGCCTGAGGCCACTGGCCGGGCTCGATCCAGCCCCCGATGTGAGAGTGTGTTATGACTGTCAGCCTGCTTCCACCCTTAGCCTCCTTTACAGAGGCTTTTGTTACCCTCCAGACTGGCCCTTACTTCCATCCTTAGCTGTGTCCCCAGATTGCATCCTCCTCAGTAGCTACCCAGATGACCACTGCTCTATACCTTGTACCCCATCCCTTGAACTGGAGCCCACCCGAGGTATGGCCCCAACCCTGGGTCCTCCTCCAGCAACAGAATCCATTCTTATACACCTAAGAGCTCTTCAGTTGCCCCCTACAGGGGCCTGCCTCCTAAAATGTAGCCAAGGATGGGGTGGGAGGTGGTATTCTTTCTCTGGCCCTTATCTCATGATAAGGGGAGCTTCCAGCCCTGTCTGGGAGGAGCTGACCCCAGTGCCCTTTTGCAGCTGGGAGTCCTGAGGGAGAGATTTCAGTCGGTAGGAGTCCAGGATCTGCAGGCTGGTGGTACCGTGAGGAGGCAGTGACAGGGAGGGCTTCCTAGCAGCTGGGAAACAGGCCTAAAGAACAGGGGACTTCAGACAGATTTGCGAGGGGACAAAAGTTCACCCTCTGTGAAAACATAGGAGCCATCAAAATGCTCCGCTCCCAGCTGGCACTGCAAGTAGGAATTGTATGGGGCGAGGGCACAGGACAGAAGGGCGCACACAGCAGGAGGGAGCCTGGAAGCCATCCCCCGGCATGTGGACTTCTGTCAGATGCGGTCCTGTCCCCACTTTGTCCTTAGTGTACCGTTTGCTGCCAGGAGTGTCCTTCAGTCCCCTGAGGTCGGAGTGGGCAGAGGAGCTGCTGGGCCTTCTGCCCCCAGTCATTCCTTCCTGCCTGAACCGCCTCCTCTTCCGAGCAGGGGGAGATGATCAACCGAATTGAGAAGAACATTCTGAGCTCAGCAGACTATGTGGAGCGTGGGCAGGAACATGTCAAGGTCGCCCTGGAGAATCAGAAGAAGGCGCGCAAGGTGATCCTCCGCCCTTCTCCCCCACCCCTCCCCCTGGGTAGCCCTCCCTCCACTCCTGAGTTTCCCTGACACTCACCTCCCCAACCCCACTTCCTGTCCCACAGAAGAAAGTCTTTATTGCCATCTGTGTGTCCATCACTGTCCTCATTCTGGTGGTCATCATTGTCATCTCCACGTTGGTTTGACAGCGCCGCATATTCTTGGTGAGATACCGTGGGCCTGCCCCCTGGCCAGCCCCATCCCTGACCCCAGCCTTTTCTCCTCCCCTTAGACCCTCTTCTCCCGCCTTCCCTTGCAGACACTAAGAGCACCAGGGACCCAGGGTCTGCCTTCTCTCCCAGCAGCTGGGGGTGGGCAGGACAGAGCCTCCAGCGAGACCCCTTCATCACAGTGGCCTTGTGCAGAGGGGCAGACAGTTCTTCTAGGGTCGGCAGCCACTCATCCATGGGGCATCCCCCCTGGGTCACAGTGCCTGGGGGCAGGCGTGCAGTGTCCTGTTTGGCAGGGACATGTGGTTTTGTAAGAAATTAAAAAAAATGCTTGGAGATTCCCCTGTGCACGTGTGTCCTTGAAAAGTCTGGTCCAGGGCCTTCAGGTATCCAGCCTCCCCACCTCCTGGCCACCCTGGGGGACAGACCCAGCCCAGGCAGACTCAAATCAGACTGTCTCAGGTGACCACGCCAGGCTGGCAGGGCCCTTCTGTTCTCTCCTGAGAATGGGTGGGGCCTGGAGGAGGTGACACCCATATGTGGCTCAGTACTGTCCCTGGGGAAAGCATTGTGAGGACCTAAGCCCAAAGCAGTGAGGCTGATCCAGGCCAGGCTGGGACACAGAGGGATATATGTGTGGCATCTATGGGCACTCCTGAGGCCAAGAAGAAGAGGCACTATGAAAAAGGAACTGAGTCTGTTACTTTGGATACAGTGGACAAGGAAGGGCCTGTCTCAGGGGTGGCCATATTTGAGTCCAATGGGAATCTAGGAGTTCAATGGCTGGTTATGGGAAGAATCAGTGAAGAGGTTGCCAGGCAGAGGGTTCAAAAGGCCAGGCCTTGTGCTCAGAAAAAAGCATTGCCTTTTCTTTTCATTTATATATTTAATTTACTTATTTTTGACTGTGCTGGGTCTTTGTTGCTGCGCTCAGGCTTTCTCTAGTTGTGGTGACCAGGGGCTATTCTCTAGTTGTGGTGCACGGGCTTCTCCTGTCTGGGGCTTCTTGTTGTGGAGCACAGGCTCCAGGGTGCGGGGGCTCAGTTGCCCCGAGGCATGTGGGATCTTCCCAGACCAGGGATCAAACCCATATTTCCTGCATTGGCAGGCGGATTCTTAACCACTGGACCAAGGGAAGTCCCTGTGTATTTATTTTTTTAAATTAATTTTTATTGGAGTATAGTTGCTTTACAGTGTTCTACTGTACAGCAAAATGAATCAGCTGTATGTATACATTTATCCCCTCTGTTTTGGATTTCCTTCCCATTTAAGGTCACCGCAAAGAATAGGGTTTCCTGAGCTATGTAGTAGGTTCTTAGTTATTTTATATAAAGTAACAATAGTGTAACAATAGTGACAGGGAAGCCTGGCGTGTTGCAGTCCATGGGGTGCAAAGAATTAGACACGACTGAGCGACTGAACAAAAACCCAGAACAACAGTGTATATATGTCAACGCCAATCTCCCAGTCACCCGCCCACCGCTCCCTCTCCCCACTTGGCGTGGCACTGCCTTTTATATGAGTTCAAATTAGAGAGGGAGGACTCTGAATCAGCCCACACCTTGTTTCTCAGGGGTCTTGTGGCTGAAGCGGGTAGAGGAGGCCGAGGAGCCGTGTTTCTATACTCACCAGAACTCCAGACTCCAGCTCGAAATTTCTGAGTTCCAAGCCCCATACCTGGTTTCTGGAGCTGCATGTAGCGCCTGTCCCCAGACACTTGGTTTCAGTGTTCCTGCCTCCAAAGCCTGGTAGGAATGGGAGCGGGGTTCGAGCCGCCTGGTCCCATTCCACCTTTGATCCCACCGGTCGCCGCTGCTGCTCCTGGCTGCCCAGCTGTACCGCTGGCGTCGGCCGCCAAGTATGGGGTACACAACGTGGGCGCCTGGGCGACGCCAGCCAAGGAAGGGATGGGTCAGTAGAAGTTGGTGCAGACTCGGACCCCGCCCCTGGACCCGGGCTGGGGGAGGGACCAGGGGGCGGGATTGGGCCGCTGTGATGTGCGACTGGACCTGCCCCGCCTCCACCCGAGGCTGGGCGCCCGCCTGCAGCGCCTCCCTGTGGCCCGGAAGCGGCGGTTGGGGGGGCCTGCCCCAGGTTCGAGGGGTACTCTTGGTACCCAGCGTACGGGCCGTGGCTGAGGGGGTGGCCGGGCCGACACTTGGAAAACGGACCGCTCGGATTGGCCAGCGGACCTAAACGTTGTTCCTGAAGAGCATCAGGATTGGTCCACAGGGCATCCTGAAGGAGTGAGCATCCGGAATTAAACTGCAATTAGATGTGGGCGGGGCCTCAGAGCGAGACCGCAGTCGCACCGAAAAGCGACTGGATCACAGCGCGCAAGGGGCGTGATCAAAACGCCTAATTAGGCGGAAGGGGGCTGGCCTGGGAGAGACGCGTGAGGGTAGGGGCTCCCGACCTCACGCGAAAAGGCGTGGCCGGGTCCTGCCCATTAGCAGCCGGAACTTGCGGCTGCTAGAGAGTCCGGGAGTGTACCCACGGTTTAGTCCTGCTTGAGGTCCTGTGTCCCGTGTACAGAAGAAACTAGACGCCTGCAAGAAGAAGCCCTTCGTTTTGAGCAGCGTGCAAACACTCTAGATGTCCACCCAATGGGGAAACTACGAGACCGGATGGATCCTACCCCAGTAGAAGACTGAGTTGGACTCTGGGCTTCCCTGATTCTCCACTCTCCATCTCTTCCCCTACAAGCCTGCTTCTTCAGCGGAATCCTGTCCTGTTGGTCGCCTTTATCCACCCTCTCACTTTTCTGCCTTCAGAATGAACTGAAGTTGACAACCCGTGGTGCCTACCGGGATCTGACAGAGACTGTCAAACCGACGGGGAGATTGCCACGTCTACGCAGCTGGGTGTCCACGTAGAGCTTGTGCCTTCTGCTTGGCAGTGCTGGACAGCGCCACCCCCGAAAGACTGCTTACTTGTCTGAGAACGCCATCCAGAACTTCCCAGAAGAGTTGGCTAGACGGCCAAGCAAGGGCTCGGATGGCGGGTTCAGTAATTTGAACTTTTCCGGTGGGCTGTGGGGACCCATGGAAGGTTTCCGAACAGGTGAGTGGCAGATTTGAAGCAGACCTAGTAGGCAAGTGGACCCAGGCACTGGAGGTTTTACAAGTTCCCTTGTGTATACCCCTTCTGTGAGGGAAACCAACCTGAGTGAGGGGCCATGGGAAAGTTTTTTCACTGAAATCCTGGCTTGGGTGCTGTCAGCCCAACTTTTAAGCAATGCAGTCTGCGTGAGTTGTGGCTTTCCAAATCCATCTTGTATCACAACCTTTCAGCTGCAGCCTTCTCCACTTATTCCTCACCCACTGAATATTTCATGGTTCAGATTCTTAAGAAAAGGGACCTGATTGATTTAGGTCAGGCTACATTGACTTACTTGGGAATTGTCTACCTTGAATCAAGATTTTACCCTTGACCAAGGTGTATGCCTGGAGAATCCCAGTGACAGAGGAACCTGGTGGGCTACAGTTCATAGGGTTGCAAAGAGTTGAACAGGACTGAAGTGATTTAGTGCATACGCAAGATGTGTGAGAGATGTTACAAAGTACAAAACACGTCAACACAGTATGTATGAAGGAAGAATGGACAAACTCAGTGATTGACGTTCTGGTACAGCCCTGTAGTAGATTATATTATTGTTCCAAATATATGCTGTTCTTCCTATTGGGCCCCTCAGGTGAGAAGGATTATACGTTCATGTCCACTTACAATAGGCTTGGCTATATAACACGCTTTGGAATCTGAGTAGATATTAAGACACCACTTCCAAGTAGAAGCTTTAAGCACCAATGAGTAGTTTGAAGTTTCCTGTCTCTTTTTCCTCTGCCACAAACCTGTCAATTGCTAGATGAAGACTTCTTCAGCCTGGAACCCAGAATTAACAGGACATGAAGCTGAGCTGTCGCCCACCTGTAAAATGAGGTGTAATGTAAATGAGGAACTTCTCCTGCTGGGAGCCACTGATATTTGGAGGTTGGTTTTTACCACATTATCATAAGTCTAGTTCAGCTGTTACAGAACTAGTACCCAAAAGTAAGGTGTTGCTACAATAAAAAGAAAAATCTGAGTTGTGTGTCATTAACTTTGGATCTGGACAGTGGCTGGTGAGGAAACAAGCATTGAAAGTTAGAAAGATGGTGATGTGTGTTATGTAATGGTGAAGCATTTGTGTAAACCGTAAGCTGGAAATAGAACTAAGAGTACAAATAATGTCCAACTGAGTTTTAGAGATTTAGGCAAAAAATTGGGGAAGGAGAATATAGTAGCATGCCCTGGTTGCTGTTGGGTGCATCTGACAAGTTACTATAAGAAAGATGACTCAGAAAATAACTGGCCACTTTTTAAGCAGGAATGGAAGAGAATATAGAAACTCCAGGTAAATGATCAAAAAAAATGCATTTTTGGCTGTGCTGTGCAGAATTCAGGATCTTAGTTCCCCTACCAGGGATTGAACCTGTGCTCCCTACAGTGTGAGTGAAGAGTCCCAGGGAATTCCCTGATCCAAATTTTTAAGCAGTGAAAGATGAAACTGACAAGACTCTTAAGCCACAAAGTTTCATTAAAACTCATCTTGGGGGACTTCCTGGCTGGTCCAGTGGTTATGTCTGCAATTCCAAGGCAGGGGGGCATGAGTTCAGTCCCTGATCAAGGAACTAAAATTCTACATGCTTGAGAGCAACTAAGCCTGCAAGCCACAACTACTGTGCCCACGTGGTCTGGAGCTAATCCCTAGCAAAGAAAGATTCCCCTTGATGCAAGGAAGGTCCCTTGGGCCACAACTAAGACCCGGCTCAGTCAAATAAATAAAATGAACAAATAAATATTAAAAATAAACAAATAGCCAAGACATAACCAAACCAGGATATGTGTTATTAAAAATTAATCAGTGTGTTGTGACAAAAAATTATGGGGGCTGTTCTAAAAGATAGTCAGGAATGGCTTCTTAGGGAAGGTGACTAATTCAAAGAGCAGAACTGACAGCTCAGAAGGCAGAATAAAACCATGGAGGATTGTTTTTAGGCCTGGAAAGCTAAGGAAATTTGCTCAGCTGTTTTTTGAAATTGCTTTGGATCAGTGACTCCTTTTTGCTTTCCATTTCTCCTCTTTTTTAACCGGAATGTCTATTACTATTACCTGATGCATGTCTCGGGCTTCCCTGGTGGCTCAGTGGTAGAGAATTTGCCTGCCAGTGCAGGAGGCACAGGTTAAATCCCTGGGTCAAGAAGATCCCCTGGAGAAGAAAATGGCAGCACACTCCAGTACTCTTGCCTGAGAAATCTCATGGACAGGAGCCTGGCAGGCTACAGTCCATGGAGTTGAAAAAGAGTGAGACTAAACAACAAAAATGCATGTCCCAGGATTGCATGTTGGAGTACATGACTTGTTTCATTCTTTTTCTTTTTTGGTGACGTGGCACAGTATGTGGGATCTTCATTCCCCAATCAGGGATTGAACCTAAGCCCCCTGCATTGGAAGCGCAGAGTTGTAAGCACTGGACTGCCATGGAAGTTCCCATGACTTGTTTTTTTTAGATTCATAGGTCCACAGATGGGAGGAATTGTGCTCCAGAATGGATTATACCCAGAGCCGCATCTGCATCTAATTTAGATAATGAGATTTTGGATTTTTTTTTTTTAATCTGACTTGATGCTGCCATGGGATGAGACTTTTAGGGACCTTGGGAGAAAGTAAATGCATTTTGCTTGTGGGACAGATGTGCACCTTTGAGGTCTAGAGGGTGAACTGTGTAAGGAGAACAATGGCCCCCAAAGACTCCATGCCTTAGTCTCTATGAGTGTTATGTGCCAAAAAGGACTTTGCAGATGTATTTAAGTTCACCAGTCAGTTGAGATAGGGAGATTGTCCTGAATTATTCATATGGGCCAAATGTAATCCTATGAGCTCTTAAAAGCTGAGAAGCTTCTCCAGCTAGCTACAGAAGAGGAAGACAGATGTCAGAGAAATTTGAAGCAGGAGGCCTCAATGCACCATTGCTGACCTTGAAGAGGGAGGAGCTTCTAGACAGGGAACATAGACAGCCTATAGAAACTGAGAACAAACCTCTGGCTGACAGCCAACAAAGAAACAAGGACCTTAGTACTACAGCCAAATGGAACTGAATTCTGTTAATACCTCCAGGTGAGTCTGGAAGTGGATTCTGTGCCAGAGCCTCCAGATAAAAGCTCACATTGGGCAAGACCTTGACTTCAGCCTTGTGAGACACTAGGTAGAAGCCCAGTCAGAGCCTGGACTTCCAAACCTACAGAACCGTAGTATAAGATAGATAAGTATAAAATAGATGTTATTTTTAAGATGTTAAGTTTGTGGTCATTTATTATGCAGCAGTAGAAGCAGCAAGATTTGAGCTGAGATGTGAAAGAACAGAAAACATCATGGGCAAATCTAGGGTGATGGGTTCCATCCCCAGGAAAGAGCAAGTGCAGAGGTTCCAAGATGGAGAAGGAACAAATCAACAGAAGGCCAACATGGCTGGAGCCTGCTGAGCATAAGGAACAGCTAAGAGATTAGTCAGAACTGGGATAGGACTTGAATGGAAGGCAGGCTCCCAGGAGAGGCATTTTTGTTGAAGTGAGCTGTCTGTGTCTGCTAAGTTGCTTCGGTTGTGTCCGATTCTTTGAGACGCAATGAACTGTAGCCTGCCAGGCTCCTCTATCCATGGGATTCTCCAGGCAAGAGTACTAGAGTGGGTTGCCATGCTCTCCTCCAGGGATCAAACCCGAGACTCTTATAGTCTCCTGCATTAGCAAGCAGGTTCTTTACCACTAGCACTATTTGGGAAGCCTGAGAGTGGGCTATGCATAAGTAACTGTGAACAAGTCACCAAATTTCCTTGGTTGAATCCAGAATCACTGCCCCACCTATAAAGCCTGCTGCCTTCCCTTACCCCTGCTCTGGCCCCGGTGCTAGAGTTTTCTCCTGTGAGGAATTCTAATTCATCCAGCCACTTGGCTGGGGAGGGGATGATGACTGCAATCCATGATAAGGAGTGATGTCAGCTATTGCCCCGGCAGTGGGGGCTATGATTTTGCATTCCCAAGATGCATTCACTACCTGGAACAGTCCTGGCAGAGAGTCAGAGAATTAAAGGAAGTTAGGACAGAAGAAAAGTGAGGGCCAGAAGTCAGACTGTCTGAAATTATCCAGATAACAAAATGGGGACAAAGACATCATAAGAAAAGAAAACTTCAGCTCACTATTTCTTATGAACATAGATGTAAAAGTCCTCAATAAAATACTGGCAAGCAAAATCTAGCAATATATAAAAATGACTCTACAAGTGAGATTTATCTCAAGAATGCAAGGTTGGTTTAACATCTGAAAACCAGTTAATGTAGTAATAATAAAGACTATTAATAGAATAAAGGACAAAAACCTTTTGATCATCTCAGTAGACACAGAAAATACATTTGACAAAATCCAACAAATTTGATTTTTAAAAAAAGCTTAAGAAACTAGGAATAAGAGGGAATTCCCTTAACTTACTAATTATCAAAGGGTATCTATGAAAAAGTCACAGCTAACGTTATACTTAAATGATGATAGACTGGATGTTTTCTCCCCTCAGACCCAGGATGTCTGCTCCCATCATGTCTGTTTAACACTGTAAAAATAAACACAATAAAAATACATAAAAGGCATCCAGATTGGAAAAGAAGAACTAAACAACCTCATTTTACAGATGACATGATTTTGTATATAAAAAGTCCTTAGGAATTCATATACACAAAAAGATTAGAGCTAATAAACCAGCTGAGCAAGGTTTCAGAATATAAGAACAGTATACAGAAATCTATTGTATTTCTCATCACTAGCAATGAACAATCCAAAAAAGAAAGAAAACAATTCCACTTATAATATCAACAAAAGGAAAAAATACTTATATATAAATTTAACTAAAGAAATGTAAGACTTATACTCTTGAAAACTATAAAACACTGTTGAGAGAAATTAAAATCTAAATAAAATTTAAAACACCCAAATGTTCATGGGTCAAGAGATTTGATACTGTCAAGATGACAATACTTCTCAAACTGATCTACAGCGGCAGTGCAATCCCTATCAGAATCCCAGCCAGTTTCCTTTTCTTTTTTGCAAACGTTGACATGTTGATCCTAAAATTCATATGGAAATGCAAGGGATCTAGAAAAGCAAAAATAATCTTGAAAGAAGAACAAGTTGGACAATCCACATGTCCTGATTTAAAATTATACTACCAAGCTACAGTAAGCAAGACAGTGTGATATTAGCATAAAGAATGATATATACCCAAGGAATAAAATTGAGAGTCTAGAAATAAACCCTCATATTTATAGTCAGTTTACTTTCAGCAAGGAAGTCAAGACAACTCAATGGAGAAAGAACAGTCATTTCAACAAATGGAGCTGGGATAGTTGGATATCCATATACAGAAGAACAAAGCTGGACCTTTACTTCAAACCATATACAAAAATTAACTCAAAGTGGATCAAAATTCTGAATGGAAGAACGTTTAGTTATAAAAACTTAAATTAATTTTAAAAAACTTTTAAGTTTATAACTAAGTTATAAACTTTGTAAAAGTTTATAAAACTCTAAGATGAAAACATAGGCATAAATCTTCATGGCCTTGAATTAGAACATGGGTTATTAGATTTGATTCTCAAAACACGTGCATGAATGCATAGTGCTAAGTGGCTTTAGTTGTCTCTGACTCTTTATGATCCCTTGGACAGTACCCTCTGTCCATAGGATTCTCCAGGCAAGAATACTGGAGTGGGTTGCCTTGCCCTCCTCTGGGGGATCTTCCCGACCCAGGGATCAAACCCATGTCTCTGAAGTCTCCTGCATTGGCAGGCGTGTTCTTTACCACTAATGCCACATGGGAAGTCCCTCTCAAAGCACAAGCAATAAGAAAAAGAATAGAGAATTTGGACATCATCAAAATTAAAAATGTGCTTCAAAGAGTACCATCAAGAAAGTAAAAAGACAACCCACCCAATGGAAAGGAATTTTTGCAAATCATAAAGAACTTGTATTTGGAATACATAAGTCTTACCACTCAACAGAGTAAATCCAGTGAAAACAATGGGCCAAGGACTTGAACAGACGTTTATCCAAGATGATATACAGATGCCCCATAAGTGCATGAAGAGATCCTCAACATCATTTTCTACCAGGGAAATACACATCAAAACCACGAATTTACATCTACTAGGATGGCTGTAATAACAAAGACAGATAATAACAACTGTTGGCGAAGATAATGAAAAATTGGAACATTCATACCTTGTTGGTGGGAATGTAAAATGGTGCAGTCACTTTGGAAAACTGCCTGACAGTTGCTCAAATGGTTAAACATAGAGTTACCATGTAATCCAGCAATTCTATTCCTAGATATATACATGGAGAATTGAAAAAGATGTCCACACAAAAACTTGTACATGAATGCTCACAGCAGCGTTACTTATAATAGACCAAAATGGAAACCCAAATGCCCTTGGGCTGATGAATGGATAAACAGAGTAGTATATCCATACAATGGAATATTATTTGACAATAAGAAGGAAAGAAGAACTGATTAAACTATCAATACAACATGGATGAGCCTTGAGAATGTTATGCTAAGTAAAAGAATTGGTCACAAAAGACCACGTATTGTATGACTCTATTTACATGAAATGTCCACAACAGTCCAAACCTAGAGAGACTGAAAGCAAATTATCCATTGCCTAGAGCTGAGGGTAAAGGATTGTCAGGGGATAGGGACTTAGGATCAATAGGAACTGACAGCTATGGGGTATGGAGTTTCTTTTAGGGGATATGAAAATATTCTAAAATTAGATCATGATGATTGCATAACTGTGAATATACTAAAAACCCCTGAATTATATACTTCAGACAGGTTAATTGTAGGGTATATTAATTTTTTTTTTTAGTTTTGCCAGTTTATTGCTACCAACCCATCTCCCTCCACCCTCCTTATGTGTACGCCTGCTCAGTCATGTAACCCCATAGACTGCAGGCCCCCAGGCTCCTCTGTCCATTGACTTTTCCAGGTAAGAATACTGGAGTGGATTGCCATTTCCTTCCCTGTGAATTTTACTTTAATAAAACCATTAATTTTTTTGAAAGTCAGACTGAGTCCTCAGGGAGCAGGAACTTGGGTATGGGATGCTGGGGGTGTCAGAGAAGGGGGACCAAGGGATGGGCGGATTGTCTGGTCCCAGAAAGGGAGCAGGAGTTGTGGATCTCTTCTGAGCATTCAGGAAACCCACTCCATCCTTCATTGAAGATAGATAACCAGGGAGACTTATCGATTAGTGTATATGGTATCTTTGTGTATGTGTGTGTATGTATGCGCGCTCAGTTGTGCCCAATACTCTTTGTGACCCCATGAACTCAGTCTCCTCTGTCCACAGGATTTTCCAGGCACGAATGCTAGCGTGGGTTACCATTTCCTACTCCGGGGGGATCTTCCCCACCCAGGAATGGAAACTGAATCTCGAGTCTCCTGTTTGACAGATGATTTTTTACCACTGTGCCACCCGGGAAGCCCATGTGGTATTTTTTACACGAATATATTTTTAAAAGGTGCCACCCCAACCCCCAAGATAAATCATCTTCCTCGAGGCCAAAAATCAAGTCAGTAGTAAATAAAAGTTCTCCTACTTTCAGTCTCCCAATCTGATGTCTATTTCTTTCCTGGACCCTTAGACTTTGATCCGAGCCTGGACAGGAAGGAGGCCTGGGGACAGTGCTTAATTCTGCTCTGGGTGTGAGTATGGCCAATGAGTGTCCTTGGTCACACTGGTGCCCTCTTTCTGCAGCTGTTACACCCTGGTCCCTGCTGTTGCCATGTGGCCCCCTTGTTCTGCTATGGAGAATGGACATGAGGTCCCTGACTCTAAGGTGATACCTACTCCTTCTGCTTCAGGTGCTTCTAGCACATGGGCTGGAGGGCTGAACACCAGACACTTCCAAAGGCTGCCAACTTGGTAGCCCCCAAGTCTACAGGTGACAGCGTGGAAAGGAAGATCTGGTTCACTGTGACCTTTGGCTTTGTCTTATAATTGTGAAAGGCCCTAGTAGTTTGAATTTATAGTTCAGAATCAGTTCCTGAGTATCCTTCTAGAAATACTCTATAGCACTTGAATTTGAGCACTTATGAGTAATAAACCCAAACGGGAGGATACTAACCATACTGCTTTGCACTTTATTTTTTCATTTGACATTTTTTTGGACATTATTAAATGACATAGATTGATAAGCCTAATTTTTTTGAAAACTGTTACGTAATATATTTTATAGTGGCTTTTAGTCCTTTGTAATGGACATATAGGGTGTCCCCAGCCATCACACATTTTGCTGCACTGAACAACCTTTCATCTTCAGTTTTGTCACAAAATTGGAAAAAGAAATTTGTGGTATAAATTCTTTGAGGTGTATTTGCCGAGTCGAAAAGTGTATGCATTTTTTTTTTTTTTTTTGGCTGTGCTCCATGGCTTGTGGGATCTTAGTTCTCCAATCAGGGATCAAACTCCAGCCCTCTGCATTGGAAGTGAGGGGTCTTAACCACTGGACCGCCAGGGAAGTCCTTTTACCTTTTTAAAAATGTGTTTGCTTCTTTTTTCCTTTTCCAGTTTTACTGAGATATGACATACAGCACTGTATGTTTAAGGTGTACAGCATAATGATCACATACATCACAAAGCATTTAATTTTTGATAAACATCAAATCATCTTTCCAAGAGGCTGTACCAATTTACACTGTAGGGCCTCATTTTTGGTCTTTGAAAAATTACTTTTGTGTCAAATACATCACCTCAACTGTTTTTAAAAATATATATCGCACAGGAATTTAGGATTTTCAAGTTCTGTTAAAAATATCCTTTTGAATGGCAAAGAACTTAAAGATTAAACTGAGAATCAACATCTTTTAATGATATCTTTCCGTTCAGGTACATGGTATATATCTTCATTCAGTTAGGTCTTATATCCTTCAGGATAGAGATACCATTTTCTTCATGTAGGATTTGTATGTTTTTTGTGTGAGCTTTATTCCTTTGTAGTTTATGTGTTTTGTTGTTATTGAGAATGGGACTCCAAGTATATTTTCTAGTTTGTTATTGTAATTTACAGGAAATATAATAACTTTGGCCTCAGTTTATTATCTGTAAAAAGACAGAAGTAGAACCACTCAGTAAAAGGTCAAATAAGTATGGGCTAAAGAAAGCTAAACAGATTTGTTCATTGCAGGACTTATCAATGACTTTAATAAACTTTGATCACCAAGAATTCCCAAGAAGGTACAAAAATTCCCGGTACTTACTTGACCATGGAATCCTTCATCACAAGATATTCTGAAAACTAAAACAATGCACCCAAAGACCCTTCTAGTTTCTAACCTGTCAGTCCAGGGATCCCCACTAAACCTTATCAGGTGCCCAAACTCCTGTTACTTACCCCCAACCAGAACATATAAGACAACCCAGTCAAGTGAATGCTTTAATGAGTGGTGCTCCAAGGGAGCCAGGTCTCCCGCCAATGGCTACCAGTCACCACTGTCCCCAGCTTTGTCAGGAAGATGAGCTAGCTGCCGGGGCGCAGAGATGGATCTGAAGTCTAAGAGTGAGCTGGGGCAAAGGGGGGTTCAGGACGCACCTCATAGGGGCAGGGTTCCCAAGAGTGTGGCAGAGGGGACCTGGACCTCAGGCTGGTCCCTCTTCAGGCATTCCTAGCAAAGCCACGAGGGGCTCGAGGGGCGTGGGGGTTCCGATGGGCACAGGGTGGGTGCGTTCATGCTTGCGCAGGTCACTGGCGCTCAAGAAGGCCTTGGGGCAGTGGGGGCAAGTGTAGGGGCGCACAGAGCTGTGGGTGCGGCTGTGCTTCCGCAGCCCAGCCCGGTCTGAGAAGCTCTTGCCGCACTGGGTGCAGGGGAAGGGCCGGAGCTCTGGGTGTGAGCGCTCATGCCGTCGCAGCAATGTCAGCGTGGAGAACGTCTCCTTGCACTCCCGGCATACAAACTGAGGTGGTTTCTCATCCACCTCCTCACCCCCCACCTCGCCTGCTGCCCCCAAGGGACCAGGAGCCTCCCCAACCCCTGCATCTTGGCATTCCACGTGCTCCACTGTCATGCCCACCACTTGCCACTGGGTAGCCATCACACCACCCGATTCCGGGGGAAGCCCTAGCAGCCCAGCTGGAGGGTCTCCAAGCGCTGCCCCTGATGCCGGGGCGGCTGAGCCCTCACCAGCCATGCTGACCGGTAGTGCCAGCCCCACCACCAGCTCCTGTTGTGGGGGAGCCCCAGTGACCTCGCTGCTTCGATGGGTCCGCTCGTGCTTCCTCAGGCTGGACGAGACCACGAAGGACTTTCCGCAGGCATTGCAGTGGAAGGGGCGCTCACCCGAGTGCACCCGGCTGTGCTTAGTAAGGCTGGCTCGCTCGGCGAAGGCTCGCCCGCACTCCTCGCAGCGGAACGGCCGCTGGCCCGAGTGCACCAGCGCGTGCCGCTTGAGGTCCCACGACGCCACGAATGTCTTGTCACACTGCAGGCACTTGAACGGCCGGTCGCCCGTGTGCACCCGCCGATGCATGGCCAGGTCGGCCGGCTGCCGGAAGTCCTTGCCGCACTTCTCGCAGCGGTAGGGCTTCACGCCCTCATGTGCCCGCTGGTGGCGCCGGAAGCTTGAGGGGTCAGAGAACATGCGGCCACAGCGCGGGCACAGGAAGGGCTTCTCGCCCGAGTGCGTGCGCTCGTGGCTCTGGTAGGAACTGAGCTGCGTAAAGCCCTTGCCACAGGCTGGACAGCGGTAGGGCTTCTGCGCCGCGTGGATGCGCTGGTGGCAAGTGAGCGAGGAAGAGCGGGAGAAGCTCTTCCCGCACTCTGAGCAGAGGAAGGGGCGCTCGCCGGTGTGGGACCTGTGGGAGTGCGGAGACCCAGTGTGAAGGTGGCAGCCCATCGCCTGACCCCCGCCGCCTGTCTGCACTGTAAGTTAGGGCCCCCTAACCGCGCTGGGGCCTTGGTCTACGGGCCACAGCGCTGTACCCGAGTAGAAAACCTTCAGGACAGGGGGAGGTCCCAGATCCATCACTGCATGCAACAGACCCGGCCCCCACTCGCACCTCTTGCCCTGGACCCAAGACCCTAGGAGCAGCCCAACTTCAGGGCCCGCCCCCATCCCCGCGGGACTCAGCGCCTTTACCCTATCGGCGCCCTCTTCCCAAGCCCTTCAGCCGCCTCCACCTAGTCCATAGCCCTCACCGTTCGTGGTTGCGAAGGTCCTTGAGCTCTGCGTAGGCCTTACCGCAGCGCTCGCAGCTGTAGGGTCGCAGGCCCGCGTGCGTGCGCCGGTGCTTGCGGAACACCGAGGGGTCTGCGAAGCTCTTGCCACAGTCGGCGCAGGTGTAGGGCCTCTCGCCCGTGTGACCGCGCTGGTGGATCTTCAGCTTGGAGAGCGCGCCGTAGGCCTTGGGGCAGTGCGCACAGCGGAAGGGCAGCTCGCCAGCGTGCGAGGCCAGGTGCACACGCAGGCACACCGGTTGCATGAAGCGGCGGCCGCACTCGGGGCAAGGGAAGGGCTTCTCGCCCGTGTGGCTGCGCCCGTGGCTGCGCAGCTCTGGTGCCGTTTTGTAGGCCTTGGGGCACAGCGGGCAAGCATAGGGCCGAGGCTTGGCCGCCGCACCTGACACCTTGTCCCCGCTGGCATCTTCCGCTTTGGGGTCTGTCTCTGGCTTCAGCTTCGTCTCAGCCATCTCCTCAGTACAGTCTGTAGGTCCATGCGTGGCAGCATGGCGTGCTGCCCGGGGTGCATTTGGAAACGTCTTGGTACAGGACAGGCACTTGTAGCGGCGGCCAGAGCGCTTGTAGCCCGGGGCTGGGGACCGCTCCTCCGGAGACTCCACCTCCATGGCCTGGATGGGCGGATCTTCTGTGCAAGAGAGGCAAGGTTAGGAGCCACACCCCTTTCCAATTCTCCAAGGGCTCTCTCCTCACCAAAGCCCTCGGAGGCCTCAGAAGGAACTCTTATCTGCATGTCCCACCCAGCTGCATGTCCTTTCTGTCTCTCTGTGCTCCTGATGCCCCTCTGGTCCCTTCACTGATGACAGGAGCTGGACTAGGTGACCCCAGAGGAGCCAAGAGGGGAGGCTGGGATCATCCAAATGTCCACTGGCACTTCTCTCCCCAGCCTCTGGGCATCTCCAAGCCCTGAGGCATTCCCAGAAGGCCCAGCCTCAGTCCATCTCACCACTTTCATGTTCTTGACCTCAGCGTCCAAGACCTGTGCCAGGCTGCAGGCACAGAGGCTACCCAGATGTGAGTCTGGCCTGAAGGTCTCTAAGTGCTCAGGAGAGACAGACATGGATCCATAAGAGGGCAGAGCCAGCAGGCTAAATGTGGTGATTGGCATCATCTGTCTGGAAGGGTAGGTCCCCAGCATGTGTATTTTGTCTTTCCCTTCTGGTTGGTTAGCTCTCAGAGGCAGCAACTGTTTGCACAGAATTCTGGCCTTGCACAGCTGTAAGATACTCCACCCCAGATAGGAATCCTGGTCCACCCTCTGTTCTGGAATGGCCCATTGGTTCTTGCTCCCATAACTCTGGTAATGGAGAGCTCAGTCACTTCCCAAGCGGCTTGAGCCACTGCTAGAAGAACTTAGAAGCCTCTGTCTCCTACTCAATGTATCTGCTCTGGCCTGGCCTCCTGGGACACCTGGCTGTAGCCATGGCCCCTTCTTTTTCCATTCAGAGTCCAGACACCCTCCACCCAGCTGCTCCTGGAGATCACGGCTGGGAGGAAATAGGATTAATGGCTACATTAGTCTTAACACCAGCTCATCCTCCCTGGGGGATGAAAGGAAGAGGATTATAGCAGATCCACTTAAGGAGTGCTTGCAGCAGCTGCTGGGGGCAGCCAGGGTTGGGAGGGGGGGAGGACAATGCTTTGGAGATGGGAGGGGAGCCAGGTGTGCCCAGAAGGTGGACTAGGAGGTAGGAGGTCAGGATTCTCCTTTCTGGGCCTGTTTCCTCATCTGTATACCTCAGGGATTGGTGACTTCAATTTATGACCCAGGGAAGACACAGGAGTCCCTTAGGGTGAATGGCAAGGGGTGCAGCTTTAGAATCAGCATCCTTCTGCCTCGTGGCCTTGCCTCAGTTCCTGTCTCCTACATACACAGTCTAGTGTGCACAGACAGCCGGAGTCTTCTCCCTAAGGTGCCATGTAATGCTCGGTCCCCTACCCAGGAACTTCCCATGGCTTCCATCACACCACACAAGTTCACAGGTCCTTCCTGGCTGTTATGGATCTCACCAATCCTTCCTTTTTGAGCCTTACTTCCCAACGAAGCTCATCCCTTTGGTTTTTGGCCCCAATTCTACACAGCTCTGTTCCACCTCCAGCTTGGTTTTTATACTTTTCCCACTAAATCCTAGGACTGGGAGATGAGTTAAGGGCTTGAGGTCCCACTTTCCCCAGGGCTGAATTCCACCTACAGTTTCCAGGGGATCTGCTTATCCCTGGATGAGGCCCTCACAGCCTCCCTTCCAGATCATCTCTGGACAGTCTCCTTAATAAATATAAAAGCTCACATGTACAGAGTGCCTGCTAAATAAAAGACAATATCCTAAGCTCTTTACATGCATTAATTCACTTGAACTTCACATGGGCACCAGGAGATAAGTTCTATCCTTACCCTTCTTTCTCAGATAAGGGATTGAGACCCAGAGAAACAATGTAGCCTTGTGGTTAAGTGCAGTCTCTGAAGTCAAACTGCCTGGCTTTGAATCTTGGCTTGCCCGCTTCCTAACTGTATAATGACCCCGAGGAATGTACTTCCTGCACCAGGATGTCGATTTTTCTCATCTGAAAAAAGGGAGGTAATAACAGGACTTACTTCACAGGGTTGGGCAGGGCTGAATGAGATAATAATTACTGCCCTCAATTACTGAATCTTATCAGAGCCAGACACTTTGCTACATGTGATACCTTATTCTCTCATAGTTTTCTGAGATCAGGATTATTTATTCTTATTTTATAGATAAATAAACTGAGGTTCTAGACTTCCCTGTGGTCCAGTGGTTAAGAATCCACCTGCCAATGCAGGGGACATGGATTTGATCCCCAGCCTGGGAAGATCCCACATTCTCAGATCAACTAAGCTCGTGCACCACAGCTATTGAGCTTGTACCCCACAACAAGAGAAGCCACCTCAATAAGAAGCCTGAGCACTGCAACTAGAGAGTAGCCCCCAGCTGCCGCAACTGGAGAAAGCCAGTGCACAGCAACAAAGACCCAGCACAGCCAAAAATAATAAATAAATAAATTTTAATTAAAAACAAAAACTGAGGTTCTAAGAAGGTTAGTGATTAACCCATGGTCACATAGCTAATAACTTATGCAGCAGACTTGAAATCCAGATGTTTAATTTGCCTTGGGTTGTTGGGCCCTCCCAGACTTGTCTGCTGCTTGGGCCAGCCCCGTGGGACCAGAGCTCTGAGCTCAGGTTACACCTTGATCTTTCCACATCCGTGTAGAATTGCCTAGAGATCAGGGCCAGCCCCCATTATGTTTCTGTCTCCCTCTCAGAGGACTGGACCCCGGGGGTTCTGAGCTTTGAGCCTCAATCTCCCCCTCTGAGCCAGAAACCAGGTAGCTGGAGGGGTAAACCTGTCCTAAGGCACTTGCCAAGGAAAACGGGAGGGGAGCACCAGGCTGGTCCCAGAAGACATCAGCTCCAGCAACAGTGGAGGGCCAGATAGGCTAGGCCCTGTCTGAAACTCCACCATCAGCTCCTCACTTCCCTGTTCATAGACTCTTCCACCCATCACTCCCTACAGTGATGACTCTATGAGCTCCCTGCACGAGAATAATCATCCAGGGAGCATGGGGTAGGATTCATAAACCTATTCTAAACATGTTTTCTGGGTCATCCCAAATAACATTTAACATTTAAGAACCAAAGACAAATCCATGGATCCTCAGAAGCTTCCAGGAGAGAGGCATTTTTAACATTTTTTTTTTTCTTCAGATGTGGAGATTAAGGCCTCCAGAAGCAAAAAAACTTACCCAAGGACACATAGCTAGTCAAGGAGCCCAGACTCAAACCCAAATCTGCAGGTCCCTGGGCTGGGCTCTTTCTCTACTGTTCTTCGCACCTGATGCGAAGAGCTGACTCATTTGAAAAGACCGTGATGATGGGAAAGATCGAAGGCAGGAGGTGAAGGGGATGACAGAGGATGAGATGGTGGGATGGCATCATTAACTCAATGGACATGAGTTTGAATAAACTCTGGGAGTTGGTGATGGACAGGGAGGCCTGGCAGACACGACTGAACGAGTGAACTGAACTGAACTGAACTGGGTTGGGCTCTTTCTCTACTGTTATTCATTTACTTAAGGTTTATTAGCCAAACCATGAGACCTTCCAGGGCTCCCAAGACAAAGACCATGGCCAGCAAGGCCCTGAACTACCTAACTCCTGCCTATCCCATCTCCTACTCCCCTCTCCTGGGCTCACTAGGCTCCACCCACACAGGTTTCCCCTTTTCCACCTTCAAAGACCTAAATCCCTTTCAATCTCAGGGACTTCACACTAACCGTGCCCACTGCTAGAAACACTATTCCCCAAGGATCTTTGTGTAGCTATCTCTTTGATTCCATTTGGATCTCAGCTCCCTGTCATCTCCTTAAAGAGTGTTTTCCTGACATTTAAAACAAAATTTTAAGTTTACTTGGCTGCACCAGGTGTTATATGTGACATGCATGATCTTTACTTGTGGCATTAGAACTCTTAGCTGTGGCATGTGGAATCTAGTTCCTCGACCAGGGATTGAACCTGGGTCCCCTGCACTGGGAGGACAGTCTTAGCCACTAGGCCACCAGAGAAGTCCCTGACCACCTTTCTTAATGTTCTCTGCATCCCTGCTAATCACTCTTTGTTCCCCTCCTCTTTAATCTCCTTCATGTTGTTCATCTGGGTAACATTTCTTGCAAATTTACCAAGGGCCAGGTATCATTCTAAGCATTTTATGTGTACTACTCAAGCTAAGCTTCACGACTGCCTAGGAGTTTGTTATGAATGAATACGTGTAGGCATGGAAGAAAGGGTCATGTGAGAACTTAGAAGGTGGTCACATACGTAATCCTAGAAAGGAGGTCTCACCAGGATCTGAATCAGCCAGCACCTCGATTTTGGACACCTAAACCTCCAAAACTGTGAGAAATAAACTTCCATTGTGCCCCCAGTCTGCTATCATTTGTTTGTTTTGGTTACAGTCAGACTTGTTAGAGTCTGTTATATAACAGACTTATTACAGACTGAACAGACTACGTTAAGTAGTATTTTCCCCATTTTCCCGACAAGGATATTGAGGCACGCAGAGGGAAGTAATAAGTCATGGTCACAGCCCATACTTAAAGCCAGGTGGTCTGCCTCCCAAACTTCTGCTCTCTGTCCCCTGATTATTGCTTTGCTAGCACTTACACATCTTATCGGAGAAGGCAATGGCACCCCACTCCAGTAGTCTGGCCAGGAAAATCCCATAGACGGAGAAGCCCGGTAGGCTGCAGTCCATGGGGTCGCTAAGAGTCAGACACAACTGAAGTGACTTGGCAGCAGCAGCAGCACACATCTTATGGTTCAGTTGTGAATTCTCTGTCTCCAGTGCAAGCGTTTAGGCTGGCACAAAGCCAGGTACCTTTATTTTGTACCCTCTACAAATAGAACCATGCTTGGTGCCCCCAAACAGACTGAACAGATCAACCTCTGAGACAGTATCAACCCAGGTCTCTAGCTTCCGCCTCCCCCATAACAGGAGTTTGTACTGAATTTCTCTGCCTTTCCAAGTTCACAAGGTCCAAATATCCCAGTGGATTCACTGCTCTGGTGTGGGTGCCTTGTCTTTGTTTACTACTGGATTTAGGAGGGGGATGACTTCCTGCTGCCTTAACAGACTCTTATCGCCAGGGATCCAGAGATTTAATTCCGAGTTTAAGCTAGAACCCTTCGGGCAGGGACAGTGAAGAGCCACTTTTTTAATGTTCTCAGACCTCAGACTCCCCACGTCTAAACAAGTAGTCATCAAAAGCCCTCACAGGCCATGAGGCATCCGGTAAGATGGCAGATGGGGAACTGTGAACCACGCAGAGATCAGAGCTAATCGTCTCCTAGGCATCCAGTCTAGTCAGTCCACAACGTAATCCCAGCCCACTTTTCCGGCCTCACCTCTAGCGGCAGTGTGCCTCTCCCGACAGCAGTGTGCCCCTCCCGACACCTCAGGCAGCTCCAGCTACAATTCTCAAACTTCCCCACCTAAATCCATCTCCATATGCAGTTCCCTCTGCTTTCTCCAGTGAGAAAACTCTTTTTGCATGCTTCCCCAATGTCCTCAGGAAGACTCAACAGGCAGTAGAGGTAAGAGAGCCATGGCGCTCTGGGCCTCAGTTTCCTCATCAGTAAAATCGGGTCTCTGAGGCATGTGGGAGTTTTAAGGGCGTTAGTTGCCAAGAGCTGCGGAAAGCCTGCGCTTCTTGCTCCCTGCAATTGTCTACGTGTCGGCGCCTCTGCCAGACAGACAACTCCACATGGCAGGGCCCTGGGCTGGCTCTTCTCAGGAGGAAATGCCCTGGGAAAACGTGGCCTCGGAGAACACAGCAAAAAGGTGAACGAAGAATGACAGAATGAACAAATGAATGGACCGAAGGCCAGACTCTGGACAAAGGCCTGCAAGATGGCGTTCTCTAGGACCGCGGGAGGGGCGGCCAGGACCTCGACCGGGGCGGGGGGGCCGCCGGCGCCAGGGACCGTGCTAGGCGGGCTGCGCGCCTGGGACAAAAGCCCGCAACATGGCGGGCTCTAGGACCCTCGGGTCCGCACGGCACTACGCGGGCAGCCGTGCCGCCTAAGCCCAGGCGTCTGCCGCTGCCGGCCCGCCGGGACAGCCGGCGGGTTCTAGGACCCGCTGGGCCTGGAGCCCGCCCGCGCCCTCCCGGGGCCGCACTCCTCCCGCCCCGCCCGCTCCGCTCGCGCCAAGCCAACCCCATCCGCCCTAGGCACCCAAAGGGAAACTGAGGCCTGCTCGGATCGCGTCTGCAATGGGGCTGCCCGGGGATCTCTGCATCTTCCCGCCGGCGTTTCCTACCTGAAGAGAGTTGGGCTGGCTCCGTGGCGTCAGCTGCAGCTCCTCTCACCGACAGAGCCCGGGACTCTGCCAGGGAGGGGCAGGCGCTAGGACCCAGCGGGGGTGGGGGAGGGAAGAAGGGGAGGGACAGGAGGCGGGGCCGGCGAGCGGAAGTGGAAGAGAGCTTTCCCGGCAAGGAAGACAAAGTTCACCGGAGCAACCCCAAGAGAAGGTGGCGGAGAAACACCTTGCAAGGGGTCTCTCTGGGTGCTAAAGACAAGGGACACCGGAATAGGTTTACGGGATGCACCGACTATTGCTAGCGTGGCGCTAGATCACCGTGAACTAGAAGGTGGGAGGAAAGGCCATGCCCAAGATTTGTAGTACCTAAATCCGCTTATATTCCACATTTCCCTTCATAGAAAGCAGTAAGTGACGCTCCCTTCATCTGGCTTGGGAAGTTTTTCAGGGAGCCCCACGATAAGTGTCGCCCAAGTACTGAGGCCAGGGCTGCTGAACGCTTTTTTCCCCCTCTTTTGAGCTCAGTCAATATGCACCGGAACGATTTTAGCGGATCTTCCCGGAAGTGTGGCTAAGGTTAGTGCAGAACAACGAGCTCTGCGACCTACGTGGGCGGGGTCGGAGACGCGCGTTAGTTGTTTCTCTCCTAGCACCGGAAATGTGTCTATGTATAACCGCTGCTTGGAGGCGGGACAGAAGCATTTTTAAGGCGGAAGTTTCGCGGGGAAGCTTTTGAGGCTAGGACACTTCCTGTTTCCTAGTAACAATAGGAAGTGTCCGCGGAGCTGGGCGATAGACCGCTGGTTTGTGCCAGCTGCGCCCTTTTTCCTCTACCTCTTTCCTTTCCCTCCTCTCCTTTCCCTCTTTCCCTCCTCTTCCACTTCTTTGAGCCTTTGCAGAGTGTGCGTGTGTGGGAGCGCGAGAGCCCCCGCACAACCACCCTTTGGGGCGCGCGGCTGCAGTTAGGGTGAGGGTCCCATTGCGCAGGCGCACTCCCGTTCGCGGTCCCCAACGGACGCACCCGCGGCGGGAACGAGAAGGGGCCACCGGTGTGAGGTAGGGGTCCTAAGAGAAAACTGGTTGAGGAGATGAATGAGGCGAGAGGACCTCTTTGGTAGTTGATTCGGAGAGAAGACTCTTGAGCGAAGGGGCTTTGTGAGAAGTGAGAATTCTGGGAGCAGGTTCAGCAAGGAGGTGTAAAGTCTGAGATAAGAGTTGTATTGGGGCCCCCAGGAGGTGAAGAGTTCAAGTCTGAGAAGGCCAAGGTGATGTAGGAGGCATGGGGGCCTGCTATGGAGTAACGGCTTTGGAAAGAAGACTGAGTCAATGGGCTTCCTCGTGTGTCAACTGGAATAATAGAGGCATTGCAACGAGTTGTGAGAACTAGGTGACACAACGAATTTTCTTTATTTAGCACAGGGCCTAGCACATGGTAATGCTTAGGTAGCACGGGTGGCTGTTGTCATCAGTATTAGGAGAGAAAGTAGAAGGCAAAACGAGAAGGGATGGAGAGAGAAAAGTGAAAAATAATGGGAAAGAAAAAGATAGAGGGCGAAGTACCAGAAAGGAGATGGAATTTCCAAGATGGAAGATGGTTTGGAATCTTTCAGAAAGGAGATTTTGTGACCCTGAAAGGAATAGGGCAGAAGGGGGAGCTAATCAGCCCTTTTCTCTGTAGGAGGCCTCTAACCTCACCTCATAGGTCCTAGACTATCTATTGGAAGAAGAGGCTGCTTTTTCGGTGCCTCTCTATGAGAGTTGTGCAGTTTTGTCTGGCTTTGTGACTCCATGGACTGTGGCCAACCATGCTTCTCTGTGCATGGGATTCTCCAGGCAAGAATACTAGAGTGGGTTGCCATTCCCTTCTCCAGGGATCTTCCTGACCTAGGAATTGAACCTGGGTCTCCTGCATTGCAGGGAGATTCTTTACTGTCTGAGCCACCAGGGAAGCCCCTTTTAGTGCCTCTAAGCTACTCTATTTAGCTGAGGGGTGAAAGATGGAGGGTTGGACTTACCTTATTGAAGGTCCTAGGAGAGGTACAAGTTTTCTTTTAAGATGTAACGTAAGATAGGTTGTTTGTTTCAAAATTATAGAGAGCACAGGATTAGGGACAGTAAGATTTTTGGGACTTAGTATGAAGGCAGGATAATATGTTTGTGATTAGAGATGGGATGCAATCCTTTAGATGTTAGTTTCCTTATATATACTTCTAGAGATGAGTTAGGCCTAGGAGAGCTTCCATATTTGGGGAGCCTGTATTTAGAGAATTTTTAAATGCTATTTCCAGAATAGATCTAGTAGAGAGCAGGTCTCTGGGCATTGCTACTTGGGGGTAACTCTGTGACCTCTGGTGAACTTGTTGCTCATAAAATCAAGAGGCAAAGTTAATTCAGGCTTTCCTTGTGACCACTGCCCCCTTTTCCTAGGCCTTGGACCCTCCATCAGAGGAAGATGCTGCTGCCATTTGCCTGGTCTTCCTGAACCTCCAGGTTTCTGCCACACTGCCCCATGGAGGACACGCCCACCTCACTCAGCTGCTCTGACTGTCAGCGCCACTTTCCTAGCCTCCCAGAACTGTCACGGCACCGAGAACTACTCCATCCATCTTCCAACCAGGGTGGTGAGGCCGACAGCATCCCTCGGCCCTACCGCTGTCAGCAGTGTGGGCGGGGCTATCGTCACCCAGGAAGCCTGGTCAATCACCGCCGGACCCACGAGACTGGCCTTTTCCCTTGTACCACCTGTGGCAAGGACTTCACCAACCCCATGGCGCTCAAGAGCCACATGAGGACTCATGCTCCTGAAGGCCGTCGGAGGCGCAGGCCTCCCCGCCCCAAGGAAGCCACTCCATGCCTCCAGGGGGAGACAGTGTCCACTGACTCCTGGGCCCAGAGGCTTGGCCCTGGGGAAGACTGGGAAAATCAGAAAAAACATATTGAAGAGACATCTGGCTGTGAGTCTGGGCCAGACCCTAGGGCAGCTCTGGGCACATGGGAAGATCCACCCACCAGACAAAGAGAAGGCTGGGAAAGCCAGCCTGATCCTGAGGAGGGTGTAGAGGGCTGGGGTCCCAGCACCAACTCTGCCAGAGACGCTCTGCTCCCCACCCCAGCCAGCAGTCTCCTTAGCAATTTGGAACAATATCTGGCTGAATCAGTAGTGAATTTTACCGGGGGCCAAGAGCCCACCCAGTCCCCTCCTGCTGAGGAAGAGCGGCGGTACAAATGCAGTCAGTGTGGCAAGGCCTACAAACATGCTGGGAGCCTCACCAACCACCGCCAGAGCCACACCCTGGGTGTTTACCCTTGTGCCGTCTGCTTCAAGGAATTCTCTAATCTCATGGCTCTGAAGAACCACTCCAGACTCCATGCCCAATATCGGCCTTACCAGTGTCCCCACTGCCCCCGTGCCTTCCGGCTTCCCCTAGAGCTGCTGGAACACCAGCAGTCCCATGAGGGTGAAAGTCAGGAGCAGCCGTGGGAAGAGAAAGGGATTCCCACCACCAATGGGCACACAGATGAGAGCAGCCAGGACCAGCTCCCTGGGACACAGATGCTGAATGGCTCAGGGGAGCTGAGTACGTCTGGGGAACTGGAAGACATCAGCCTGGAGGAGTACCGGCCTTTTCGCTGTGGGGATTGTGGCCGTACCTATCGCCATGCTGGGAGCCTCATCAACCATCGCAAGAGCCACCAGACAGGTGTCTACCCCTGCTCCATCTGTTCGAAGCAGCTGTTCAATGCAGCTGCCCTCAAAAACCATGTGCGGGCTCATCACAGGCCCCGGCAAGGAGCTGGAGAGGATGGGCAGCCATTGGTGCTGCCAGCTCCCCTGCCTCTGGCTGAGTCTACTCACAAAGAAACAGAGGCCCCCACCATCACCTTAGACCACCGCCCCTATAAGTGCAATGAGTGTGGTCGGGCTTACAGACACCGGGGGAGCCTGGTGAACCACCGCCACAGCCATCGGACAGGAGAGTATCAGTGCTCTCTCTGTCCCCGCAAGTACCCCAACCTCATGGCCCTGCGCAACCACGTGCGGGTACACTGCAAGGCTGCTCGCCGCAGCACAGGCCCAGGGGCCAAGGGTCCCCCCAGCCACCTCAAGGTGGAGCTCCCACCTAACCCAGTGGGGCCAGAGACAACTCTACTTTCGGATCAAGAGCCTGGGTGCAAACATGAAGAGGGGGTCCCTGCTGTCCCCCCAGCCGCAGATCGGACCACACCACAGATATGTAGCCTGTGTGGGATGCTCTTTGAAGACTCTGAGAGCCTTGAACATCACAGCCGGACCCATGGGGAAGGGGCACAGAGCAGGACCGAGGGCAGGGAGTCACCTCCTCGGGTATTTGCTTGCCGAGACTGTGGCAAGAGCTATCGCCACTCAGGCAGCCTTATCAACCACCGGCAGACCCACCAAACGGGAGACTTCAGTTGTGGGGCCTGTGCCAAGCATTTCCACACCATGGCTGCCATGAAGAACCACTTGCGTCGCCACAGTCGACGGCGGAGCAGGCGGCACCGGAGGCGGGCTGGCAGTGCCAGTGGCGGGGGAGAAAGCAAACCCCCATCAGACGGGAACTGGGCCCTGGAGCCAGCGGACAGTGAGGGCCTGGGCTGTCCCCGAAACTCTTCCAGGTCAAGTCTGAGTGGAGCCAAAGGCAACATGGAAAGCACTGGGGGCTGTTTGCAGGCTGCAGCCGAAAGGGACAACTGTGGGCTTGAGAGAAATGAGGCCTGTTTCCAGGGTGATAAAGAGAGCCGAGGTACTGAAGAAGGACTGGAAAGGATGGAGGCCTGTTTCCTTGACAACGTGGACATTCCAGGTGGTGAGGAAAGCAGTGGGACTCTCTGCGATGGCTTCCCTGGGGTGGAGGAAGACCAGAAACCAACCCCTGGCCAGCCCAACTCCCCTTCCTGCTCTGCCAGCTCTGCAGGCTGGCCAGCTGAAGTCTCCCACACGTGTTCTGACTGTGGACATTCTTTCCCCCACGTCACTGGCCTGCTGAGCCACCGGCCCTGCCACCCACCGGGCATCTATCAGTGCTCCCTCTGCCCGAAGGAATTTGACTCCTTGCCTGCCCTGCGCAGCCACTTCCAGAACCACGGGCCTGGGGAGGCTGTCTCAACCCAGCCTTTCCTCTGTTGCCTCTGTGGCATGATCTTCCCTGGGCGGGCTGGCTACAGGCTTCACCGGCGCCAGGCTCATGACTCCTCTGGTGTGACTGAGGGCTCGGAAGAGGAAGGGGAGGAGCAAGGAGCTGCAGGGGCAATTTCCACCCACAGCCCCCCACTGCAGCTCTCAGAAGCCGAGCTGCTGAATCAGCTGCAGCGGGAGGTGGAGGCTCTGGATGGTGCTGGGTATGGCCACATCTGTGGCTGCTGTGGTCAGACCTACGATGACTTGGGGAGCCTGGAGCGTCACCACCAAAGCCGGAATTCTGGAAACACCACTGACGAGGTTCCCAGTCTCATGCATCACCCAGCAGAGTCAGGTGATGCCACGGTGGTGGCAGATGGTGTCTTTGAGGGCACAGTGACCTCTCTCCCTGCAGAAGGTGGGGACACAAAGCCTGGTGAGGGTGTAGGTGCCACGCTTGCTGACAGCCTTTGCTGGCAGGGTGAGGAAAATTCTCTGGAGACCCAGCCCCGCCCCTTCCGCTGCAACCAGTGCGGCAAGACCTATCGGCATGGGGGCAGCCTGGTGAACCACCGCAAGATCCACCAGACTGGGGACTTCGTCTGCCCAGTCTGCTCCCGCTGCTACCCCAACCTGGCTGCCTACCGCAATCACCTGCGAAACCACCCACGCTGCAAAGGCTCGGAGCCCCAGGTGGGGCCTGTCCCAGAGGCCAAAGGCAGCAGTGAAGCCCAGACTCTGGCAGAGGACGGCCTCGAACAGTCTGAAGTGGAGAGGTTCCAGAAAGAACTTAAAGTGGAACCCCTGGAGGAGGGAGCGAGAGTGAAAGAAGAGGCCTGGGAGGAGACGACTGTGAAAGGGGAGGAGAGGGAGCTGAGGTTGGAGACAGCGGAGAAGGGCTGCCAGACGGAAGCCAGCTCTGAGCGGCCCTTCAGCTGCGAGGTGTGCGGCCGCTCCTACAAACACGCTGGCAGCCTCATCAATCACCGGCAGAGCCACCAGACCGGCCACTTCGGCTGCCAGGCCTGCTCCAAAGGCTTCTCCAACCTCATGTCCCTCAAGAACCACCGGCGCATCCATGCGGATCCCCGGCGTTTCCGCTGCGCTGAGTGCGGGAAGGCCTTCCGCCTGCGGAAGCAGCTGGCCAGCCACCAGCGGGTCCACCTGGAGCGCGGTGGGGGTGGGGGCTCCCGCAAGCTGTCCTGGGAAGATCGGCCCTTTCGCTGCGGGCAGTGCGGGCGTACCTACCGCCACGCCGGCAGCCTCCTAAATCACCGGCGCAGCCATGAGACAGGCCAGTACAGCTGTCCCACCTGCCCCAAGACCTACTCCAACCGCATGGCCCTCAGGGACCACCAGAGGCTGCACTCGGAGAGCCGCCGGCGGCGGGTGGGACTGTCCCGACGGGCAGCTGTGCGCTGCGCCCTCTGTGGTCGGGGCTTCCCTGGCCGGGGGTCCCTGGAACGGCACCTGCGAGAACATGAGGAAGAGACCAAAGGTGGTCAGGGAGGAACAGAGGGTGGTCAGGGGAACCTGGCTGATGACCAGGGACTGGAGGACAGATTGGGTGGTACTGAGTCAGGACCTCAGCTGGAGGATGGAGCCACGAGGCCAGCAGAGCCACGTCAGAGCCCCATCAGGGCAGCAGGTTTAGAAGCCACAGAGCCAGCATCTTGGGGCATGGGGGAAGCAGATGGGTGGCGAGGAGACCGGGGACCGGTGAATCATGATGGAGATTGGGTTTCTGGGGGTCATATACTGACAAAGCCAGAAGACAGGTCAGGGGACAGTGTCCCCAGAAGTCCTTGTCCCCTTGGCAACACGCAGCCCAATGGACCTAGTCTGACTCTGGTGGACAGCTGGGACAATGGAGACCGTGGCTCTCAGCCCCAGCCAGAGAGCCACTCCTTTTCCTGCAGCCATTGTGGCAAGATCTGCCAGTCAGAGGGCCCCTTGAATCACCACAGCACCCACAAGACTGACCGTCACTATTGCCTGCTCTGCTCCAAGGAATTCTTGAATCCTGAGGCCACTAAGAGCCACAGCCGCAACCACATAGCTGCCCAGGCCTTCTCCTGCCCTGACTGTGGCGAGGCCTTTGAGTCCCAGCATGAACTCGCCAGCCACCTGCAGACTCATGCCAGGGGCCTCAGTCAGGTGTCACCCCAGGTGGAGGCCAGAAGCCCCAAAGCGGGGGCTGAGGAGGAGGAGGTGGAACTCCCTGGTCAAGGGAAAGCACCATCAGAAACCCCCAGGGCCCCAGGTGAGGATGTGGGGAGAGCTAATGGAGGCCAGGGTGTCGAGTCCGTGATGGCTGTGCATGAGGAGCGGCCCTTCCGCTGTGCCCAGTGTGGGCGTTCCTACCGCCATGCCGGTAGCCTTTTGAACCACCAAAAGGCTCACACTACGGGACTCTATCCCTGCTCCCTCTGCCCCAAACTTCTTCCCAACCTGCTGTCCCTTAAGAACCATGGCAGGACCCACACGGACCCCAAGCGCCATCACTGCAGCATCTGTGGCAAGGCCTTTCGGACAGCAGCCCGGCTGGAGGGCCACGGGCGGGTCCATGCGCCCCGGGAGGGGCCCTTCTCCTGCCCCCACTGTCCCCGCCATTTCCGCCGTCGCATCAGCTTCCTGCAGCACGAGCAGCAGCACCAGGAAGAGTGGACGGTGGCCAGCTCCGGTATGGGGGCACCAACAGGCTTGGGCAGAGGGCTGAAGGGTTTGGAGGAGATGGGCACACAGTGGAGGGTAAACATAGGCCCCATGGTAGCAGGAAAGCAAGGAGTAAGAGAATCGTGGGGATTCCAGGAGGTGGCCCAGGCTGGGATAGGGAGAAAGCTAGGTAGAGGATGCTGCCTTTTGAGTGGCTGAGATCCAACCCCCTGAGTCAGGTAAATAGGGAACATTGTGGGTTGGGGCAGTTGTGGGGTGGCAGGGTCAGAGCCAAGGCTCGGGCTCCCCTGCTGTGCTGGAGCCAAAGAGGAATGGTCTATTCTGTTTGGGGAGGAGTGGTAGCCTGGCTACTATAGATACCTCTGGAAACCCTTCTGATCCAGCCAGTTAAGTAATGATTTCCGGAAAAAAACATGGTCTCAGTTCTGCTCTTTCCTAGAGTAGGCCAGGATCCCAGGAATGAGGAAGGGGACATAGACACCCCCAGACTGGACTGCTTTGTGGCTTCCATGCCGACTTGTTAGGGGAAACCAGGTCACTTGTTGGCACTCAGCGCCTTGTCCCTGTTTCCCCATATCTTGTCTCTGCTACCCATCCTCTTTTCTTGGAAACTAGACCCTTGGCCCTTGCCCACCCATGTTGGCCCACATCTCTTCTTTTTATTCATCCTTCTCTCTGTGCTGTGCATTTCCTTTCTGGGATCCAACCAAACCACCCTTTCCACCTGCACACCCCCATCCCCGCCAGCACACCTTTAACTGGAGGACTGAGTCACAGATAATTGTTTCTTTGAAGCCAGGCCCAGCTGTGGCAACAACAGTCGTTAGCCCTTATCTCCCGTCCTCTATCGGGAATCTTCATGGAAAGTCACCTCCGCCCAGACTTGTGGAGGAGTGGGAGGGCTGGGTCTCTGCAAGTCCCGGGTTCACTCCACCTCCTCTAGGGGCCCGTAGCCCTTAACTCGAGCCCCCTTCCATCTAGTGCGTGGGTGTCCCTGAGAGAGTGCCTGATCCCCTTGACCAGGGATCATCAGGGCAGGAGGGGACAGCCGTCAGACTCCCCAGAGAGTGCTGACAAGGTGGCTTTTAGCATAAAAGATTTCTTGTGACCCCAAGGGAATGAGCAAGGAGCTAATTAGCCAGGTCTGGGAAAATAATTGGGAATTCTCATGCAGGACTGTGGGGTATGGCCTGCGGGGTAGTGAGCAGGAAACATGCTGTGCTGTGTGCTCAGTCACCTCTCTCTCTTCCCAGGAACCCCAAAGGCACCAGCGGCGGGCAAAGGGGACTTGTCATTGCCTCCTCCACCTACCCCCACGGCCCCACTCCTGGACCCTTCACCCCAGTGGCCTGCAGACCTCAGCTTCTCCCTCTGAAGTTCCAGTCTCCAAAGATCAGAATATGGGGCGGGGGTGGGGTGGGTGCAGGGCGAGTTGCAGGGAAAGGCTTGATCTTGTTTTGCTCAGGAGTAGTTTGGGCATCCCCAGCTCTTTTCTCCTCTCCTTTGAAGAGGACCCAGATCTGGCTTCTTTCCCAAGGAGGGGGTGAGATGTTCCTTCTGTCCTGTCCTTGAGGGACCTCCTTTGCCCCAGCTTTTGTCACCAGGTTCTTCCCTATGACCAGCCCTACCAAGAAACCCAGTGCCCGGCTTGGCCATGATGCTGGGCCACCCTTACCAGCCAGATTCCAACACCAGGGAGAGGCAGATTCAGAGAGTGCCCCCACAGGTGGAAATGTTGCCTGTGGATGGGGAGCCTTTTACTACAGTTTGTAACTTATTTTCTAAAGTCTATTTTGTAACAATTTATTTAAGTTTAAAAAAACAGGAAAATTGCTCCCCCCCTAAAAAGAAATTTTCAAAGTATTTGGCTGGTGTCATTGGATCTGAAGGGATGAGGAATAGGAAAAGCTTGGGATGCCTGCGTTGGACCACAGAGCTGGGTGGGGGGCATCCACGGGCGACATCTCCCTGTCCTGCAGGGTGGGGCTTTCAGGGCAGGTTCCTTCCCAGAGCCTTTTGCGCTATCGGACCTGCCTGGGGAAGGTGGGGGGCTGGATGGGAGAGAGGAAATTCCGTGGGAGTTGCCTTGCTGTGACTGCAGCGTCCCAGAGCCACCTGTCAACAGTTGGCTGGCTGGCCTGTTAGGGAGAGGAAGGAGGGTGGGGTTGGTCTCGAGCTCACAGCTTCCCTCCCTCCCTCAAAGGAAGAGGGAGGTGCCCCTGAGCCCCTATGACAGATGAGAAAAGTGAGAGCTGCACAGGTTGAGAGGTTTGCTCCTAGCCAGTCAACAACAAGAGCCAGTACTTGAATCCCCATGACTCCATCCATGGCTCCACCCCCTGCAGCTGGAGGTGGCTGGCAACAGAAGGCCCCAGGCCAACAGAGAAGGGGTCTGCGGAGGCAGGTGTTGGCAGGAGGCCCTAGGGCCACATACTCATGTTAGCCGCGCAGCTTCCGGGCTCGGGCTCGGGCTCGGGTTCCTCAGCAAAGTAAACCTGCCAGTCCAAACTGCTGACCCAGTTCTCGTAGGTGGGGAGCGCCGCAAAGACGGCAGGTCTTGTGGGGCCTTGGCAGGCATCTCCGAAGCTGTGCAGCCCAGCCAGGAACCATGTGCCCCTCACTTCGTGCACCAGCGGTGCCCCCGACAGGCCCTGAAAGGGGTCAGGTCAGGGGACACTGGTTTTTGACTTCCTCTTCTCCCTAGGCAGCTGCATGGGGCAGGAGCGGCCAGGGCTGGGGCGTTTGGCTCTTTAGGAGCCAGCTGGCAGAAAGGCTGAGTTACAGGTGAGAGGTCAAGCTGTAAGTAGGAGGGCGAGGGGTCTGTGGGGTGATGTTAGGGGGAGTGGGGCTCACCTCACAGCCGGGTGGCTCACCCACAACACTGGTACACACCATCCCTGGCAAAATGCTGTTGCTTCCGAGGGCTGCATGCAGGCGGCTACAGGCCCTGGGCCCCAGGAGGGTCACAGGCACTGTCTGAGGGGAGCCGGTGTCTGCAGGGTTAGAGAAGACAGAGCTGCTACCTCAGCCTCCAGGCTGCATGCCCAGCTGCTGGGCACCCTCTCCTGTCCACACACCTGCTCCTTGGCGGGCCAGCCCTAGGACCCAGCCGCGTTCCCCATCAGGCAGGCGGTGGTCCGAGTAGGGCAGGCAGAGGGGCCGCAGGCTGGGGCCCAGGGTTACAGGCTGGGCCAACAGCAGGAAGGCCACATCATAGCCGCCTTCCGGGTGGGTATACGCCCCATGCAGGATGACTTGCTTCAGGCCCAACTCCTCTGGTCTGACCCCCAGGCCTACCGTCCATTCCTCTGGGGTCTGGCGCCTGTGCAAGGACAGCATTGACAGCACTAGGTGGCAGAGCCACCATCAGAAGTTGGGGTACAAGGGCGAGGGACTCAGGGCTCACCCAATGAAGCAATGGGCAGCAGTCAGCACCACTTCCTCTGACACCAGGGCTCCACCGCAAGCCAGCTTCCCTTGGTGCTTCAGCCTAGCATCCCAGGGCCACGGGGAGGGAGCTCCTGCCTGAGGACCTTCTCTCCTCAGAGATCCACAGGCTGAAACAGATGCATTACATCATCTGCCCTCTAAGTGCTCACTGCATGCCAGGCCCTGTGCCAAGAACTGTGTGCTATCGAATATCCTCACATTATCCTTTTTTAAGCTGAATCTTGGTTATTTTCATTACCGAAGTAACCAACATTCCAGAGGTTCAGTGACTTTCTAGCTTAGTAACCACAGGCAAGTGGCCAACTTGGGATTCAACACCCAGGGCCTAAGCTTTTAACCTTGATGGTCCAGCATCATGGGAGTGGCCCACTCATCATTCATCTACCCCGCCTGTCTGCACCCCTCTGGGCTTGGAATGGCCCCAGAACTCCTGGCTCACTGATGCTTCTCTTACCATCAAGATAGAGCGTCCCAGGAATTATTTTGCATGCTATTTGTATATTAGTCACTTACCGCCAGAATTCACGCCCCACTGAGTGGGAGCCCTGCCCTCCAATCTTGTGGAGTCTCTGCTTAGAAATTTCCATCTTACCCCCAGACCTTCAGCTAGGTACCAGGAATTCCTCTTCTTGAACCCAAATGCATAAAGTTCTGAAGTGTCTATGTCTCTCAGCCATCAATGGAGCTGTTCCCATCCTGGTCTGAGAGGGCCCTTTAAATCCCCTTGTTAGCCTGTGGCAAGTGTGTGGATGCCTCGTTAACCAGTTTTTTATTCTGAACTGAAATTTATTCCACTGTAGCTCCCACCTGCTGCCCAGAAGTCCTCATGCAGCCCAGAGGGAGGTTCCCCTGCGTCCCACTCCTGACACCCGGTGCTCATACCTACACAGCTGTCCTCATCACTGATCTCGGGGGTCTCTGGGTTCTGGGTTAGGAAGGCTGCCCCCTGAGCTCGAGCCTGTAGCCAGGAGCTGTGAGCAGCCATATCGGTCAGCAGCACAGGAGTGTCTTCCTGGGCACAGCTTGATGCAAAACTGATGATCCCAGCTTGAACCCAGTGTCCATCAGGTTCGCGGCACAGCACAGGACCCCCGGAATCTCCCTGGAGCGGGCAGTGTTGTCAGAGACAGACATCTGAGCCCCAGCCCTGGATGGACACCCTCTGTGGGCCGCCCTTCAACCCATCCCTGTGGATTGAGTGTCCAGCCTATGGCAGGCCCCCTCCCCTTCTGTTCCCTTCCTCTGTCCTCCCCCTCAGACCTGACAGGGCCCTTGCATCCCAGGCTGGGGACCCCCACACAGCATCCCAGGCCGGGCCGGGCTGGCCAGTGACCGCTGGTGCAGGCGGTTGTAGAGACAGTTACACGTGGGGCGGCTGATTAGACGCAGGCGCAGATTCCGTAGGGTCCTGGGAACTGGCAAAAGAGGGGGTTGGGGCCGAAGTCTGGGCCCAGAGGAGCAAGGGAGACTGGGAATGGGAACAGTTAGCAGCTGAGGCTGTATGACCTTGGGAAAGCCAAGTACCTCTCTGGGCTTCAGGCTAGCACTTACCATCATTGCTGTCCTGATCCCAACCAGTGGCCCAGCAGGAAGTCCCAAAGGGGAAGCGATGGGCAGGTCGGGGCAAGCAGAGGGGTGTGTGGGCCATGGGGTGGGCGAGCCGGAGCAGGGCCAGGTCTGAGCCCTGGCTGTAGTGGTTGTAGGCCCTGGGCAGCTGCAGAGCCGTTACTCCCACCTCCTCAGCCCCTGGGCTCAGACCTTCATGTTGCAGAGAACCCAGGACAACTGACCAGGAGTTCAGTTCTGTCATTGCCTCCCTGGAAGGGGGAGAGGGGACAAGACCCAAACATTGAGTGCTAACAAAGACAGTGACACCACAGGAGACAGCATGAGGAGGTGACAGCTGGACGAAGCTGTGGCTTTGAACAAGGACCATCCTTCTCCCAACCTCAGCTGTCACATTTGTAAGACTTCTATTGCAAAAGGTTGAGATTAACTTCATAGTGTTCCTAGCATGTGGCACATTTTAAATAAATGGTAGGTTGTTACTCTAGGGGCAGGGCTTGGGGACAAATCACCCACCCCAAAGCCAGAAATCTTTTGACTGCAGCCATGACTCACTTTTCAAAGCAGTGGGCCGCAGTGAGGACCCAGGTGTCCGCCACCAGGGACCCGCTGCAGATGTGGATGCCCTGCCTCCTCACGCTGGCCTGCCACGGCCACTCGCCAGGCACTGTATTGCCCTCCTGAGGCTCAGGGGGACCAGGGCCTCGCTGCCCGCATGCTGTGGAGAGGCATGAATCAGGCTGACAGCAGGCCCCTGGCCTACCCTCACCCCAGCACTACCCAGACCCAAGTAAGGCCCGAGCCCAACAGCCCCAGAACTTACCACGCTGAGCTGCTTGAAGACCTGGGAAGAGAGAGATGCAGGTGAGCCTTGGGGGAGGGGACCTGCCCAGTCCAGCCTTGGTGGAGGGGACAGGTTTGGGGGGGACTGGCCTGTGTCCTTGCTATGACTCTGTGGCTACCTCACCGGCCCCTCCCAGAATGAAAATATTTATATGAGGTCGAGAAACAGCTTTTATTGGAAGCTATTCAGAGTGTGCACTCAGTCATTAATTCTCCTCTCTCAGCTGTGCTCAGCAGTCCCGGGCACTGAGAGGCAGGGCCTGGGGTTCATCCTGGGACCAGGCCAACCCTCCTCCAGGCTTCAGAACCCCCAACTCCTGCCCCCACCGCTGAGTCAGGGAGCAGCCTGTGCCTGTGGAAAGCATTAACTTAATTGTGCCCTGGGCTGTGGAGGCCTAAGAGGAAGGATTAGAGGCCTGCGTCATGTCCAAGTTGGGGAGGGCGTCAAGAGTTGAGACTCACCCCACCCCCTCTTCTGACGACTCGGCCTCCCCTGTCTTTTTAGAAACCTCCAGAGACTACCAAAGGGTCCCCGGCCATGCCTCTTCCCCATCAAGGCACACACAAACACACCCACTGAACATGGGAGAGATGGGATGTATGTAAAGATGGGTGACTGAGACCAAAGGGCCCCAGAACTTGCCTAAAGCCATTGTGGAAGGAGAGAGGCCAACGAGGGCACAGGGTACACACACAGGCATAATGACAGCTCCTGCACACACAGACTATAATCCAGTCCGAGGAAATCACACCCGTTTGGACGCAGGCGGCCACATACACCTCCCCCCGCACACACACACACGCGGACACAGTTACATTGCCACAGGCTGACTGTCACACACACCACACCCCCCAGGCAGGCTCCCTCCTACACACCCAGCTTCAGGGGCTGCTCCGGCAGAGGACAGCCCCCAAACCATCACCGTAACCCCCCAACCCAAACCCAGGTGACTCACCCTCTATGAGGACCATGGCTACCAGGATGAACAGCTTCAGTCCCTGGCTCTGCTTCATGCTGCTCCAGGTCAATCTGCCGCCTGTGCTCTGGTTCTCAGAGAGGCCACCTGGGTCTCCCTAACTCCACCTCTGCTCCACCCCCAATTTGCTAGGAGTCAGGTGTCATTGCTTTTGCTGGGCTGGAAGAGGGCCAGCAGTTTCTAGCTCTGGGACTGTGGCTGTGTGACCCTGGGCTATTCACCACCTCCCCCTGGGCCTCAGCCATTGCCTCGCTGCCTGGGTTCACATCCCAGATCCCCCTAACACGTGAATGACTTTGGACAGTTAGCTCCACATACCTTGTCTGAAAAGCTCAGGACTGTTGGATGTAAAAATGCCTTCACCGCAGCCTGGCAGAGTGAACTAGCTCCCAGCAGGGGAGCTGGGACAGGTGAAGGGCATGGTGGGCAGGCCTTTCCCACCTCTCTCCCAGGCCTGGATCCAAATGGGTTTCACATGCCTTCTCCCATCTTGCTTCAGAGGCAGTATGGCAGCCGGACTGGGTGTCAAGAGGTCAGGCTCTCTGCTTCTTGCTGGCTGAAGCTAGCAAATCTCAATGCCTTTCTGCCACCTTCCTGGGAAACATGGTTATGTGGGGCCCACTTCCCCATCATTTTATTTTCATTTTTTTGGCTTCACTGTGAGGCTTCTGGGATCTTAGCTCTCCAACCAGGGATCAAACCCTGGCCCATGGCAGTGAAGGTGTGGAGTCCTAACCACTGCACTGCCAGGGAATTCCTTAGAACATTTAAGGGGCTTGAGCATCCTTGGATTTTGGAAAACTCAGTCAGGAGGCAAGAACACTCAGGGTGCATCCTTTTTCTCTTCCTGACTTCTAACTCAGACCAGCCCAGACTCTTCAGGAACCATGGCCCCAACCCAGAGGCAGCTATGGCTTGGGTTAACACCACAGACACTGGAGCTATATGGCCCTGGTAGATTCAAATTTTGAGGGCTTCCTAACCCCTCCCCCAAACTAGCTGTGTGATTTTAGGCAAATTACTTAGCCTCTCTGAACATCAAGTCTCCTCCTCAAGACATACAGTCAGCTGTTCCTACAGATTCCACATCTGCAGATTCAACTGACTGAAGATAAAAAACATCCAGAAAGTTCCAAAAAACAGAACTTGAGTTTACTGCTTGCTAGTAACTAGTTACCTAGCATTTACATTGTATTTACAACTATTTACATTATATTAGATGTTATAAGTAGTCTAGAGATGACTTAAAAGTATATCTTAAAGTATGTGGGAAGATGTGTATATGTTATGTGCAAATACTATGCAATTTTATTCTTTTGGCGTACTGTATGGCTTGTTGGATCTTAGTTAGTTCCCTGACCAGAGATTGAACCCTGGCCCACAGCAGTGTATGCATGGAGTCCTACTAGACTGCCAGGGAATTCCCCATGCCATTTAATATAAGGAACTTGAGCATCCTTGGATTTTGGTTTGGGAAGTAGGGTGGGTCTTGGAACCAATCTCCTATGGATACCAAGGGATGACTGTAATAATACCTACCTCATAAAATTGCTATAGGGATTAAATGAGTTGACAGATGTCATGTTCTTAAACACTGCTTTGCATGTAGATAAGTACTTAGTATACATTATGAAAAACAAAACAAAAACACAGCCTGTCCCTGTCCTTCCAGGGCTATCAAGAATGGCTTCTAGAGGTAGATAATACAACTGGAGAGGTTAAGGTTAGACTCCAGGAAGAACTTCCAAGCACGTCTGCACAGAACCAGAAAGTCAGCTCATCCTTGCAGGCACATGCCTGGCTGCCCCAGAAGATGAGGCCTGGCTTCTGTGGGCAGCAGGCACAAGCTGCCAGCCTATTTCCTGGGGGTGGGGGCTGATGCTGCCCCAGGTTTTGCTGACTCCACATCTGGAGAAGGGACTAACCACCCTTCCCAGGCAGGCCCTCCACTCTCCCTCTGACTCATATCTTCCAGTCCCAGAGGAAGAAAGATCAGGGGAAGCCAAACACTAAGGTCCCTGGCAGACAGATAGCTCAGATTTGGCCAATTTATTTAAGAAATTTTATTGCTCCGAACCTTCCCTCCTTGAGCAACAGCAGGAGCTTTGGAAATCAGCCTTTGGGGACAGAGACAGAGGCACTAAGATGGAGGAAACAGTGTGGCATGTTTGGCCCATTGTCCTGTGTAGAAGTATGGCAGGGGCAACTTGCAGACTCTTCCAAGGACCCAGACGTGGCCTTCTTGGGCAAAGGTCACCCTGGCTTGGGGTGAGGGCTCAGTGCCCCTTGACCTTGCCCTGGGGTCCCTGGACCTTCCGGAAACTGAGCACCATCAGACCCACATTGATGGCATAAGTAGTGATGCAAACGATGCAGAAATCATAGAGCACGAAGAACAGGATCCAGGCCAGGTACACAGAACCAGCTAGAGACACCAAGGAACTCAACCTCAGTAAAACAGATGCCCAGCGGCCCTGCAGGCAACCTGTAAGGCAGAAAAGGGGCAGACATAGACTTTGAGAACTGGCCACTACTAGAACATGCCATGACTCCATGGTGCCACCTAGAGAGCAGGGGCTATTGGGGGAAGAGCCTCCAAAATGAGCAGCTCGGACAGGCCCCACCAAGACCCTGGTTCTCCTATGTGTTCACTGATCCCTGGGACCAAAATAGTGAATTTTCCTGCTGAGCTCTATGTGAGATGAGAGACAGCAACCCATGAATTTCCCCCAGAAAGGCGTCTTTTCTAGAAAACCAGGCTCCTGGGAAGTCTCTAAGGGCCCTCTGGTTCTGACAGTAAAGACTCCTATGAGTTCCCACCTCCTTGGGGCTCAGTGATGAGTAGTTAGTTGGCCATCAGATGTCTGGGTCACCAAGCCTGCAAGAGTGCAGGCTGGACTGGCCAAGAGGGGAAGGGGGCTGTCACGAGAGGGTGAGGCCACTCACCTAACAACAGCTGCAATGTGTAGAAGATGCACCCAAATATGCTGTTGGATTGATTGAGGACGCTGTCTTTGCCCAGCACGTGCTCCACCAGTCCAAAGCCCCGGCCCCACCTGGTGGAGGGGAGGGCCTAAGTAAGAGTGTCTCAGCCCAGGGTCCTGAGCCCTGTCCCGGGAGGGTTATTTCCAAGAAGCCAGCTGCGCTGTCCCCCACCTCACCCTTTCTCCAACCCCTACACGAATCCAAGGGTCAGTGACCTCACAGCACAGCCTCTCTTCGGCCAGGGCAGAATCCCATGTCGCTGCCCCTATCCTCCCCCATGCCCGGTCAGGACTGGCCACGGCTCTCCCATAGGCTCTTCCGTTCATCCTACACTTTCAACAAATTCTGTGATGGCAAGGTTTGTATAGCCCTTCATCTTCTTTTACAGAGTTACCAGAGACTGGGAAACCAGGACAGAATCTCTCTGCCTTGGACCCCTAAATCTCCAGCGCCCCTGCCACCCTCTCCCCTCTTCTGTTTCAGGTCATCCCACAAACTATCCTCAAGCATAACCAGACCTGGCCACCTTGTCGCCAGGCACGCGCATCCTTATGGCCATAATCAGTTCCTACACTCGACCCCATCTCCCTGTGTCCTGCCCGGTCACTGTTATTCCTTGTCATCAGGATTTACTTGCATTCCCTCAAATAACCCCAGTCCCCAGCACTATCTGCCCCCTTAGCCGCACACTCCTATCTCGGACACACCCGTTTCTTCAGGCAACACCCCCTTGAGCAGCCTGGTCCCGGGCGTCCGCTCCCCGGGAAACCCAACACCACCCCCCGATTGATCTGGCAGTCTGGCTGCCCTGCACACCTGGACCCCATGCACCGCTCCCACTAGCAGCGGTCCCCCAAGCCCTCCACCCCCCGTGCACCTGGAGGAGAAGACGCGCGAACAGCTGATGGCGGTGCCCACGTCGCAGAGCGCGCGGTAATCCCTGTCGCGGGCGCGCGCCGCCTTCACGTGCAGCGCGTAGAGAGAGAGCACCAAGCCCGCGAGGCAGAGAGCGAGCCGCACCCACCCCGGACTCCGCCAGGTAGTGCCCATGTCTTCAGGTCCCGCCCGAAGCCTCATCCGGAAACGAACAGGCCACGGGGCAGGGGCGGGGCCGGATTTGACCACGCCCTCTCCCGCCCCTCTGACTGAACGATTGGCCTGCTGGTCTCTCACTCCCTGATCTAATTGGTTGTTCCTATGATTTGGCAAGTCCGCTGCCGCGATAGGGAAACAGTTGAGGAATGCTGGGACTGGAAAACCGATTAAGGGACCTGGGTATTTACCGATTTGACGGCCTGCCAGGCATGATGGGAATTGTAGTCCGGGCGGCTGCAGTTCCTCGGGGGTAATGGAATCTCCGGAGTTTCACAAGTTACTTTGATCAGGCTAACAATATATAGCGTTTACTCTGGTCCAAGCCCTGTTTTAACTTTGGAGAATCCTGTAACTAGAGACCAGAGGATCAGGGAATCCAGGGCATACTGCGATCTGATCAAGAGCCAAGCGTTTTCCCTAAAATTATTTCAGACAGTATAGCCTCCAATCCATCTAGTTTGCCCAGCCATTCCCTCCTGCTGCACTAGCGCCTCCTGCTGGCTGATCTCTACGTCTCTCTCCTACATTCCCAACTCCATCAGCTTCGCCATATCCCGGACAGAATCCTAACCTTTGTTCTATTGTGGCGCCACCTGGCGAAACCTGAGCCCAGATCAACCCAACAGTCCCTCCATTCGAAGCCTTTGATAGGCTAGCTGACCTCTCCCTTTCACACACAGCATTTATTGACGACCCATCTCACCCGGGATAGGCTTTCCGGGTGGCGCAGTGGTAAACAATTCTGCCTGCCGATGCAGGAGGTGCAAGAGACGCAGATTCCATCCCTGGGTCGGGAAGATCCTCTGGAGTAGGAAATAGCAGCCTGTTCCAGTATCCTTACCTGGAAAATTCCATGGATAGAGGGGCCTAGCGGCTCGCAAAGAGTTGGACACGACTGAGCACACACACACACACCCCTCACCTATACCTCCCTTTCCTTCCATTTGCATTGAAACTTTCCCCTCATTTTAGAAGCTGCAATAAATACCCCTTTACAATCAAATTTTTGTGTGTGTTTTTTTTTTCCGGAAGATTTTACACTCTCAGTCTTTACTTCCTTACATATTCCTTGCTGCCCAACACAACATAAACTAGTTCCTGCCCCCAATACTCCCCTGATAACTAGTATTACCAGAAAGCTAAAATCAGTGAATATTTTTCAGTTCTTATCATGCTCGACTTCCCAGCAGTATTAATCCTTCCTGGGAACCCTGTCTTCCTCTGGCTTTTGTGATATTTCACTCTTTTAAATGGCCCTCCTCCCTCCCTGGCTGCTTCTTCTCAGGCCCACTTTTCTTCCAGACAATGTGGTCAGTGGAATATTGGCTCTTATAGATGTGTGTGTGTGTGTGTGTGTGTGTGTGTGTGTGTGTGTTGTGTGTGTGTTAGTTGCTCAATTGTGTCTGACTCTATGTGACCCCATGGACTGTAGCTCTCCAGGCTCTTCTGTCCATGGAATTCTCCAGGCAAGAATACTGAAATGGGTTGCTATTTCCTTCTCCAGGCCCACAAATATGTCAGTGCCCTAATTCCTGGGACCTGTGGACATGTTGTTTACATGGCAAATGGGAATTAAGGTTGCAGATGGAATGAAAGCTACAAATATGCTGATTTTAAAACAGATTATCCTATGGGTCTAATGTCATCACAAGGGTCCTTAAAAGTGAGAGCAGCAGAAGAGTCAGAAGGAGGTGTGACTACTGAAGAAAAGCGAAAAGAGATGCAATGTTGCTGGCTTTGAAGATGGAAAAAAGGGGTCATGAGCTAGGGAATGTGGGTGCTCTCTAGCAGCAGGAAAAGTTAAAGAAATAGATTCTCCCCTAGAGCCTGCAGAGAGGAAGGCTTTTTTTTTTTTTTTTTTTTTTTCAAAACATGGCTTGCAGGATTCTAGTTTCCTAACCAGGGACCAAACCCCTGCTCCCGAAGTGGAAGTGCAGAGTCCTAACCATTGGCAGAGTCCTAATCACTGGACCTCCAGGGACTTCCCCAGAAAGGAACTATTGCCATCCTGATTTTAGCTCAATGAGACCCATGCCAGACTTCTGAACTCCAGGACTATAAGATAATAAGTTCATGTAGTTGTAAGTTACTAAGTTTGTGGTAATTTGTTACAGCAGCAATAGGAATCTAGTACAGAGCACTATGACTTAAGGCAGTTTCTCAGCTCTTTCCATAGTTTTCTGGCGTGTTCCTATTATTCATGGCTGACTTCTTCCCAAAAGAGTGATCTAAGAGGGAGTAAGGTGGAAACCACAGTATCTTTATGACTCAGCCTTGAAAGTCACATGTTGTCATTTACCTTATTGGGTCAGGTCAGCCCTGTTCAATGTGGGAAGAGACTCCCGAAGGACATAAATACAGGGAGGTGGGACTCATTGAGGGCTTATTGCTGTTCAACAAATTACCACAAAAATGATGACTGAAGAGAAAAACAACCTTTTTATTTTGTCTCAGTTTTTAGGGGTTAGGAATTCAATATGAGAATTTTGCCTGGGCAGTACTGGCTCACATAACTGCAGTCAGATGATGACTAATATTGGAGCAATAGGAGGCTGATAACTTGGTTTCTCTCTCTCTTCTTTATTTTTGGCTGTGCTGGGTCTTTGCTGCTGCGCTTGGGCTTTTATCTAGTTTCGGCGAATGGAGACTACTCTCTAGTTGCAGTGTGAGGGGTTCTCATTATGGTGGCTTCTCTTGTTGTGTGGGCTCTAGGCTCACAGGCTTCACTGATTGTGATTCGAGGGCTCTAGAACACAGGCTCAGTAGTTGTGGTGCACGGGCTTAGTTGCTTTGCAGCATGTGGGATTGATCTTTCCGGCCTGTGTCCCTGCACTGGCAGGGGGATTCTTTAGCACTGAGCCGCCGAAGAATTATGCCCCCTCCCCTTTGTGTAGCCTCAAGGATTCTCCGTGAATCCATGTAGCCAGTCCTCCATAGGGACTAGTTTGGGCTTCCTCACAGTATGGCAGACTCTAGGCCACAGCAACCAGTTTCCAAAACTGCCTTCCATGATTTCCACTTCCTGGTATACATACCATTGTGTAATTTCTTCCCACCCTAAATAGGGCTGACCTGGCCCAATGGGATAATGCAGATATGATGGTTTATGACTCTGGAAGCTGTCATTAGGATACTGTGGCTTCCATCTTGCTCCCTCTTAGATCACTGACTCTGGGTGAAGTCAGCTGCCATATTGTGAGGACACCCAAGCAGCCCGAGGGAGGGGTCCGCTTCGTGAGAAACTGAGATTTCCTATTAACACACAGCACTAACTTGCCTGGTATGTGAGAGAGCCACCCCGGAAGTGGATTCTTCAGCATTAGTCAAGACTTTGCACGACTGCAGTTTCAGGCAACTTTTTTTTTAATGGCCATACCATGAAGCTTTTGGGGTCTTAGTACCCTGACCAGGGATTGAAACTAAGTCCCTGCCAGTGAAAGTGCGGTGTCCTAACCACTGGGCCACTGGGCAGTATCTTGACCACAGCTGCATAAGCAACCCTGAACTGGAACCACCTAGCTCAGCTGCTCCAAGATTCCTGATCCAAAGAAATTGTGTGAGATAATAAATATTTATTGTTTTGAACTGCTATATTGTGAGGGTAATTTGTCACACAACAACAGATAATTAATACAGGGCAATCAGGGACTCCTGTGGTAGTCCAATAATTAAGACTCTGTGCTTCCAATGCAGGGGGCATGGGTTCGATCCCTGGTTGGGGAACTAAGGTCCTACATGGCCAAAATAATAACTACAAAAAATAAATAATTTAAAAATACAGGGCAATCAGATTGTTTATGTGACAACTCAGGTCTCCAGTAAAAGTTCTCCAGGGGGCCAAGTAGAAGCTGTATCGTCTTTTATGATCTAGCTTCATACATCATCATTTTGTATCCCTTCCACTGTAATCACAAATATGCTTAGAACCAATGGGAAGGAAATCAGAACTTCACCTCTTGATAGGAGAAGTGTCAAAATCATAAACTAAGAAGTTCAGGGACTTTCCTGGTGATGCAGTAGATGGGAATCCACCTGCCAATCCCATGAACATCGGTTTGATCCCTGGCATGGGAATATCCCACATACCGTGCAGCAACTAAGCCCAGGCGCCACAACTACTAAGCCTGAGCTCTAGAACCCACATGCTGCAACTACTGAAGCCCACACATGCTAGAGCCCATACTCTGCAACGAGAAAAGCCACAGCAATGAGAAGCCAGAACACGGAAACAAAGAGTAGCCCTCGCTTACCTCAATTGGAGAAAGCCTGTGCACAGTAGTGAAGGCCCAGTGCAGCCATAAATAAATATATAATTGATTAATTTTTTTAAAAAGAGAAGTTCATGTGGGCGTGTAGGGTGCAGCATCTTTGGTAAATACAAACTGCCACATGAGGCAACCTTTTTTCCACCTACGTCTTCTCTTACTCCATACAGATTACAGCTTCTGAGCTCTGTCTGAGCCCCGATCTTGCTCCTGGGTGCCAAAGCCCATAGTAGAAACACTTCCAGGACCTCACCATCTGGATATTCTCACAGGTCAATCAGATGCAATGCAACACACTCAAAACTGAGCTCCTATGTTACTCAGCTATAAAAAGAAATGATATTGGGTCATTTGTGGAGACATTTATGGATCTAGAGATTGTCTTACAGAGTGAAGTAAGTCAGAAAGAGTAAAACATACCATTTATTAACGTATATGTGTGGAAACTAGAAAATGGTATAGATGATCTTATTTGCAAAACAGATATAGTGGTTTAGAGTTTAAGAATCTGTCTTCCAAGGTAGGGGACCCAGGTTGATCCCTAGTCAGGGAACTAAGATTCCACAGGCTGTGGGGCAACTATGCCCTAATGCCTCAACTAGAGAGCCCCAACCCTGCAACAGGAGAAGTCAGTGTAACAAACAGACTGTGTGCCATCATGAAGACTTAGCACAGCTCAAAAAACTCCAACAACCCCCCCCCAAAAAAAACCAGAAATAGAGACATAGATATAGAGAATAAACATATGAACACCAAGAGGGGAAAGGGGGTGTGGTGGGATGAATTGGGACTTGGGGATTGCCTATACACATTACTGATGAAAAAGGGAAAGTTAGTCGCACAGTCGTGTCTGACTCTTTGCGATCCCACGGACTGTAGCCTGCGCAGCTCCTCTGTCCATGGGATTCTCCAGACAAGAATACTGGAGTGGGCTGACATTTCCTTCTCCAGGGGATCTTCCCGATCCAGAGATTGAACCCAGGTCTCCTGCATTGCAGATAGATTCTTTACCAACTGAGTCACAAGGGAAGCCCCACACTACTGATACTGTGTATAAAATGAGTCCCAGGTGACTGGGAGGATTCAGTGTTAAAGAATCCTCCTGCAGTGCAGGAGACATGGGAGATCCAAGTTTGATCCTTGGGTTGGGAAGATCCGCTGGAGGAGGAAATGGCAACCCACTCCAGTATTCTTGCCTGGGAAATCCCACGGACAGATGACTGATGGGCTACAGTCCATTGGGTCACAAACAGTTGGACACTACTGAGCACTCATGCATTAACAAAGATAATTAATGAGAACCTACTGTATAGCTCAGGGAATTCTATTCAGCACTCTATGGTGACCTAAATGGGAAGGAAATCCCCAAAAGAGGAGATGTATTTATACATATAGTTGATTTACTTTGCTGTATAGTAGAAACTAACAACATTGTAAAGCAATTATACTCCAATAAAAATCAGTTTAAAAAGATAAAATCTGAATAGTTTACAAAAAGCAAACTGAGTTCTTTACCTTCTTCAAAACTGGCCCTTCTCTGGGGTTTCCATTTTAACCATGCCTCCCCCTCAATCCACCCAAACCACTCCTCCTGGATGTCTCTCTCACTCCCGCTAATTTATGCAGACCACTACCTTGACCCAAACCATCATCAGCTCCTACCTAGATAAATGTAGTAGCCTCCTCTCTGGTCTCTCAGATTATATTTGTCCCTCACCCCAACATACCTTCTCCATGCAACAATCAAAGTGATCCTTTAAAAATAAAAAATAAAATAAAGATGTAGCTTTGTCACTGCCTTTCAACAGCTCAGAGAAGAAAGCCCAATATTTATTTCATTGATTTAACAAATGTTTATTGAGCACCTGTTTGTGCCGGAGACTGTGTTAGGAGCACAAGATAAATCACTATAGCAGACAAATGTTCATACATTGGTCTTAACATTTTAGGAAAAAAAATGAGTAATTAATGTAAGAAATTCATATAATATGTTGTTGGTGATAAATGCTATGGCTGAAATAAAGAGTAGAGCAGAAGAAATTCCCAGGCAATTCAGTGGTTAGAACTCAGCATTTTTCACTGAAGGGGGTCAAGGTTCAGTCCCTGGTCCCAGAACTAAGAGCCCCAAAGCCTTGAAGTCCAGCCAAATAAATAAATAACTGAGTAAAGCAGTGTGAGGGGAACGGCTGCTACTGCTAAGTTGCTCAGTCGTGTCCGACTCTGTGTGACCCCATAGATGTAGCCCGCCAGGCTCCTCTGTCCATGGGATTCTCCAGGCAAGAATACTGGAGTGGGTTGTCATTTCCTTCTCCAGGGGATCTTCACGACCCAGGGATCAAACCCACATCTCTTAGGTCTCCTGCATTGGCAGGCAGGCTCTTTACTACTAGCCCCACCCAGGAAGCCATACTAACCAGAGGGGAATGGAGGCGCTTGCAATTTTAAATCAGATTATCAAGTTGGGCTTCGTTCAACTGACATTTGGGCAAAAGCTTAGAGGAGGTGAGGGTGTAAGCTCTGTGGAGGGGAAGGGTGTTCTAAACAGAGGAAACAGCTGGTGAGAGGCAGAATGCGCCTAAGTATGTTTAGGGGGAAACAGGCTGGCCAGTGTAATGGGAGGTGAGGACAGAGAGGAAGGACGGGATAAGTTATTTAATCTCTTTTTAAAAAATTTATTTAGTTGCACCGGGTCTTATTTGGGGCACGCTGGAATCTTCCTTGAGGGATCTCTTTCCCTGACCAGGGATGGAACCTGGGCCCCATGCATCTGGAGCAAGTAGTCTTAACCACTGACCATCAGGGAAATCCCCCGTTTAATCTTTCTGGGCCTCTATCTTGTCCTGTGAAAAATGAGGATATTAATAGTACCCTCCTCAGAGGTACTGTTATGAAGATGAAACGAACACATGTCAATCTCTTAAACAAGGGCCTGACTGGCGGTGGCACTCTTGAGGGTGCATGTCCCACCTCCACCGCCGGGAGGCAGCAGCGAGTACCGGCCCGGCTCTGGGCCAGCGTGCAGGGTCAAACGAGGTGAGGCCCTTCTCGGATGTCTGCAGACTCTGTGACAGCAGCCGTCTCCGGCATTCCTGGCCACGCCGCGGCCACGTGAGCGCACAACACGTGTGAGTTTTGGCCCACAACAAGCACTTCTTTGCCTCTATGGGCACGCCGGCTTCCCACCGGGAGCATCCTCCCCTCTCCCTTCTTCCGCGGGCTCAAGCCCTGCCTGCCTCTAGCCCCCTCCGACTTCACTCCAGGATAGCGCTAGGATGCGGGAAAAGAGAGTGGGAATGGTGTGGGAATGAGGGGCGAAGAGGAAATCCAGAGACTCAGGGAGCCCCTTCCTCATGATCTGTGCAGACTTCCAGCCAATTTCTCAGGCAAGGCCAGCTGGTGGTAAAGGGTCCAGCTTTCACTGCGGAGGGCCCAGGTTTAATCCCTGGTCCTGGAACCAAGATTCTGCAAGCCATAGGTCGCAGCCGAAAAAGGGGGGAAAAAAGCTTCAAAGACAACTCCTGCTTTACTTGCTTCTTTAGTTCAAATTTTTAAAATATTTAGAATCCAGTCAGTTCAAGTACAAACAAACACACTGAAAAGTCTCCCATCATCTCCTGCTTGGAAAAAAATTGTCTTTTCACTAGTTTCTCTGCATTTGGTCTCACTTATCCTAATCACTGTGGCCAAAGGGTTCTAAGGCTCAGATCTATTCCGTTAAAATCCCTCAATGACTTCTTACTACCTCAGAACAAATACAGGTCTGGTCACCTCATTCAGCCCCTCTTCTCCCAGACTGCACATGGCTCCAGGCCCTTCTCGGTCATGATAATGCCCTTCCCATTCCAGCTCCTAGGCGTGGCAGAGTCCTACTCACAGGGCTCTTGTATCAGCTGTCTATCTTTTGTCCATCAATTGTCTCTTTCTCTACAGGGTCGAGAAGGGTCTATTAATTCAAGACCAAATCTCCTCTCCTAGCACAGAAATGTCACCTAATCAGTGTTTGTTGCTGATATTAATTAGTAATAAGTTAAAAAATAATACCTAATACAGTATTAATTCCATGCCCAGCACTATTCTAGGCACTTTATATGTATGAGTATGAATTCATGTAACCACACAAGCCCAAGGTTGATACAGCCTCATTTTACCAAGACAGGAGTTGAAGTATTGAGTAGTTTAAGTAACTTGCCCCAGATAAGTGAGTGACTGAGCTGGGTTTTGAACCAGGCACTCTGGTTTTCCACAAATTAGTCAAGACCTTGAGGAGACGGACCGGACCCCAGAGGGGGAATCCCGATAGCGTTTGGTCTGTGCACGTTGCATCTCAGGGTATTCTCGCCCTGTCCCATTTCTTTCCCGAGGGCCCGCTTCCCAGAGAGACCAGGTAACTCTGGGGTTATTTGGGCGGGTCTAGGAACAGGGATGTAACCACTATGGGCTGGGCGCGTGGGTGCGAGTCCTCTGCTCCAAACTACAACTCCCAGGAGGCACCGGGCGCCCATAGCCCATGCGACGTCACGGCGGCAGAGGGCGCAGGCGGCTAGGCTCGCCCAGCCCCGTCGACTGTTGGGGCTGTTCCGCTCGGACCCCGGCCCTGGCTCTGGCCCAGCGGTAAGGGGAGCGACCCACGCAGACCATGCCCGCTAAGGCTTCGCATCACGCGACCGCCGACTCCGCCTTTGCGCTGGATCGTTGGAGCGCGCGTGGAGGGCGGGGGTGGGGGCGCCAGCATCTACCATATGGGGGCGATCCGGGCCGAACCAAGTGACCCTGCGGAGGGAGGGACCCAGACCGGGACTCCTGAGCCGCTGCTTCCACGCAGCCGACCTTTGGTGCACAATTCTTTGTGCCACACGTATGCAGGCCAGACCCCGGCCGGAGTCTGAAGGCGCCGTATTAGGGGTCAGCCCCGCCCCCTGAACGAGGGTGCAGCGGATCCGAGAGATCAGGGGCAAGGTTTTCGGGCTGGACTGATCTAAGGATCCCCTCCCCTCCAAGCTACCAGATAGAGCCTTAGATTGGAGAATAGTAACAACAGAAAGCAAGGTGATCCAGGCTCTCCCTGTGTGTGTGTGTGTTTGGGGAGGTGGTTGAAGGGGTTGGGCAGAGATGGTCTAATCTGATTATACCTGTGCTCACGTAGAGAGATGGCACCTCTGGATTCAGATCCGTACAACTCCCCCTTTCCCCGCCTTGGTAGATGGATGCTGCTCCTTGGAGGCTGAGCTGGTCAGCATCCTCAACCGGCGCTCACCCCTGAAGTCAGAGAAGAGCCCCTGCCCATACACACCCTTCTCGCCCAGTTTTGGGGTCGCCTCCGTCTATCGGGTCCTCAGCCCTAGTGGCCACCCCGTCCAGTTCAAAGGAACAGAACGATGATACTGGCTTCGGTGCTGGGGAGCGGACCCCGGGGCGGGCCATCCCTCCGGCCTCTCTTGGGGCCCGCACTCTCGCTCCGGGCCCGCTCCACATCAGCCACTGATACCCACCACGTGGAGATGGCACGGGAGCGCTCTAAGACCGTCACCTCCTTTTACAACCAGTCAGCCATCGATGTGGCAGCAGAGAAGGTGTGCAGCTAGGGCGGTGAGGCCTGGGTCTGGAGCTGGAGTGGGGGTCCAGGGAAGGGATGACGCTAATATGGCCGGGGGCAGGGTGTTGGAGATACCATGCTCAAAGGCCCTCTGCCCCTCCAGCCCTCAGTCCGTCTCACTCCAACCATGATGCTCTATTCAGGCCGCTCTCAGGATGGCAGTCACCTTCTGGTAAGATTCCTGCCTCTTGTTTTGCTCTTGGGTCCTGGAGCTCTCACCCAGCCCCCCAGCCCCTGGCCTTAACTTTCCTCTTCTCTTTCTTCTAGAAAAGTGCCCGTTACTTGCAGCAGGAGTTGCCAGTGAGGATCGCTCACCGCATCAAGGGCTTCCGCAGCCTTCCTTTCATCATTGGCTGCAACCCCACCATACTGCATGTGGTAAGGTGGCCTCAAGGGGGCGTAGAGAGCACCTTAAATCAGTGTGCCCACCACCCATGGGGCAGACCGGGAGAGGGAACCAGAGTGGTAGAGACCTACCTGCCTAAAGGTTTCTGAGTCCTAGAGGACTTGGCCCTAAGCTTTCATGGAGACTTGAAAGACCATGATGGGGTTGGAACCCACTGAACTGGGGTGGAGGCAGTCCCCAAAGGTGGTCATGGCTGACTGTTCTCTACCTGTGCCCAGAGCATCCTTGTGAATTCCCACACCTCTTCCTTGCAGCACGAGCTATACATCCGTGCCTTCCAGAAGCTGACAGACTTCCCTCCGGTGAGGGCTGGGCCAGGGCAGGGTGATGGGCTGAGAGGTCAGGGCTGGACCATCCAGGCTCACGACTTTGTGGCTTGCAGATCAAGGACCAGGCGGAAGAGGCCCAATACTGCCAACTGGTGCGACAGCTGTTGGATGACCACAAGGATGTGGTGACCCTCTTAGCGGAAGGCCTGCGTGAGAGCCGGAAGCACATAGAGGTCAGGGCAGTGCAATGGGAGCCCAGACCTGTGGGGGGCCTGGGAAAGGCACAGGGATTCTGAGGTCCTTCTCTTTATAGGATGAGAAGCTCGTCCGCTACTTCTTAGACAAGACGTTGACTTCAAGGCTTGGGATCCGTATGTTGGCCACCCACCATCTGGCACTACATGAGGACAAGGTGGGGCGCCAGGACCAGAGAATGTCAAGTGGACCAGAGGGAACTGAGCCAGGAGCCCCCTTGGACTGGGGACCTGGTCCACGGGCCTGGGGAGAGCCCTGGGGCTGCTTCTGTAGTCTAGAGTTTACAAGCTTTTGTTGCCCAAGGTGTGGGTAGAGGTGATCTCTGGTCCTGACCTTCTTTCTCCTACCAGCCTGACTTTGTTGGCATCATCTGCACTCGCCTGTCACCGAAGAAGATTATTGAAAAGTGGGTGGACTTTGCCAGGTGAGGCTAGAACAACAGTTAAGGAAGTGGACATCATTGGGCAGGGAAGGTCTGGGTCTGAGCACTTGCCCAGGATGTGGTCCAGGGCAGGATTTTTCAACTGTGGTACCGTTCATGTTTTGGGCCAGATCATTCTTTTCTGTAAGGGGCTGGGCTGTGCTTGTTAGGATGTTCAGAAGGATCCCTGGCTTCTACTCACTTGATGCCAGTAATACTCCCCAGTTGTAGCAAACAAAAATGTTGCTAGGGATTGCAAAATGTCCTTGGGAGGGTGGGGACAGAATCAGCTCCAGTTGAGACCTACTGGTTGGAGTCTGAACCCTTGCTCCTATCCACAGACGCCTGTGTGAGCACAAATATGGCAATGCACCCCGAGTGCGCATCAACGGACACGTGGCTGCCCGTTTCCCCTTCATCCCGATGCCACTGGACTACATCCTACCTGAGCTGCTCAAGAACGCCATGAGGTGGGCCACTGGATGTATTGGAAGGGGGCAGATGGGAACTGAGGTGAGGTGGGGGCACCACCACCTACTGGTATTTGGCCCCTTGCACAGAGCGACGATGGAGAGTCACCTCGACACGCCCTACAATGTCCCAGATGTTGTCATCACCATCGCCAACAATGATATCGATCTCGTCATCAGGTTTGCCCTGGGTGCCAGTTGGGTGGTATGGATGCGGGTTTCTGGGCACTGTTCCTGATCTGCTGAATGACCTCAAGCTTAGTGAGACTTAGTGTTTCAGGACAGTCTCTGGTCCTGAGATTGCCGTGAGCTGGACATGAGTGGATCTGGGGCCAGCTGCAGGCCCCAGGGGCCTGTCTTTGTCAGAAACTGAGGGGCCGAGAGCAAGAAAGTCAGAAATACGGTGCTGGGCGGAGAATAAATGTCAAGTCCTGTGAGAAAGTTTAAGCAGTCAGTGGCAGAAGTGAGGGTGGAGAAAAGTAGCTTACAAAAAGCGAGGCCCAAGAGTCCAGGGGACCACATTCCATGTTTGGGTGGGTGGATGGGACAGGAAGGCCGACTTAGCACTCACTGCTCTGGAGGTAGTGGACCCCCACCAGAGCTGAGCCAAACCCCTGTTACCGTCATCCTGCCAGGATTTCAGACCGGGGCGGAGGAATTGCTCACAAAGACCTGGATCGGGTGATGGACTACCACTTCACTACAGCTGAGGCCAGCACTCAGGACCCGCGGATCAGCCCCCTCTTTGGCCACCTGGACATGCACAGTGGCGGCCAGTCAGGACCCATGCACGGGTGAGGCCCCATCTGGCCAAAACGGAAGGGTGGGGGGCCCAGGAGACTCAAGCCTCTGAAGCCCGTGTCCTGTCCCGCTGCCCATCCCCAGCTTTGGCTTCGGGCTGCCCACGTCGCGGGCCTACGCAGAGTACCTCGGTGGTTCGCTTCGGCTGCAGTCGCTGCAGGGCATTGGCACAGATGTCTACCTGCGGCTCCGTCACATCGATGGCCGGGAAGAAAGCTTCCGCATCTGACCTCGCAGCCGTAGGCCGGCTGGCCTGCCCAGGCTGGGCCACACTCCCTGCCAGGACCTCCCTGGCCTGGCAGGGTACCACCCTGCTCCACACTGCTGCATCTCGGGTCTTAGGGCCCCAAACAGGTGGACTTACATGGAGCCAGGCACTGGCCCTCTTCCATAGGGTCCACTGCTTCCCTGCCTCCAGGCCTTAGAGGGGAGGAAGTGGGGACCCTCGAGGTCTCCCGCACCAGCTCCGTCATTCTCGTTCCTGGGGAACCCCACTTTGACCTGCTGTTTGTTATTAAAGTTCACATTTTGAATGCCCTCTCAGGCCCCGTGTGTGGGGAGGGCAGATGAGCCTTTGTTTCTGCCCTCTTTCAGGTCCCCTGGACCCTGGGTTTAACTAGTTCATGTCCTGGTCTCTTAACCATCCTCACTGCCTGGCAGACCAGGAACAGAATTGGCCTTGAGTCTCCTGCACAGTAAATTTAACGGGAGTGGGGATGAGTTGGGCAGTTTGTGCAGAGACCTCTCATTCATTTCATTTCCCAAATGTTTCTGCCTCCCAGACAATATGGAAGGCCCAGGTTGGCCCAGCTTCAGGCCTCAGTTCCGATTCTTCCCAGCAGTCAGAGGTGAAGGTGACCTGACTGGGCACTCTTCCAAGCCATCTGATTCCTAAATCTGAGTAAGGAAGGTTAAAAATACTGTCTGCCAGCTATGCCTGCTATTGCCAAGTAAAAAAACACACAAGATTGTGTCCTGGCAGGCTCCAGAGGACAGTGGGGCCCGGGTAGGGAGGGCAAAGGGCTCCAGGGAGTGGGTAGTGGTGACCCCCCACCCACCCATCTTGCCAGAAAGAAGAAGGCCTAAAGCCTGCTTGGTGGGACTGGTGATGGAATTGGGGGACTGAGGGGAGACAGGAATTGTATCTGGTGGTGGGAAACCCTAGTGATTTGCCAGGCTGAAAATTTTGCTGCTGTAGTGCTGGGGGGAGGAGGAGGGAGAGGCTGGAGAGGCAGGTGGTAGTCAGGGTGAAAGACTTTGAAGTTACAGCTCAAGAAGTGTGGGTTTTATCCTGGAGGTAGCAGGGATCCATGGCCGGGTTTGAAGCTAGGAAGGGAGGTTGGATTCCCTAGAGTGAGTCATTCAGTCGTGTCCAACTCTTTGCATCCTCATGGACTATATATAGTCCATGGAATTCTCCAGGCCAGAATACTGGAATGGGTAGCCTTTCCCTTCTCCAGGGGATCTTTCCAACCCAGGGATCAAACCTATGTCTCCTGCATTGTAGGTGGACTCTTTACCAGCTGAGCCACCAAGGAAGCCCTGAGCCACCAAGGAAGCTTCCCTAGAAGCACATCTTACAAAGATTTGTGTCCAAGTGATTTGTTGAGAAAGTGCTTCCAGAAGGGATTAGGGGAGGCAGGAAAGGGAAGGGCAGGAGGCCAGGCAAGAGAGGTAAGGGGCACAGTCATTGATGGACTCCTCTGCTGGATGATCATTTGTTTATTGTCCATATTTGATTGGGCAGGTACCTAAAACTCCCAGACTGAGAACTTCCATTTTCAGCTCTTTCAAAGCAAAACAGTTCCATTAACTTGAGAGACTTTTCACCAAACAAGCCTCTGGTGCTGGCTTCTGAAAGCACATCAAAGGTAATATGAGCACAAGGAAGCAACAAAAAATGATTGTGGGATCTGTGTGAATCATCAACATAGTTCTAGGGGTGGGTGGAGAGGGAACAAGTACTACAGTGTTGATTTTAATTTTTTTTCTTGCCTTCCCTATTTCTTCTGTTTCATATGCTGCCAGACTGGGCATTTACCACTCCCTCTAAACTCCTTTATTTCCCCAAAGCCAAGTTACCAGCTCTTCCCACTGCCATCGCTCACAGATACTTAGAAGTTTCGTAACCTGTAACCTCATCCTTAGGGCTTGAGCATTCCACTCCTCTTAGAATTGTTTCTAAGCCCAATAGCGAAATTACAAGTCAGGTATGACTCAAGAGTGGCCAAAGGGAATGTTTATTGAGCACCTACCCTGTCTGGCATTGTGCAACACGCACTTGTTTTATATAAGTAAGAGATAAATATATTGTTCAATCTTTATGGTTATATGGCTTATACCATAAAAAGTGTACCATATAAAGTGTAACATTTAATGACATTTTGGGAATGGACACTCCTTGTAGGCTCAGAACCCAGGATTCCTCACTCATTAAGCCCAAGACGCTCTCCATTATGTCCAGGGCCTTTGGTTAGTTTCTGTTTAGGGAACTTGGTCATTTCTTTACAAAGGCTTGATTCTGTGCGAGTGATTTACTGGACCTGCTTCCCCAATCCGATCTCCTTTTCCCATCCTGAGCAAGGAACGCAGTTTCTTCAGTCTTTAAAAACGGGAGCCCAGTATTCGGCTGGTGGAAGTGCAAGGGATGGGTGTTAACCCCAGGTTCATCGCCCTAAAGTCAGGTGTCCAGGGAGGCTGCTCTGGCTCCGCCCCGGTAAACTGGGGGCAGCGCCGCCCGATAACTGGCACATCTTGGCTTCCTCAGGCACCAGAAGTCTTAAAAAGATAGAGCTGAGACATCACATCAGGAAAGCCTTTCTCCTCTCTTTTAATTCTAGGGTGCAGCCATAATTCCAAACGGAAAACAACTCCAGGGTAACCAGCACAGTCAACATCAATCTGGCCGGGCGCCGCAGAGACAGTCACACTAGCCAATGAGCTCCTCCTACGTCACAGACCACGCCCTTCAGCTTGCCGCGGACTCCGCCATGCGTCGCTGACCCGGATCTAAAGGCGCTACGCGGCGCTATATTCTGGCGTCACTTCCACCACAACGATGGCGGCACAGGGAGCAGCTGCGGCAGTTGCGGCGGCGACTTCAGGGGTCGCAGGGGAGGGCGAGCCCGGACCCGGGGAGAATGCGGCGGTCGAGGGGACCGCTCCGTCCCCAGGCCGCATCTCTCCGCCGACCCCGGCGCGCGGCGAGCCGGAAGTCACCGTGGAGATCGGAGAAACATACCTGTGCCGGCGGCCCGATAGCACCTGGCGTGAGGGCGGGGCCCAAGTCCAAGGGGCGGGGCCCAAGTCCAAGGGGCGGGGCCTGAGGGGGGTAAAACACGGTCTTTTTGACTTGCCCCGGCGCTGCCTAGAATCCCCAACTGCTGGGTTTCAGCCAGATTCTTCCCTCTGTGTTTTAGAGCTTCTATTCTACTTCCTTGCCCATTCTTAGGCTTCATTCCCTTTTTTGTTAACCTGCTTGCTCACTGGTCTCCCTTGTGTCTGTGACTTCCCCTTCTGTCCATCCCCTACAGCCCCCAGCGGAGAGGACCTCCAGGAACACAAAAACGAGCTTCCTCTCCCTTCTATGCTTTTGCGTCATTTCCAGAATAACCCCCAGATATCTCGGAATGGCCTTCGTCTTTGTCACCTTTCTGTTTTTTAGCACCCCTAGCAAAGGCCATTGACAGACCAGACCACGCTCTTAAGATCATATGCCTTTTACCGCTGGCTAGTCCCACTCATCCTTTTAGCATCTTATCCTCTGTGATGCCATTCTTGACTCCCTTTCAGGCAGAGTGAGTCGTTCTCTTCTGTATATTCCTGCAACATTTTCTTCATACCTGAGCTGCGGTGTATGTACCATTGTGTCGTCATTGTTTGTCTTCTATCAAAGTGTGAATTTCTGGAGGGCAGGACCGCTCATGATTCATCAGTGTATCTTCTGTACACAGCAGCAACCCAGCTCAGGGCCAGACGTGCAATAGTTGCCTTACTCATTTATTGAATGGTCTGCCATTTGGTGCTGTACTGAAAGCTTGTCACCATTTGATGGGGGCGCTGTTATCCTTATTTACAAATGAAAGCGCTGAGGCTCAGAAAGCCAAAAACTTGTTCAGTTAAATATAGCTAGGAAGTGGGGCTGTGTGAGTCCACAACTAGCTCTCATGGCTTCTGAACAAATGAATGACTGAGTATGGTAATACAGACCTTGAATTTGGAGCCAGACTTGAATTCGGTTAAATATTAGTGCTCATTAATTTTCAAATAGGTGAGCATGGGTAAGCCTCGGTTTCCTTGTCTCTAGTATAAGAATAAGGGCCCCAATCTGGCCCACCTCAGGACAGTGATTGAAGTGAGTGGCAGAGATGAACAGATGAGGTTAGCTTCGGAATCTGGCCTTAGAATCTGGCAACTTGCTCCTCAGTGCGAGCCCCGTTTTCTTTCCCGGTGATCTTAGCATTTTCCCTTCACAGATTCTGCTGAAGTGATCCAGTCTCGAGTGAACGATCAAGAGGGCCGAGAGGAATTCTATGTACACTACGTGGGCTGTGAGTGACTTAGGGAATTCAGGTCCGGGTGCGGGGGTGGGGGCGAACGCGGAAGGGCAGCACCTTCATGTCCCATCCTCACAGTTAACCGGCGATTGGATGAATGGGTCGACAAGAACCGGCTGGCGTTGACCAAAACAGTGAAAGATGCTGTGCAGAAGAACTCAGAGAAGTACCTGAGCGAGCTGGCCGAGCAGCCGGAGCGCAAGATCACTCGCAACCAAAAACGCAAGCATGATGAGATCAACCACGTGCAGAAGGTTCGGATCCCTTCCCTTCCCCAGCGCCCTCCCCTTCCCCGGGTCCCTCCCCTTCCGGTGGGCCCGCCCCTTCCCGGGTCCCTCTCTTTCCCCTGGGCCCGCCCTTCCCCCCCCCCCCCCCCCGGGGGCCCCAGGAGGCTCAGCTTCCTTGGGTCCTGGTGCCACACCCACAGCAGCTCCCATTGCTTAAGCTCCTGTAGTATATGGGGGGCTGTCTACCTCCTCCCCGGTATTCTTCACAGATGAGAAAACAGACTCAGAGAGGGTGAGAGCTTGGCTGTAGTCTTGTGGCAAGGAACTGACGGCTGAGACTGGAACTCAGGCCTCTTTAACTTTTATGTCCCTCTTGGCTGTGCCACATTGACAGACAGACCTGAAAGTTCCAAGGGAAGGAAGAGAATGAGTGGTTTGGGGGTACTTGGAATCGCCAACCCTTGTGCTGAGTGCTGTGCCTGGATAAGCTCATCGGGTCCTCTGTAACAATGCCACAGAGCTAATTAATTCTTTTTGAGGAAAGCAGGAAGCAGAGTCAGAGAGGTTAAGTAACTTGCTCAAGGTCACACAGCTAGTATATAAAAGGGTAGGCTGAAATTAGAGTAATAATGGCGCATTTATTGGCTTGTGAGCCACAGTATTAGGCTAAGTATTGTAGAACATGATCTCATTGAAATTTCACAGTAACTCTGTGAGGTAAGCTTTATTTCCCTAGTTTATAAGGGAGGTACAGGTAGTTTTAGGAACCCAGTCAGGAATTAGATTTGCCAACTAGATTGTTCTACTTTGGGGCACAAGCCCTTAGCCTTGACTTGGAAATATTCTAGAAACTTCTGCCATTTATTTCCAAAGCTTGGGTTTGGGGACTTCCCTAGTGGTCCAGTGGTTAACACTCTATCCTTCCAATGCAGGAGGTGTGAATTCAATCCCTGGTTGGGGAATTAAGATCCCACATGCCTCTGGGCTAAAAAAAATAGAAACAAAATTTAGGTTCTTTTCTTGAAGCCGGCCTGCCCCTGGGAGGTTTCTTTTCTCCCACTCTGAGCCTCAGTTTCTTGATTTGTGAAGTGGAGTGTGCAGATGAGAGAGGCTTTATGATGCTCTTAAGGCACCCAGATTTTTGTTATTTTCATCCAGTGCAGTTGCATCCTGAGCACTCATTGTGGGTTTTGCAGCAATGGTTTGCAGACTGTGGGGCACAGCTATTAGATTGCCAGAGGAGTTCAGTGGGTTGTGGCCATTTAAATTTCAAAAATGGAAGAACTAAGACAAGGTGCAAACTACCAGAGTGTATTGTTCTTTAATAAAGGTAAGTTGAGAAGCTCTTATTTCACATACAAATATACATGTGTGTATACACAGACTGCCAACTGGTTAACAGTGCTGTCATTTTTTTAAAAAAATACTATATTTAAATCCTTAGAATTAGAAAGATCTCTCACCGGAGATTCCCGGTGGTCCAGTGGTTAGAATTCGGCATCTTCACTGCCATGGCCCAGATTCAGTCTCTGGTCGGGGAACTAAGATTCCGCAAGCCATGTGGCGAGAAGAAAACCCGAAAGATGTCTCTAAAGCATCGTCTAAGGCAGCACTGTTCTATTGAACATCCTGTGATGGAAATGGAAATGTGCTATGTCTGTGCTGTCTGATACAGTAGCCACTACCCACGTGTGGCTATTGATTACTTGAAATGTACTGAAAATTGAATTTTATTGTGAATATAATGAACTTAAATTTAAGTAGCTGCTTGTGGCTAGTGGCTACTTTATCCCACAGCACAGTCTAAGGTTTGCTCCACTCCCCAGCCAGGTTGCCCTGTAAATTAAGTCTCAGAGATGTTCCTCTAAGCTGGCAGCCAGCACGGTGGATGACCGTGGACCAGTGGTGGTCAAAGAATGAATAACCAGCGAGTTACAGAATGAATAATCAGCGAGTTAACCAAAGAATGAATAGTCAGTGAGTTAACGATCAGCAAGGTTCTCCAGGGTCTCATTAATGTTCAATTCTAAATAAATTACAGCATTTATGAAAAGTAGTGTTTTTGTAGTTCTTTAACCCATTTGCAAAGGAGGACTGTTTTGTGAATTGGGAGATGTGTTTTAAAGAGGCACATGAGGAGGAAAAGCTCCCTTCCTCATCTTTGCAGGGTTGGTGTTGGACAGACCCAAGGTCCATGCTCCACTCTGCTGGGTCCTGGTTCTGTGAGCCCACTTCTCCAGGCCTCAGTTTCTTCTGTGCAGTGTGGATAGTGAGCACTCCCATCTCAGACTCATGCTGAGTAATGCCTATGATGTGAGCACTTGGTACTTGGAATAAATGGCAGCTGGCTAGTCCCCAGGGGCAAATGACCTCACTTCTCCCTGTTTACTTCTCTGTAAAGTAGAAGTAAGAACATTGTGTCTTCACATTGCCAAAGGGTTAAATGAGGCCATCCAGGCGAAGTGCTTGGTGGAAAGAGTTCTGGGTAAGACACTGGCCCCTCTCTCCCTTCTGAACCAGAGGGCAAGGCTGCCATCTTCTCTGGTATAGGTGCCAGGCCTTCCTGAGTCACTTGTCAGGCTGGCCTTGGTTCTCCCTTCAGCGTTTGGCCTAGAAACTGGGCAGGCTGTGATTGCCACGTGAGTTATATCCCTGCCTTCCAAAGACTTGGGAAATAGGGAAACCAAGATGGGGGAGACGGTGGGTACTATTGTTGAGCAAGGCATTCCTGACCTGGGAAGGAATGCATTCTGCCTCAGAAGAATCCAGTCAGGGCTCCTGGATAGGGTTGGGAAGGGTGCTGGGCCTTCAAAGACAGAAAGAGCACAGTAAAAACAATGACACATGATCATTTGCCAAGCTCTGCCTTGTCAGGCATTCGCCTGGCTCATGCTTGGTAGCGGGCTGAGTAAGCATTTTTGGCAGCTGTAGAAGAGGGAAGGACATGGAGGCTGGGAGGAACTGCATGCGCAAAGGCATGAAGACCAGAAATAGGAGTGTCAACAGCAGAGCAGGGTTGAGCTGAGACAGGGCTGGGAATCCCCAGAGACCTTGTCAGCAGCTGTCCAGACCTGACAAGGTGGCAGTGGCTATTCAGGGTGGGGCAGAAGAAACCAATTCCAGAGATGACAAAAGAGGTAGAGCTGACAGGCCATTATTCAAATGCCAGGCTGAGAGAGGAGGAGGAGCCTTGTGAGCAGGCTCATTATTGGTCTGGAGCAGTTGGCCCAAGGGTGATGCTTCCCAGTGAGTTGAGGAACCCAGGAGGATGAACAGGTTTGCAGGAGGAAAGGCTGAATTCCTTTCTGGACACCTAGGGCCCGCTGTGCCTGTGGGAGGGGCCTCTGGGAACAGTCCCATTTGCAGGAAAGAGGTCCAGGCACATTGGGGTGTCCCCACTGGTTCCTAATATGGGCACAGAAGACCAGACCTATTATTTCCTGTCTCCCATCAACTATGGCAGAACTAGATTGATCCAATTATAAACACCGAAGCTCTTAGCAACCTAAGGAGTGGAGTCAGGTCTTCTGATCCTAGCCCTGTTCATCAAGCAAACGGTCCAGACTTGAGCATCAGGGGGCTCTGGGATGTGTGGGTGGGTGGGCAGATGGGAGAGGAACTTGGATCAGCCAGCTCCGAAACCAGGTAAAAGAAGCTTGCTCAATCTCCCAGTTATTGTAGTTCAAGAGATGAGGTCTGGAAAATGGAAGGGGTGGCCTGATCTCTTCTATTCACTTCCGTCCACTGCTCTTTCTCACTCAGACCTATGCAGAGATGGACCCCACAACAGCAGCCTTGGAGAAGGAACATGAGGCGGTAAGTAGGGGGAGGGGTCCTAAGTGGAGGTGCCCCTTCCCTGTTGCTTCTCTTGCCCCGACCAAGCCCTCCTTCCCTCCACTCCCACCTCGCCCACAGATCACCAAGGTGAAGTACGTAGACAAGATCCACATTGGGAACTACGAAATCGACGCCTGGTACTTCTCCCCATTCCCTGAAGACTATGGGAAACAGCCCAAGCTCTGGCTCTGCGAGTACTGTCTCAAGTATATGAAATACGAGAAGAGCTACCGCTTCCACTTGGTGAGGCTGGGCTGGGTCTGGTGCATGCAGTGAGCAGGCATCGAGGCTGAGGGCTGCCTGAGACAGCGGCCCGGGGCAGGAGAGACAGGCCCAGAGCCGTAGATCCAAGGAAAAGCTGCCCCAGCTGGAGAGACCTGGCTTCCAGGCCTGACTCTGCCTTGGCTGGAGCCTCCCCAGACCTCGGGTTCCTATTCTGTGGAATGGGGACCTTCTGGGGTCCCTGGCCCTCACCACATATTTATCAAGGCCAGTCCAGTGCCAGGTTCCTCTGTGCAAAAGAGGAAGTCAACACAGCCCCGAGCCATGGGATGGTGACACCTAGATCGTGGCCACACACAGGAGCCACCTGGCTGGCGTGGTGATGTGTTTCCCACAGGGTGGATTCTGAGGCAAATGTGTGTGGTTCAGGAAACAACCTTGTTATGGGTGCTGGCCCTCCAGAGCCAGGCTGAGCTGGACTTGTAATTATCCTGCTGTTTGATGTTCATGCCAGTTACCTGGCCTGTTACTGGGCCTCAGTTTCTCCATCTGTAAAATAGGATTCATTCTCCTCAGACAGTTGGGTGGGTTATTTGATACAGGTAAAGGGTGGAGCCCTAGGGTCTCCAACTGGGGAAGCGGAGAGAAGCAGAGGCCTGCTGTAAGCCACACAGGGTGGGATGGGGCGCCCAGCGGGGAGCCTCGGGACCCCACATCTGTGCCTCACCCCCCAACCCAGGGCCAGTGCCAGTGGCGGCAACCCCCGGGAAAGGAGATCTACCGGAAGAGCAACATCTCTGTGTACGAAGTGGATGGCAAAGACCACAAGGTGAGCCCTTAGGCAGAGTTACCATGGAAATGGGGGACACGCTAGGCATTTCCTGATGATCCTCACCATCGATAAAGGGCAGAGGCCAGCCTTAGCGTGAGAAGAGGCCTGCGGGCTTGTGCTCGGCCTGGCACCCAGCCTGTGTTCTGTGCAAAGTAAGCTCCCTGTGGTGCCACCCTCAGCTTCTGGGTTTCCCTTCTGTCCCTGAGGGATTTGGCTTCTGAGGGGGTACTGGGGGTGGCTTAGGCTCAGGTGCTTCTGGAACCCAGAGTGGAGATTGTCTGGCCTCAGGGTATTGTTCAAACCTGCGTTCTCTTTCTGTCTGAAGAAATGGTGTTTGTTTTTCCTGGATGGGAACTGCTCTGTGGGAGGTTTCCTGCCCGAGAGCTCTGTGGCTCTAACGCCAAGTTCCTTGTTCCTGAAGGACTTCAGTGGGGCAGTATGTAGTCTCTGGGGCCTGCTTTGCTGTCATGGATAACTTGGCCTTTGCCTGGTCAGTCTGGGAGGGTCTCATCCATGGTCCCCAATTCCCATGCAAGGACAGCGGAGTGTAAGGTGCAGGGGGCTGGCTTCTGAGTGGCTCTGGGCTTCAAATCGCCCTGTCACTTCCTCGCTGACCTTGGACAAGTTACTTAAGATCTTCTGTTCCTGTTTTCTCCTCTTTAAGACAAGAGTCATGCTAATATTTACCTAAGAGACTTGTTAATGGAATAAATGAAACAGCAAAGTCAAGTACTTAGCCCAGTTCTTGGCATTGAGCAGGGACTTAGTAAACATGGGCTTTTTCTAGCCTTGTGATGAATAGGTTGATAAACAGCCTCATGTGAGCCACCTGCTCTGCCCTCCTGAACATCAGTGGGGTGGGGGGTGGGGTTGGAGGGGCAGAAAGAGACAGGGAAGAGATGTGAATGTTCTTTCCAGTTCCACCTTGTCCAGCTTTGAGGCCTCAGGCAGTCCTTCACCCTTACAGATCCTCAGTTTCCTCTTAAGCAAAATGGGTCTAACAGTGCTGGGCTCACCAACCATTGGGTCAAATGAGGGTGGTTGTAAAAGGTGTCCTTAATGTCTGCCATGCAGCCAACCTCAAGGTCCCACTGGCCCTCCTGACATTGGTCTTTGGCCTGGCATGGCCAAGGGGGTAGATAGCTTGGGCTGTGGAGTCAGGCTCAAGGGTTGTTTGTCTGCAGACATTTACCAAACCCCCAGGTTCACCCTTCACCATGTACTAGGTCTGAGGGCATGGCTATGAGCAGACAGAACTCACACACAAGCCTGAGTCCCGCCCTGGCACTCACCAGCTGGGGGACCTTGGATGAGCCACTGTCTCCTCTGAGCCTGTTTCCTGAACTGAAATAGAAGAGTCTGTGTCTCTAAAGATCTAACTCCTCTTGAGCTCTCAGCAGCGGTAGCTGTGATTAGCCTGGCTCTGCTGTGACCTCCTTGAGTGCATAAATATCTGATTTTCCATTTCCCCATCCATCAGAAAGTGACTCTAAGACTCCTTGCAATGCTAAACACGGCCGCTCTGGTGAGGCTCCCACTTCTCACCGGGCTGGCACTGGCTACTCTCTGGAGCCTGGCACTTGCAACAGGCAGGGTGACAGACCTGCACAGACCTTGATGGAGCTAGGTGGAGGCGTTCTGCCTGCCCCCTGAGCCTGCTTCCACCCACCCCCAACTCCTCAGATTTACTGTCAGAACCTGTGTCTGCTGGCCAAGCTCTTCCTGGACCATAAGACGCTGTACTTTGATGTGGAGCCGTTCGTCTTTTACATCTTGACCGAGGTGGATAGGCAGGGGGCCCACATTGTCGGCTACTTCTCAAAGGTGCTGGGAAGCCCAGGTTGAGGGAGTCGGGGGACGAGGGGAGGATGAACCCGAGTAGGGGCTGAGTCTCCCCAGAGGCCCTGACCACCCACCCCCGCAGGAGAAGGAGTCCCCAGATGGGAACAATGTGGCCTGCATCCTGACGCTGCCCCCCTACCAGCGCCGTGGCTATGGGAAGTTCCTCATTGCTTTCAGTAAGTGGTTCCTGCAGGAAGGGCGACGATGGTGAGGGGTGCCAGGGCAGGGTGGGTCCTCAGTTTCCTCATTTCCACCACCACCAGGCTATGAGCTCTCGAAGCTGGAGAGCACGGTCGGCTCCCCTGAGAAGCCGCTGTCTGACCTAGGCAAGCTCAGCTACCGCAGCTACTGGTCCTGGGTCCTGCTGGAGATCTTGCGAGACTTCCGGGGCACCTTGTCCATTAAGGACCTTAGGTAAGTCCTCCCAAAGGGAAAGACTCCTCTGATTGCCCGTGATCCCCTCCTTGGCCCCTCACAGCCAAACCCCTCAAGTAGACCTCTCTCCAGCATCTGCTCTAATCTGTGCAGCCAGATGACGAGCATCACTCAGAATGACATCATCAGCACTCTCCAGTCCCTCAACATGGTCAAGTACTGGAAGGGCCAGCACGTGATCTGTGTCACACCCAAGCTGGTGGAGGAACACCTCAAAAGCGCTCAGTATAAGAAGCCACCCATCACAGGTGGGTAAAGGGGCTGCCCCGGGGCGGGGTGTGTGTGTGTGTGTGTGTGTGAGTGGTGGGGGATAGGTGGAAGGACCTCCAGGAGCCAAGGCCTCCTTTTTGCTGTCACCTGATCCCAAACCAGTCTGACCAGCTCCCAGGACCAAGCCTGCGGCAGGCCACTCATTCCTGGGCTTCCCTCCCCACTCCCCACCCCCACTCCAGGAATCAGTCTGTCCTTGTTCCCATCTGCAAGTGAAACCTGGCCTGGGCCCAGGGCAGAGCAGCCACGGTGACTGGCCCAGCTGGGGGAGGGGGGTGGGGGTTGGGGGGCCATCCTGCCTCTCATCCGCTTTTCTCCCCACAGTGGACTCTGTCTGCCTTAAGTGGGCACCCCCCAAGCACAAGCAAGTCAAACTCTCCAAGAAGTGAGTGGCCTGTGCCTCTGCTCCTGGACCCGTGCCTCCTTGCCCCCCAGCCTGTAAATATGTACAGACCTGTTTCATCACTTTTTTTTTAATAAAGTAAGTGCTGCCAGTGTCCCAGAGCTGATGGGCTTCATTCATTTCATGTCTCTCACACACACACATAGCTGGTTGTGCTCAGAACATTTTACTCCTTCTAACCCCCCACCCCAGATGCATGTTGGAGCCCAGTTCCGGTGGGGGCTCAGTCCTCCGGAGTCCAGAAGTCAGGGCTCAAGGGTGGGGCATGGCAGCCAATGAGGCAAGATTGGGGCCTTTTTTGTCCTTGAAAACGTGCTGTGTAGAGGCAGCCCAGGCTTCCCTGGTGGCTCAGATGGTAAAGAATCCACCTGCTAATGCAGGAGATCAGGTTTTGACTCCTGGGTCAGGAAGATCTCCTGGAGAAGGGAATGGCCACTCACTCCCATGTTCTTGCCTGGAGAATGCCATGGACAGAGGAACCTGACGGAGTACAGTCTATGGGGTTGCAGAGGGACACAACTAAGCGACTGACATACTTCAGAGGCAGCCCTGGCCCAGAAGACAGGAAGAGGGTGAAGTGATGGGGCTCATCAGACAGAGCAGGTGAGGTGCTGAGCCAGTCCTTCTTCAGTAGCTATCAGCTGGCCAGTCTTCTAGAAATGAGTGGGGAGCCAGGGCCCATTTTCATAGCAGAGGGTCCTTGGGGGCTCCATAGGAGCCCAACAGATAGGCTTGTGGACAGCAGATGGAAGTGACCAGAGGTTCTAGCCAGTACCACAGGCAATAAACTCCTGCAGTGGAGGTTACTGTCCCAAAGAACAATCCAGAAGAGTGGACTCAGAGTTCAGGATGGTGCCTTGAACTCCCACAGGGTCCTGGGAGGAGGGAGTGACTCAAGTCAGGCCCCGGGCCCAGAGTGTCCCAGGGGGCGCCTAACACAGGAACAGCGTCCATCCTTGGGTATGATGTAGAGGTCTCGGAAACAGAGCAGCTCCCAGGAGTGAGTAGCTCAGTCCTCAAGCAGTGGGCGGAGGAGGCCCAGGGTCAGGCCAAGTGGCAACAGAAGGATGGGTCCCACCAAGCCCTGGGCTGGGGCAGAGTTGAAACCCTTGTAGTGGCTGCAGAGGTGGCCATCGGGCTGGGACTCTGCCATTTGGGGCACCACCTGAGGCTGGAGCTCTGCCACTTTGTAGTGAATCCAAGAGGCATAAACGGAGGTCAGGGTGTAAACACCGGGCCTGTTAGGGGCTCCACAGGCATCACCCCAGCTTACGATGCCTGCCAGGTACCAGCGGCCTGCCACTGGGCAGGAAAGTGGGCCCCCAGAGTCACCCTGAGAAGAAAATCCACACAACAGCTGTCAGGACGGGACACCAAGCCTCCAACCATCCAGGCCAAGCCCCCTCAAGCCCTCATCTCCCAAGACACACCTTGTCTTCCTCCGTTCACCCGGATCCCCTGCATTTACCTGGCAGGCGTCCTTGCTCCCATTCACGTAGCCAGCACACAGCATGTCCTGCTCGATTACGTGGGGCTCCCCGGGCTTAGCATTGATATTGTACAGGCAGTTACAGGTCTCACGACTGATCAGTGGTACCTCAAGTTGCTGCAGTGGCTGGGGGTTCGGGAGGCTCACTGTAGGGGGCAAAAGATGCTTACCCAGGGTCTCCTAGCCTGAGTCAGTTCCCCTCTGGGTCTAGACATCAGCCCTTTCCCTCACCTGAGGGGGCCACATGGCCCCAGCCAGTGACAATGCACCGGAAGCCATTGGGGAAGGAGGCGTTGGCTGCAGGGAGGCAGATGGGCCGGATGTAGCGGGAGAAGGTGACGGAGTTGCTGAGCTGGAGGAGTGCAATGTCCCCCGTGGAGCCCTCGTGGGAATAGGTCTCGTGGGAAATGACCCGGGCCACCCTGCGGACCTGAGTGTCAGTGCTGAAGTAGTTCAGCTGGTGGGCGCCCAGCTTGACCTCGTATTCTTCTATCTTGTTGTCCCTGCAGGTAGAGGGGTGAAGGCAGAGCAGCTGACCTTTAGGGTCCCACTCTGCATCCTAGTTTTATCCTGTGACCTCTGGCCTTCATTCCTGACAGATTCTTAACAGGCTTTATTGATAGCCACTAGATCCAACCCAAGAACCCTAGTCTCTGACCTACATTGACCCTTAGAATCTTGACCCCCGCCCCACTTCCTCACCCTGCCCCCAACCCCATGGGTACCTTGGGAAGCAGTGAGCAGCCGACAGCACCCACTGCTCGGACACGAGAGAGCCGCCACACACGTGGGTGCCGTGGTGGTTGATGCTGACCTGCCAGGGCCACTGGCCGCGAGCTGCGGTGGTACCACCTGTGATACGTCCTTGAGGGACCATACCACAGGAAGCTGCCGGGAGAGAAAAGGGAGGGGGTCAGGGCCTCTGGAGCTGCCAGACCACTGCCTCCACCCTACATAGCCCAGGAAGTCTGGTTTGGAGCCTCAGGGGTGAGTTCACAGAAGCCAGTCAGGCTTTGTCCCCATCCCACAGCTCACCAGTCACCTGCTGTCCTCGACCCAGTGGCTCATTAAAGGTCTCACCCAGCTTCTGTCCTCTCGGGCCTTCCTGCCTTCCATCTGATCTACTCCTTACGTGTCTGGGCAGTTCACACCGCAGCTGAAATCCTTCCCTGGCTCCATTCTGCCCTTAAGAGAGATTCTAGACCTCTCATGGTGCTGCCATCCACTCCAGCCACCCGTCTGGACACTCACTGTCACGTCGGGCCACACACTAGACCTCTAGACCTTTGCTTACTCAGATCACTCCACTTAGGGTAGTCTTCCTCATCTCCACTTCTGTTTGAAATGGTGATACTTTGGCCCCCTGATGTGAAAAGCCGACTCATTGGAAAAGACCCTGATGCTGGGAAAGACTGAAGGCAAAAGGAGAAGGGGGCAGCAGAGGATGAGATGCTTAGACAGTATCACTGACTCAATGGACGTGAATTTGAGCAAATTTCAGGAGACAGTAGATAGAGGAGCCGGGCATACTGCAGTCCATGGGGTTGCAAAGAGTTGGACAAAACTTAGCAACTGAATACAACAACAACTTCTATTTGCCTATGGAGGTGGGTCAAATACCAGCCCCTCTGAAGTCTGCCGTCACCCTGCTGGCTGAGATAGGTGATGCCTCAGAGATCCCAGGCTCTATGCTTCCTGGATAGGGCTGCTTGCATTCTCCCTGTCTACTTCAACCAACCTGGGCATTCCCTAGGGGCAGAGACAGGGCAGACTCACACGTCCCCAGTGCTGGGCACAGGGCTGGGCACACAAATGGAGTCGTGTATGTGTTGAACAAACGAACAGAACAGCCTGACTCCCAGGGTGTGAGCGTCTCATTTCCAGGACAGCCCCACCCCTGTGAAGGCCACTGTTTGGAGCAGGACCCAAATGCCCTTCACAAAGTCACCTTCTCAGGTGCAGGGAAAACCACCCAGCCAGACTCCTCCCCCTCTCCTCGTAAAAAGGACAATAGTTACCATTTAGAGACCAACAGTTCAAGCAATGCCAGGCCCTGAAGGGGCTTTCACTTCCTTTATCTTCCTGACTCCTCAAGCAGCCTCAGGAGATAGACAGAATCGACTTCACTTTATTTTGGCCTGTGCTGCACGGTCTGTGGGATTGTAGTTCCCCAACTAGGGATCGAACCCGGCCCTTGACGGTGAAACCACAGCGTCCTAACCACTGGACCGCCAGGGAATTCCTTCAACTTCATTTTAGAGGTGAGGGGACTGGCCGTGTGAGACGTAGCCAGTACCTGGTGAAGCTGGAACTGCCAAGGAGACTGACCCTTGGGTTGTTCCTCTCAAAACAACCCACTTTTGGACTCAGACCTGACTATAAATCCCAGCGCTGCTGCTTACTGGCTATGTGCCGCTGGGCAAGTCACTTCTCTGCCCCTCACTGTCTTAAAGATTGAGGCTATCGTCCGCCTCAAGTGCTACTAGGGACCTAAATAAGACAACGGGAGTGGGCGAAACAGCTTTGCAGAGAGGTCAGGTGCTCCAGTGCTCCAAGGAAATCTGAACCCCTGGCCCCACCCCTCACCTTCCCCTTCCCCCATTCCTCCCGGGTGAGCCTCACCTTCAGCTCCAACGGCTCCTGGAGGGAGAGAGAAAGAGGGAGGGGTAAGCAGGGAAGCCTCTAGAGCTCAGACGCCAGGCACCCCCCCCCCCCCCCCCACTCCTCGCAACCTGCTGCTGCTCCTGGAGGCTTCCCTACCCCCCACCTCAGCCCCAGCAGACCAAAGCTGAGGGGACAGGCCAAGAGCCAGTGAGGCTGAAGACGGGGGTTCTTGAGCCCAGAATAAGGGACGTACCCCCGAAGAGGGTTTTACCCTTGGCCCCAGTGCACTCCCCTCCTCCCCTTCCTACCCTCGCCTGCCCCATGCTACTCACCTGCGCCCACACTCACCTATCCCTTTCTGGAATAATCCAAGCAAAAGCGCAGTGGCCACAGCCTCCAGCCACCTGGGCCCCAGGCCCGCCTTCTGGGCCATGGCCCAGGACCAGGTGCCCTGGGCACCCAAGGGAAGGGACCTCAAAGGCAAGAGGGGGTCAAAGGTGAGCTCCAGGTGTCGGGATCGTGGAAGGTAGGAGAAGCAGGTGTCCAAGGCTGGCTTGAAGGCAGGAAGCAGGCGCAAGGGAAATGCTGGGGTGTCTGCAGCCGGGCAGTGAGGACCCGTCTCCAGGTCGCCCTGAGTATGCACCGACCTTCCGGAGTGGCAGCTCCCGGGAAAGGGCACCTGCCTGCCTGCCCCGCCCCTGGCCCCGCCCCTCGCTCTGCTCCGCCAGCCTCTCTCACCAAACTAGGCTGTGTGTGTGTGTGTGTGACCCCTAGGCTATGTGGGTGGTGGGCGGGAAGGTGGGGGGCTGTTGTTTAAGCAGCCCCAGGCAGGACTGGAAACCTGGATGTCTGGATTCCTGACCCAACTGCTCTTGGGCCCAGGTCTTTCAGGTCTCCCATACCTGTTATGCCCCCTCAGGGCCCAGCCTGGCCTCTGCTATCTTGTGGCCGCTGCTCCCTCCTTCCCTCCTGAAGCCTGGTGTCTGAGCCCCGGGACACAGGACTCTGCCCCGGGGCTAGGGCTCCTTCAGGCCCTACTGTGGAGCCTGCAACCTCATCTGCCTATGGTGAGGTGTGGTGACGTGTCCGGGGATGCTCCTCATTCCACACATGTTTATTGAGAGCCTAATATGTTCCAGGAACAGGAGACAAAGTGGACACCGTCCTGCCTTCCCTGAGCTCATGGTGAAGTTGAGGTGACACACTGAATCACAGGATGACACAAGCAATTACAGAATAACTTCAGGCAAGGCTGGAGATGGAGAAAGAAGCACAGGGAGGGTGTGTGTGTGTGTGGGGGCACTCTGGAGGCCACTGACAGGAGCCTGACCTAGGCTGGCATCTAGAAGGGCTCCTCAATAAGGTACCTTTCAAAATAAAAAAAAAAAAAAGTACCTTTTGAACTGAGACCTCAAAAGGGTTTTGAAAAGGTGTTAACAAGGCAAAGATGGGAAAGCGTGGTCTGGGTGAAGGGTCCCCATGTACCTGGTCTGGGAAGTCAGGTGCTTCCTCTGCGACTATAGAAATTCGGGCAACTGGGAATGTGTGTTGACTTCAAGCTTTAGAAAAAGAGCCCCACTTGCCCACCTTCCTTCCCTGAGACTAGGCATCTGGATCTCTGAGCCAGGACTTTAGGGCCCAGGCTGGAGGGCAGGGAATTCCTTGACTGGGAAAGCGGCTGAGACTGACTTGGGAAGGAATCTAAGCTGAGGTGAACAAAGCATATTGGGCGTGATGCCACCCACGCTGGACATGATGGGTGGGTTTGGGTAGAGAATGGGGCATATTAAGTGTTTATGGAGGATGGCATATGTATGACTGACTGGGTATGGGGAACAGATAGGGATGTATGTTCCTATGGAGACAGATACAGGGGAGTATTCTCTTTGGGATCTGGCAGCTAAAGATAAGCCAGGTGCCAGAATTTTCTGGCAGTCCAGTGGTCAGGACTCTGCACTTCTACTGCAGGAGGTGGTCAGGGTCAGGTGATCCCTGGTCAGGGAACTTAGATCCCTGAATGCTAGGTAGCATAGCCAAAAAAAGAAAAAAAAGCCATGTGCTTTAAGAACTTCTGTCCAGGGACTTTCCTAATGGTCAAGTGGTTAAGAATCTACCTTCCAGTAAACGTGTGCAGGTTTAATCCCTGACCAAGGAATTGAGATACTACAAGGCATGGGGGCAACTAAGCCCAGGCACCCCAACTGCTGGACCCTCGACCTCTAGAGTCTGTGCGCCATAACTGGAGAGAAGTCCACACACCACAGCAAAGAGTCTGTGCTGCAACTAAGAACTGGCATCGCCAAAAAGAAAAGAAGATCCTCTGTCCATCTTATCAGTCCCTCAATCTTTCAAGAACTTCCAGCTTTCCTGCAGGTCTCCCCCTACCCTCTGCCTAGTCAACCCTCTGCTGCATATGAATGACTCAGCTATCTGCTCATACCCTTTGCTGCAAATGGTGACTCCAGCCGCAGAGGTGCCCTCATTGGGGGTAACACCCATTGCTACCCTTAGCAGCTGGTTCCCACCCCAAGCAACCCTCCTGCCCCATATGGGTCTTCCTTTGCTTTTATTCTGTGCTAGAACATCATCTCCTTGGGGGTTTCTCCTGACCCCCAGTCCATGTGTTCCCTGCCATACTGGGAGCATTTCGTGGGCTTGTCAAGGCCCCAGCCATGTTGCTCCATGCATTGCAAGGATCATAGTTCCCTGATCAGGGATGGAACCCACACCCCCTGCAGTGGAAAAGCAGAGTCCTGAGTTAGCTGGAGTTAGCCAGGAGTCAGTAGTTAGCGGGAATGCAGCCATGAAATCAAAAGACGCCTACTTCTTGGAAGGAAAGTTATGGCCAACCTGGATAGCATATTGAAAAGCAGAGACATCACTTTGCCAACAAAGGTTCGTCTAGTCAAGGCTATGGTTTTTCCAGTAGTCATGTATGGATGTGAGAGTTGGACAGTGAAAAAGGCTGAGCGCCCAAGAATTGATGCTTTTGAACTGTGGTGTTGGAGAAGACTCTTGAGAGTCCCTTGGACTGCAAGGAGATCCAACAAGTCCATCCTAAAGGAGATCAGTCCTGAGTGTTCATTAGAAGGATTGATGTTGAAGCTAAAACTAAAACTTTGGCCACCTCATGCAGAGTTGACTCATTGGAAAAGACCCTGATGCTGGGAAGGATTGGGGCAGGAGGAGAAGGAGATGGCTGGATGGCATCACTGACTCGATGGACATGAGTTTGGGTAAACTCCAGGAGTTGGTGATGGACAAGGGGGCCTGGCATGCTGCGATTCATGGGGTCACAAAGAGTTGGACACAACTGAGCGACTGAACTGAACTGAACACTGGCTGCAGCTTCCCTGGTGCCTTAAAATGGTAAAGAATCTACCTGCAATTCGGGAGACCAGTGTTGGATCCCTGGGTTGGGAAGATTCCCCTGGAAGTGGAAATGGCAACCCACTCCAGTATTCTTGCCCGGAGAATCTCATGGACAGAGGAGCCTGGTGGGCTACAGTCCATGGAGTCACAGAGTTGGACACGACTGAGCGACTAACACACACACACACACACACACACACACACACATACTGGTTGGTGATGGGAAGAGGCTGTGAGATATACAGATGAGGGACTCATGATGGGGTCCAGACGCTGGGGGCGTTGGGCAGGACATGGTGGGCCCCTGAAGGGTTCAAGTGTGGTGTGTGTACGAGGATACGGGAGGCGTACACTCTGGGACACCATCATCAGGGTGTGTATATGGGGGAGGCTCCCTGTGGGTGCAGAATATGACAGACAGACCCCAGACTCCCAGACCCCTGGACTCTCCCGCTGACCCTCACCCTCAGTCCTTCTGGCTCTCTAGGGGGAGGGGCAGCAGGGCCAAGGCTGAGGTGGCCAGCAGGTGTCGGGATGCTGATTCCACTGGGGATGTGACACACACCCACCTGGCCACCCAGCCTCCCCCGCCCTGGGGCAGGAATGAAGGGCAGCTGCCACCTTATCAGAGATACATTTCCTGGTTGCCCACAGCCTGACTCACAGAGGCCCAGGAGGGACAGGCCCAGCCCTGGGGCCCCCTCTTGGCCCCCTCAGCCTGCCTCCAGCCGTGCCACAAGGCCACGTGTCTGTGTTTACATGTTTATTGTCCGCTGGCTCCCGCTGCCCTCAAGAATGCCAGAGCCCGAAATAGCTGGGCACTGAGGCCGAATTAGAATTATCCGAAGCCGCTGCAGTCTAGGTGGGTGGAGCGGTCCAGAGGTTCTGGGTAAGGGAACCAGCCGGTTGGGCTACATTCCAGCATCACTGGGCGGGAAGTGGAGGGTGGAAGAGGGTGGGGGAAGTGAAGGGGAGGTAGCCCAGGGCCCCTGGGGGAGGGGGGCCCTCACCCCTGGATCAGGGGGGTCAGAAGCAGCAGGAAAAGAGCAGCCCGCGGGGAACCTGAGGCCCTGGCCATGTCAGGGGGACAGAGGTCACTGCCTTCAGGGAGCCAGTGGGGGAAGCCGCTGGGGGCTAGGAAAGGTGCTTCCCCCACTGTCTGGGAGATCCAGGCTTCTTCAGGGCCAGTGGCAGCAAACAGCTCCTGGCTGCCTCGAACAGCCATGCCCACGAGGACCCAGGAGCCTCCCTCAGTCTGGCACAGGAGCGGAGGTGCTGAGGTCACCTACAGCATCAGGGCCAAGACCAACAGGAGTCCTTACTCTTCCTTCTGGTCCCCTGGGCCTCCTAGGACCCAGTCATGAACCACTGTTCCTCTCCTTCCTAGGCATTTTGGCCCCTGGTCTCTCCCAAGGTCCAGTCAGAAAGTACTGCATCTTCCTATCTGAAACCCAGCACCTAAGAATCCCCATCCTGCTCTCCCCCTGGTGTCCGGCTGCCCAGCACAGCCTCTGCCCTGATCGGGCCAGGATATGCAGGCTCCATACCTCACACCTGTCCTCTTGGCCCTCTGCATACAGGACACACAGAGTTCCAGGAGGCAGGCCTTGATAGAGGCAGTGACAGAGTCGCGGTGTCAAGATGGAGACAGCAGCAGCCACAGGGACTAGAGACAGGAAGAAAGGTTGTCCCGGACATTCTAGTATCCTGTCCCTCTTGTCCCCAGGACCCAGGGCTCTCACCTCGGTCCTGGGGGTCCTTCCAGCCCAGTACCCAGCAACTGGCCCCGAGGGGGGTACCCCCTGGGTGAAGGCAGATGGGTAAGGCTGATGGGGAGGGCTCCACTCGGGAGCTCAGCTCCAGGAGGGCCAGGGGGGGCCGCAGTCCCAGGTGCCGGGGCAAGCGGATGCTGATGACCAACCGGGACACCTGGTGGCTCTGGGGGAGGGGGCTGGCCCCTGCCCTGCCCAGGTACACTTCAATATAAGGCACCGTTGTAGAGCCTGGCCTGCTGAAACAAAGTCCAGGGTCACTTCCTGATCCCCTCATTGCTGATAAATCCTTCCCAGCCCAGGGGAAAGGGTGGAACGAATGTCCAGGGTCATTCCTTCATTAGTCCTCCTTTGAAATCTCTCTTCTGTCTCAAAACACTTCGAGCAATTTCCTGGTGCAATAAAAGCCCTAAAGGGAGAACAGCCTGCTACTGTCCTTTGGCCCCTCTCCCAACGTCTCCCTCTTGCCAGGAAGATGGGTGAGACCCACCTGAGGACACAGTGAGTGGCTGCCAGGACCCAGCCTGGGGTCACGAGGATGCCAGCGCAGACTCGCTCTCCAGCTACATGCACCTCTGCCAGCCAAGGCCACAGGACTCCCATCGGAGCCGGCTCTGGCCGCAGGCCACAGGCTAGGGAGAGGAGATAACCCCCTCAGTGGGGACCCCACAGCTGACCCTCAAAGCCCCTACCACGGATCTAAGCACCCCCAGGAGCCCCTAAGCCCCAAAGGCCCCTCCTCACCACCATTCTCTGTGTGAGGGGGACAAGTTTGTGCCTCAGTCTCCTCCCCCTCAGGGCCCCAGTCCCAGGCCAGCTGGTCCTCCACGTAGGCCCCCCGAGTCACATGGCTGATCCATGGACCGTGGGTCTGCAACGGGTAGAAAACTCTGGGACGCAGGCAGTCACTGGGGAAGTCTCTGATTCCAGCCAGGAACCAGGTCCCCTCTTCCCGGCACAGAAGGCTCCAATGAGAGTAGTTCTGTAGCAAGAGGGTGTGTGTGTTAACAGCCTTTATGCGCATGTGTCAGTTGATGAGGGGACATCAAAAGTCCTGGAGCTTCCCTGGACTCCAAACTGTCCCGTACTCGGACATAAGAAATCTCACCTCCTCCAAGCCAGGCTCCAACGCTAATCTGCATAAGAAGGCTGCCCTCACTTTAGGATTCTCTTTAAACCCAAGAGGAGTTAAAAAGTCCCGCGGTCTTGGCCGGTCTTGGCCGCTCCCCAGAAAGCGTCCAGGATCAGGCTCCGCCCCCAGCTCGTTCTGGCCCCGCCTTAGCCCCGTCTCCGCCCCCAGAGCGCGGCTCCCGGTTCCCCGCCCCTCATAGGCTCCGCCCACACACCACGCCCACACCCCGCCCCTTCTTCTTACTCCGACTCTTAGACACCGCCCTCGCCACTCACCCAGCAGTTCCCCTTCGCCTCCTCCTCCTGGTAGGCGGGACAGAGCGTCTGCGGCGGCTCTCCCGGCGGCGGCACTGATGCCCCCTGGCGGCCATACAGGCAGTGACACCACCAGGCGCCCAACAGCTCCGCCTCAAGCAGCGCGCTGGCTCCGGGCGAGGGTTCTGCGAGAGAAAGGGAGGGAGCCAGCGCTCCCGCCGCATCCGGCCCCAGGTCCGCCCTGGCCGGCCCGCTCCGGGCCCCCGCTCACCCCCGCGGCCCCAGCGAGCCAGGCGGCAGCGGCTCCCTGGCAGGAAATAGTGTTCTGGGTGGGGTAGACACACTGGCCGCGGGGCCGCGCTCAGGTTCACCGGTGCGCGCAGCTCCAGCAGCGCCAGGTTGGAGGCGCCGTCCCACGAGGCGTTCTCGTGCGGCACGAGGCGCGCCACCTGTTCCGCGCGCGGGCGCGAGGGCAGTTGCACGCGCCAGTAGTCCAGGTCGCTGGGCGGGCGGTCTGAGCTGATGTGACGGCGGGATGGGGAGACTGGGGACATGAGCTGGATCCTGCAAGCTCAGCTCTAAACCTCCACCCTTGGCTTAGAGTCTGGGTCTCCAGGCAAGATTCTGCATCCCTGACCTGAGAACTGTGCACTCGACTCCCTCCCCCACCCCTCCGCCCAATCCTGGGTCGAATTTGTATTACCCCTCTGTTTGCCCCAGAGAGACTAGGACCCCGATTTTTGAGCTGGATCATACACCTCCAATGGGACCCCACACCCCTACCCCTATCCTACCCAAGAGAATGGCTGGGGCTTAGTGTCTCAGAGTGAATCTTCCCAAGAAGAATCTTCCCAAGACTGGGTTTTCACTCACCCTGGAAAGCAACTGGCAGGTGCCAAGACCCAGCTTTCAGACACCAGTGCCCCATAGCAGGGTCTGGATCCTGGGACCATCACCTGGGCTTCCCAGGGCCAGGCCCCTGGCCTCAGGGCTTTCCCACACTCTGAGGGGTGAGAGGCCTGAGTCAGAGGGCCTCCTGAACCCCAGGCAGTTTCCACCCGAACTCAAATGTCCCAGATCCAGCTGATATCTAGGGGTCCTGCGCCTTCCTCACCTGGCAGGGCGATGGTGCAGTTCTCATTCGTGGGCTCAGGGAGGCCTGACTGGGCCTCCGGGGACTGGGTGGGGAAGGCAGGCCCAGGCTCTGAGCCCAACACCTGTTCCCTTATCCATGCCTCATAGGGAGCCACAGCCGTGAAGACTCCGGGGCGGTTCCTCCGTCCACAGCCAAAGCCAAAGCTGGTGATTCCCGCCTGGAACCATCGGCCACCTTCCTTACAGACCAGGGGTCCCCCAGAGTCTCCCTGATTACAGATGACTCAGTATCAATGGATCAGCCCAGGTACCTACCAGCTTATCCTGGACCACCTCACAAAGGTTCTGCACCTCTTCTTTTTGGTCCTACACACAGCCACCTTCTCCTGGAAACCTACATTGGCTGTGCCTTGTCCTCTGTGATCCCTACAGCTCTGAGCAGCAGAAAGCCTTGTAGAACAGAAAGACTGATGAGGAACCAAAGCCAAGAGCACCAAGCTAATGCAATAAAGGCCATGCCTGAGAGGGCTGCTGGTCTCATTCAGAGCCAAATGATTCCTCAATAAATAGTTAAACCCTGTCTTTGGTTTCTAAGCTGTTAGAATTCCTTGTTAAACTGTTAAAGTAAATCAGAGGCACTTCCCTGGCGGTCCAGTGACTAATTAAGAGTCCTTGCTCCCAATGCAGGGGACCCAGGTTCAATCCCTGGACAGGGAACTAGATTGAAGATCCAATCTAAGAACCCATGCAGCCAAAAAAAAAAAATGTAAATCAGAGATGTCAGCATTCAGGAGGAAAATGTTATTAGAAAAGCACCAAGAAAGGTCGGTTTGTAGGTAAGTAAAGAGGAAGAACTACAAGAAACAGACATTAAAACAAGGGTTCTGGGACCATTTACTGCTGGAGCATTGTTCCTAAGATATGACTATAATCCAGGTCAGGCATCTCTGTGACCTGAGAAGGGTTACAAAGAAAGCTCAGAATTATCCAGACCTGTACTGTCCAGTATGACACATGTGTTAGCCCCTGTGGCTATTTGAATTAACATTTACTAAAATTAAAAATTCAGTTCCTCAATCACACTAGCCACCTTTCAAATGTTCAATAATGTATGGGAGAAACGAACACAATATTGCAAAGCACTTACCTTTCAATTAAAAATAAATAAATTAAAAAAATTGTTCAATAGCCAGTGTGGCTAGTGACTATAATGGTGGACAGTACAGATAGGAAAACATTTCTATCATCATAAGTTTTATCGGACAGCAGCACTGGTCTAGAGGAAGTTGAATTGTTGGCAATTCTGTTCAAGAGGCAGGGATTATGTCCATAGGTCCTGGAACTTCATAATTGGGTGCTGTGCTGTGCTTAGTCGCCCAGTCGTGCTGACTCTTTGCGACCCCATGGACTGTAGCCCACCAGGCTCCTCTGTCCGTGGAATTCTCCAGGCAAGAATACTGGAGTGGGTTGCCATGCCTTCCTCCAGGCAATCTTCCCAACCCAGGGGTCGAACCCAGGTCTCCCACATTGCAGGCAGATTCTTCACTGACTGAGCCACCAGGGAAGCTCAAGAATATTGGAGTGGGTAGCCTATCCTTTCTCCAGGGGAATTTCTGACCCAGGAATTGAACCGGGTTCTCCTGCATTACAGGCGGATTCTTTACCAGCTGAGTTACCAGGGAAGCCCAAACAGAAAGGTCCCACCAAGACATGAACTTGGATTGCTGGATTCAGAGTCCAGAGTGCTCACCATTATACCACAGAACCTCTTTTTTCATAATTGGGAGGGACCCTGAAAATCAAGCCTGAATTCCCATCACCACCATGCATGTTTGAGTGCCCTCAAAAATGTGTGCCATTTGAGGAACATTTCTGGGGAAAATGGTTAAAATATATCATGTTTTGCCCTTCAGCCCCTTATCTGGAAAATTCCCTTCTGTGAAGGATTAATTCACTTTTGAAAAGAACTACTTGTTGAGTATCCATTAAGTAACAGGTGCTGTGTTCTAGGCTACAGTATAGGATAATTGCCTGGAGAAGCCCATGGACAGAGAAGCCTGGTGGGCTACAGTTCATGGGGTGCAGAGTCGGACATGACTGAAGTGACTTAGCACTCATGCACAAGGACCAGACCTTGTTCTAAATCCTTTTCAGTGGTGGTTTAGTTGCTCAGTAGGGTCCAGCTCTCAAGATCCCATGGACTATAGTCAGCCAGACTCCTCTGTCCATGGGATTTCCCAGACAAGAATACTGGAGTGGCTTGCCATTTCCTTCTCCAAGGGATCTTTCCGACCCAGGGATCGAATCTGTGTCTCCTGTATTGCAGGCGGTCTCCTGCACTGCAAGCGAATTCTTTACCATTGAGCCACCAGGGATTCCGAAAATACTTTTTACATGTACAAACTTATTTAATCATCATAGCCTCCTGACGAAGTAGGTAACGCTATCATCCCCATCTTTCTGATGAGAAAGTCTGCACAGAGAGGTTGAATAACTTGGTCAAGGCCACACAGCTCATAAGCAATGGTGCTGAGCTTCTAACTGGACATCCACTGCATTATACTGCCTGTCAATAATAGTGCCCATCTGTTGAGCCCCAAGTTCTGTCCATTTGTAATCCTCACATCCATCCCATCTGCTGGCAATCTTGCCCTCTTTTTGTGGATGAGGTTCAGAAATATGAGAGAGGGAGGATTAGTCTATTCCTCATACTGCTTCCTATTGCCTGGCCCTGCAGGCAGGTGCAGGCGCCTCCTCTCACCTGGCAGGTGTCCTTGCGGCCTTCCGGGTAGCCGGCGCACAGCATCCCCGGCAATAACTGGAAAGTGAGGTTGAAGGGGCCAGGCCGGCTGTACAGACACTGACAGGCAGCCTCTCCCAGCAACCTCAGCTCCACTTCTTGTAGCGCCCAGGGGAGAGGCAGGGGGTCTGTGGGCGGAACCAGAGAAGAAAGCTTTGAGGCACGAATGTGGCCCCCTCTTCCCCAGGGCTTAGCCTGGTTCCCTCCGGGGCTCTCTGGGACATCTCTGTCCCCTTGGGCCATGGCAGGACAATGCACATGAATCTGAGCAAACTGCGGAAGATGGTAAAGAACAGGGAAGTCTGGCTTGCTGCAGTCCATGGGGTTCCAAAGAGTTGGACACGACATAGCGTCTGAACAACAATAACGGCTAGGTCCCCTCCGACTGCCTCCTGGACATCGCTGTCTCCTTGCAGTGTGGCATTTAAACCCACCACATCCAAAATCAATGTCCCCTCCAGCTCCTCTCTGCTCTTCTTCCGACGTCATCATCGCAGAAATGGCCCCATCAGGTCCCCAGGGACCCACCCACCTGGTAGGCTCCATCCCCCAATCACCCACCTCCCGAGACACCCCTTTTTCCACTCACCCTCCTCCTGGACGTCCCCCCAGCCGGTGGCCCAGCAGGCGGTTCCGTGAGCAAAGCGGTGCGAGGCGCGGGGCAGGCAGACGGGCCGCACGGAGGGGCCCAGCCTGGCGGGCGAGGCCAGGCGCAGCAGGGCCACGTCGGCGCCCCGTTCCACGCTGTTGTAGTTGTCCGGCACCAGGATGGCGGCCACCGCGCGGACGTGCGCGCCGTCCAGGGGCCCGTCCTGCGAGTGCACGCCCAGCACCACCGACCACTCAGCCGCGGGCTCCAAGGTCCCGTTCCTGCGCCGAGGCGGGAAGCGGGTCAGGTGGACCCGAGGGTGCGGGCAGACGCTCGTGGAGGTGGGGCCTCGGAGTCAGGGAAAAGGTGGGGTCAGCCAGACCCCAGGAGGGGTGGCGTCCCATCTAGATTTAGGGCTGGGGCGACCCGGCTTGAGCTAGCTTCGTAAAAGGGGGAGGAGCGAATGCGATTTGGAGGTGTTGGGGCAGGGAACTGGAAAGATGGAATTCAGACTCGGATTGTTGGTGGGGTGATAGGGCGAGTCCGCCGGCTTCCTCCCCAGATAGTCAGAACCCGGATACCCCGCAGAGCACTTAGCTTCAGGAGGGTGGGAAGGCAGGGGTGGCTGGGCTCCGAGTTAACCTTGAGTCCAGCTGCCGGTCTCGGGCTCTGCTTTTTGAAGGAAAGGGACTGGACGTATGCGAATACTCACGTCACGAAACAGTGAGCAGCCGAGAGGACCCAGGAAGGGGCGATGAGGGAGCCCCCGCAGATGTGGCCCCCGCCATGATGCAGGCTCACCTGCCATGGCCAGGTGCCCGGCTGAGAGTCTGAGCCCCCCACGATTCTGGCGGAGGGCTCGAGGCGACCGCAGTCTGCAAGGGGGTATCGTGGAGGTCATCGCCCACCCTGTCCCCCACGCCAGAGGCCCAGGTAACTCAGGACAAAGCCCCATCGCCCATTCCCCTTAGTTTGCCCCCTGCCCCCTGCGAAAGAAACAAACAGAAGCTCAGCACTTCCAAGTTTCTGATCACTTCCACCTCTCTTATCACCTTTCCTTGTTCATTTTCCAAGTCCTGTCTGGTTCTTCGCAACCCCATGGATTGCAGCACTCCAGGCTCCCCTGTCCTCCAGTATCTCCCAGAGTTTGCTCAGATTCATGTCCATTGAGATGGTGATGCTCTCTAACCTCATTGCCTAGCCAACCTTAACCTCCTTTAAGATCTGAGGTTCCCCCACCCCCACCCCGTTCCTTACCCAGATCTTCAGGTTCTTCTTGAGTAGGACTGAGAGCTGGGAGTCAGAGGGGTAAAGAGAAGAAAATACTGGTGACCTCCAGCTCTTGAAAATGCCCAGCCCCCACCTCTCTGCTTTCTTCTTCCCCAATTCCTTGCTCTCTCAGCCACCCTGCCAGCACCCAGGCTACCCGTCCCATCTTTCCTCCCTCTGCTGGTGATGTTCCCCCAGTTACACTGCCTTACCTGAGTCCTGGAAGTCTCCTGGGATGGGGCTGATGGCTGGAGAGATGGAGGCAGGAAGAGGCTGGAGACCTACAGTTATGATGATGTGCCTTCCCTGGCCCCCTCCCCCCAAACTTTGCAAGTGCTCCAACCCCCCATGGCACCCAGCCCTCCATTCCCCTCTTCTCAAAGGCTATTCCTCCTGCCCCTCCCGCCACCTCACTCCCATCTTCTGGTGTCCCCCTCTGACTCCCTTCTCCCCAGGTGGACCCCTGGAGTCCTGCTTTCTAGTTCCCCAGAGGCTAGGACCCAGGCCCTTTGCAGCCATGCCCTGTCCCCTGAGCTTACCAAGGATCACAAGCAGGAGAGACAGGCGCTGGGACATGGTCCGTTTGAGTCAGCTGGAGGCACGGCGATGGGTGAAGATCCGCTCCCTGCCACAGCTCTGTCTCTGCCTAGGCACCCCGTGACTCCTGAGGGTCCAGAATGAGCCCCGCCCTCCCTGGCTGGAGCCCATCTCTGGGAATCTGAGTGGATCTGGGGCTGGAAGGAGGAAGTAGGGAGGCTGAAGCCCCACCCAGAGCATCTCACATCTCTCGAGGCCCAGGGTGGGGGTGGGAGACAGGGGTCCTAGCTCCTGGACACCTGTTGCGGGGAGGGGGAGGGAGGAGCAGAGAACCCCCAAGGGGGTAAGGGGAGGACGGCCAGAGGCTGGGAGGCCAAAGTTCTGGGTCCCTGGTGAGGCAGGGCTGCAGGTCAGCAGTGGCCCTTGGGACAGGGAAGGTGGCCCCTCAGTGGCGTGACTCACCTGAGACTTCATCTCTCTTTGGGGTGTGGCTACCCCAATGGCTTGACCTTTTCTTCTCACACAGCTCTGGTTACTGGAGTTGCTGGCCAGGTCTGGGACAGGAGCCCTAGGGAATTCAATCCCATCCCAACAAAAGGATCACAGATTCCAGCAGCTTGGGGCAGGGCAGAGGATTCTGGGAGGGGGCTGGGCAGGCTGCTAGGGCCCGAAAAATACTCTACCCTTCTTTGTGTTAGCATAAGTACACTCGGGTGTTGTGCCACTTACTTCGTATGACCTTAGGAAAGTCACTCAACCAAGGTACAGTAGGAGTCGACTTAAGAAATATGGTGCTTCAAAGAAGAATTGAGGACAGTTTAAGGAAGGAACTATTTATAGATGTGTAGGCCAGGAACTGGGCAGCCATCAGGGATGGTGAAGCACCTTCAGGCCAGCAATATCGGAGAGCTCCTCCTGAAGAGCCAGAGAGAGGGAGCAGCTATTAGAGCTGGGAAAGAGAGAGCTGGGCTGTAGAAGAGGACCAGCCAATAGGAGTGCCTCAGTGGAGGAAAGAAAACCTTTATCAACCAGTGGCTCAGCAGGGAGGGAGCTGAGGAAAGTCCCCATCTCACTCTTCTCCTACCCTCTGGTCACCTGCCGGCTCCTCCCACTACCTGAAATCTACTGGAAGTCAGAGTGCAAGACAGCCCATGATGTGGCCCAGAAAGGTCACCCTCTGGGGGAACAGATCAGGGTGGAGAAGTATGGGGAGTAGAAATGGAGGGTCACACAAACAGTATCCACACACATACATCTATTTTCTTGTCAATAATATAAACTAATAATACAACTAACAATACTCCATTTGTCCAGGGACTTCCCTGGTGGTCCAGTGGCTAAGACTCTGCACTCCCAAAGTTCAACCAGGTTCAAACCCTGGTCAGGGAACTAGATCCCACATAACCCCAACTTTGAGTGTGGATGCTGCAAATAAGAGTTCGAATGACGCAACTAAAGAGTTCTCATGATGCTGCTAAAAGATGCTGTGTGCCCCAATGAAGACCCAGTGCAGTCAAGTAAATAGATATTAAAAAATACTCAATTTGTCCAATTTTTCTAGAAAACAGAGGTCTTCAGTTAAGTTCAGTTCAGTTGCTCAGTCATGTCCAACTCTTTGCGACCCCATGAACCACAGCATGCCAGGCCTCCCTGTCCATCACTCTCAGAATCTACCCAAACTCATGTCCATCTAGTTGGTGAGGCCATTCAACCATCTCATCCTCTGCCGTCCCCTTTTCCTCCTGTCCTCAATCTTTCCCAGCATCAGGGTCTTTTCAAATGAGTCAGCTCTTCACATCAGGTGGCCAAAGTATGGGAGTTTCAGCTTCAGCATCAGTCCTTCCAATGAACACTCAGGACTGATCTCCTTTAGGATGGACTGGTTGGATCTCCTTGCAGTCCAAGGGACTCTCAAGAGTCTTTTCCAACACCACAGTTCAAAAGCATCAATTCTTCAGTGCTCAGCTTTCTTTATAGTCCAACTCTCACATCCATACATGATCACTGGAAAAACCATAGCCTTGACTAGACAGACCTTTGTTGACAAAGTAATGCCTCTGCTTTTTAATATGCTGTCTAGGTTGGTCATAACTTTCCTTCCAAGGAGTAAGTGTCTTTTAATTTCATGGCTGCAATCACCATCTGCAGTAATTTTGAAGCTCCCCAAAATAAAGTCAGCCACTGTTTCCACTGTTTCCCCATCTATTTGCCATGAAGTGATGGGAACGGATGCCATGATCTTAGTTTTCTGAATGTTGAGCTTTAAGCTAACTTTTTCACTCTCCTCTTTCACTTTCATCAAGAGGCTCTTTAGTTCTTCTTCACTTTCTGCCATAGGGGTGGTGTCATCTGCATATCTGAGGTTATTGATATTTCTCCCAGCAATCTTGATTCCAGCTTGTGCCTCATCCAGCCCAGTGTTTCTCATGATGTACTCTGCATATAAATAAGCAGGGTGACAATATACAGCCTTAAAGTACTCCTTTTCCTATTTGGAACCAGTCTGCTGTTCCATGTCCAGTTCTAACTGTTGCTTCCTGACCTGCATACAGGTTTCTCAAGAGGCAGGTCAGGTGGTCTGGTAATCCCACCTCTTGAAGAATTTACCACAGTTTGCTGTGATCCATACAGTCAAAGGCTTTGGCATAATCAATAAATCAGAAATAGATTTTTTTTTTGAACTCTCTTGCTTTTTCAGTGATCTAGCGGATGTTGGCAATTTGATCTCTGGTTCCTCTGTCTTTTCTGAAACCGGCTTGAACATCTGGAAGTTCACGGTTCATGTATTGCTGAAGCCTGGCTTGGAGAATTTTGAGCTTTACTTTACTGGCATGTGAGATGAGTGCAATTGTGTGGTAGTTTGAGCATTCTTTGTCATTGCCTTTCTTTGGGAGGTCTAGGCAAAGCCTAAGTACTTTTGTTTTTTTGGGAGGTATAATCCCAGGGTGGCAAGAGTTAAGGAAAAAGAGACCTGTTCAGGGAGAGGAAAATGCAGATACAGAGACCCAACAGCTGACTGGATTCAACTGATAATCTTGCTAAATTTAGCTAATCCATGGTTGGCGATGCAGGTAAATAAGATGGTGTGAAATTAATAAAGGGAAACCTCACTGAAATGGAATTGGGAGGCCAGAAGGGGGAGCTCTTACGAACATACTTTGTTACTGTTTTGCAGTCACTAAGCCATGTCTCTTTTGCTCTTTTGCCACCCCAAGGACTGTAGCCCGCCAGGCTCTTCTGTCTATGGGATTTCCCAGGCAAGAATACTGGAGTGACCTGCCATTTCCTTCTCTAGGTGTTCTTCCCAACCCAAGGATCGAACTCTGGTCTCCTGCATTGCAGGCAGGTTCTTTATGATCTGAGACACCGGGGAAGCCCCATGCACACACTCCTTGATGTTTATACAGGTCCCACCCAGAAGAGACACTAGAGTACTTTGCATCTCCAGCAGAAAGTGACACTACTTTTCTACCCTCAGCAAGAGGAAGAAAGATTTTCTTCCTGCCTGGCAACAGCTCAGCCAATGAGAGCTGTTTTTTTTTTTTTTTTTTTTTTTTTTGCGAGCTGATTTTAATAAGAGTGTCACGCTGGGCAGTTTGTGAGATTTTAGTTGCCTGACCAGGGATGGAACCCGGCTCTCAACAGTGAGAGTGCAGACTCCTAACCACTGTAGACTGTGTGGAATTCCCTTTAGTGTCTCTATTAATAGAATACGCTGGATTCCCATATCTGCTTCTGCATCCAGTTTATTGGGTTATCATGTATCAAGAATCCTTTGGAAACCTACACTGTATACTTGATGTCATGAAAATAGTTCTGCTCTTGGGCACCCTTTGAAAGGGTCTTGGGGTCTCTCCAGGGGTTACCAAGAATACCTGAGAAATTCTGCTTAAAGACAATAATTCTTAAAAAAAAAAAAGACTAATTCTTGGACTTCCTTGGCAGTCCAGTGTTTAAAGATCCACGCTTCCAATGCAGGGGATGTGGGTTCGATCCCTGGGCGGAGAACTAAAATTCCCTGACACAGAATGTACCCCCTCCAAAAGACAATAATTCTTACCCTTTTCCCAACCCAAAAGGCCTGAGGAATAGAACTTACCTCTCTAAATAGGACAGGAACTCACCAAAGCAATGTATATTGTGGGAAGTAGAGGGAACATTTTTCTCTAGGGAGACAGATTAGAACTTCTGGGGTGCAAGTGCAGTTTGCAAAAGCTGCCCTGGTGATTCTGATAGTTCCTCCACCCCAACATGCCCTAGCTTGAGAATCACTGCTCTAAGTTTCCTAATAGCCAATACAAAGAGGGAAACCCAAGCAAATAGGGCAGAATATAAATTTCTCCTGTAGGTCCTCATGGAGAGGACACTTTGGTGTAAGGAAATCTCCCTCAATAGTATCATTCTGGTAAAAACAGCAAGGAGTTTCATAAGGTTGACTTTTATAGTACTGCAGAATGTCAGCCAATAACGTCATGATCAAATATCATCAACAAACTAATTATATGGGGATGCCTCTGGTAAGAAAGGCAGTGCGTGGACACACGGTTCACTGCTGATGTGTTTGGTGGATGGGGAAAGTACAGATCAGCTAGTGTGTTAGTTTTCTACTACTGATGTAGCACAACACCATACATTTAGTTGCTTAAAACAACACAAATTTGCTACCTTACAGGTTTGAGGGTTAGAAGTCTGACAGGGGTCTCTCTGGGCTAAAATCACCAGGTCATTAGGACTGAGTTCCTTCCCTGAGGCTCTAAGGAAAAACCCATTTCCTTGCCTTTTCCAGCTTCCAGAGGCTTTATTCACAGCTCATGGTTCCCCTCCTCCATCTTCAGAATCAGCACTGTAGCATCTCTCTGACCGTTCTTCTGTCTTCACATCTTTCTCTCTGACCAAAACCAAGAAAGGTTCTCCGAGTTTAAGGATTTATGTGATTTGGGGGGATGTAAAGAAAGGGGAACCCAAACCCTTGGGCCCTGTTGGTGGGAATTCAAATTGTTGCAGCCAGTATAGAAAACAGTATGGAGATTCCTCAAAGAATTAAAAATAGAACAGCTGAGCTACCAGAGGAGCCCAGAACTACCATATGATCCGTCAATTCTCCTCCTGGGTATTTATCTGAAGAAAGTGAAAACACTAACTAGAAAAGGTATACGCAGACTTCCCTAGTGGTACAGTGGACAGGACATGGGTTCAACCTTGGGTCTGGAAAGATTCCACATGTCTCGGGGCAACAAAGCCCCTGCGCTGCAGCTACTGAGTCCATGCTCTAGAGCCTGTGCTCTGCCACAAGAGAAGCCACTATAATGAGAATCCCGAATACCGCAACTAGAGAAAGCCTGAATGCAGCAACAAAGACCCAGGGCAGTCAAAATAAATAAATAAATGAGTAAAAAACAAAAGATATATGCACTTCTATGTTCACTGCAGCATTATTTACAATAGCCAAGATATGGAAGCAGCCCAAGTACCCATCAGTAGATGAAGAGATGAAGAAAATGTGTATAATATATATACACAGTGGAATATTCAGTTCAGTTCAGTTCAGTCGCTCAGTCGTGTCCAACTCTTTGCGACCCCATGAATTGCAGCATGCCAGGCCTCCCTATCCATCACCAACTCCTGGAGTTTACCCAAACTCATGTCTATTGAGTCAGTGATGCCATCCAGCCATCTCATCCTCTGTCGTCCCCTTCTCCTCCTGCCCCCAATCCTTCCCAGCATCAGGGTCTTTTCCAATGAGTCAACTCTTCGCATGAGGTGGCCCAAGTATTGGAGTTTCAGCTTCAACATCAGTCCTTCCAATGAACACCCAGGACTGATCTCCTTTAGGATGGACTGGTTGGATCTCCTTGCAGTCCAAGGGACTCTTAAGAGTCTTCTCCAACACCACAGTTCAAAAGCATCAACTCTTCGGCGCTCAGCTTTCTTCACTGTCCAACTCTCACATCCACACATGACCGTAGCCTTGACTCAGCTATAAAAATGAATGAAAACTTGCCATTTACAACATGGATGGACCTAGAAGACATTATGTTTAGTAAAATAAGCCAGACAGAGAGAGACAAGTACCTTATACTTTCTGTAGGCGGCCTCTGAAATGTGTTAGTCACTTAAGTCATATCTGACTCTTTGTGACCCCATGGACTGTAGCCTGCCAGGCTCCTCTGTCCATGCAGTTCTCCAGGTGAGACTACTGGAGTGGGTAATCATTCTCTTCTTCAGGAGATCTTCCTGACCCAGGGATCTAGCCCAGATCTCTTGCATCTCAGGCAGATTCTTAATCATCTAAGCCACCAGGGAAGTCCAGCTATACTGTGTACTAAGAACTAAAATAGTGTTGTAGGTCAATTATACTTCAAAACAAAACTTCTCATAGAAGAAGGGATCAGGTTTGTGGTGACCAGAGATTGGGTGGAGGTGGGGAGAGTTGGATGAAGGTAGTCGAAAGGTATAAACTTCCACTTATAAGATAAATAAGTACAAGGGATGCAATGTACAACATGATAAATATAATTAACAGTGCCCTGTGTTACATATGAAATTTGAGAGTAAATCCTGAGTTCCTATCACAAGGAAAAGTATTTTTTATATTTCTTTAATTTTGTGTCTATATGAGATGATGGATACATTCACTAAGCTTATTGTGATAATCATTTCATGTGCTGTACACCTTTAATTTATACAGTGATATATGTCAATTATATCTCAATAAAACCAGAAGAAAAAAGATCCATGTGATTACACTGGCCCCACCTGCACTGTCCAAGACCATTTCCCTGTCTCAAAGGCCATACGCTCTCTTTTTTTGGCCGCACCATATTGCATGTGGAAGTTCCCCAATCAGGAATCAAAACTGTGCCCCCTGCAGTGGAAGTGTGGAGTCTTAACCACTGAACTGCAAGGGAAGTCCTCAAAGACTCACTTTTAATCATATCTATAAAGCCTCTCGGAGAAGGCAATGACACCCCAGTCTAGCACTCTTGCCTGGAAAATCCCATGGATGGAGGAGCCTGGTGGGCTGCAGTCCATGGGGTCACTAACAGGTGGACACGACTGAGCAACTTCACTTTCACTTCTCACTTTCATGCATTAGAGAAGGAAACGGCAACCCACTCCAGTATTCTTGCCTGGAGTATCCCAGGGACAGGGGAGCCTGGTGGGCTGCCATCTATGGGGTCGCACAGGGTTGGACACGACTGAAGCGACTTAGCAGCAGCAGCAGCAGCAGCAGCATAAAGCCTCTCTTGCCATGTAATGTAAAATATTTAGCTTCTGGGGTATTAGAGTGAACCTCTTTGGGGTCCATTATCCTGCCTCCCACAGCCAGAGAAGTGGTGACCACTATGTCACCTGTCTTTCCAATGTATTCTAAGGTTGAATATTAGGAAGTCCCAGATGCTCAGTGGGGAAATTGAGACTCACATGGCACCAATATTAGCCTAGTTCTGCACTTCTGGAACATGCAGGCTATGAAAACATATTGACTCATTCCAGGCATTTTGGAGGTCGGGAGGATGGCTTATTAAACAGCTAATGCACACATGTGGGAAACGGTATTTATCTTTTTATTTTTTTGCTGCATCGGGGATTCAGTGGTATCCCACGAACTCTGAGTTGTAACATGTGGGATCTAGTTCCCTGATGGGAGATTGAACCTGGGCCCCTTGTCTTAGCCACTGGACCACCAGGGAGGTCCCAAAGGTATTGATTTTTATGATATGACTGTGTGTCTTATTTGCAGTGGAAAAACTCTTGTTTTAAAGAATCCTTAATTAAGGATCATTAAGGAAAAACACAAAATGACTCAATTTAAAAAAAGGGCAAGATATTTTGTTTCAGTTATCTGTTGGTGTGTAATAAACTATCCCCAAACCTAGTAACTTAAAACAGAACCCATTAAAAAATGATATAAATGGACTTATATACAAAACAGTAATAGACTCACAGACATAGAAAACAAACTTAGGGTTACCAAAGAATTGGAAAGATAAATTAGAGGAGTTAGGGATTAACATACACACACTGCTATGTGTAAAACAAATAAACAACAAGGACACATTGTATAGCACAGGTAACTATACTCCATATTGTGTAATAACATAAGGGAAAAGAATCTGAAAAAGAATATATGTATATATATTCAGTGTTTTATATATATACTATATATAATCATATTATATAATAAAATATTATAATTATTATCTATAATTTATAATAGATGTTATAGAATAAATATATTATCAATAATTATATTATCGTTTTATACATATATAATTATATATCAATCATATAATATATAATATGATTAAATATGCATGCATACATATATTAACATATAATTATATATAAATAAATTATATGCAATTACAATTATATAATATATTATTAATATAATACATATAATATATAATTTATACATTATAATATAATATATCATATATTCTATATTGTATTATATATCATATCATATAATATAGTATAATAGTTATATAATATTATATATGTATAATATAATATATTATAAATATAATATAATATATATATTATTTAAAATGTTATATATAATATATAACTATTATATATTATTTATATATAATATATAAATTATATATTTATATATTTATAATGTATATTATATATAAACATATAATACATAATATCATATATATGTGATATATAATACATTTATAGTATATGTTATATATATATACTCTACACATAACTGAATCACTGTGCTGTCCACCTGAAACTAACACAACACTGTGAATCAGCTCTGTGGTCTCCTGTTCATGTGCTCAGTTGTGTCTGACTCTTGGGGACCCCATGGACTGTAGCCCGCCAGGTTCCTGTGTCCATGGAATTTTCCAGGCAAGATTACTGGAGTAGGTTGCCATTTCCAACTCCAGGGGATCTTGTCCACGCAGGGATTGAACCCTGAAACAATCTTGCATCTCCTGCATTGGCAGGCAGATTCTTTACGCTGTGCCACCTGGGAGGCAAAATACTTCAATTAAATAAATAGGGACTTCCTTGGTGGTCCAGTGGCTAAGACTCCTCTCTCCCAACGCAGGGGGCCCTGGTCAGGTAACTAGATCCCACATGCTGCAACTAAGTTAGCATGCCATAACTAAAGCTCCCTCATGCCCTAAGGAAGACTGAAGATCACATGTGCCAAACTAACATCTGGTGCAGGCAAATAAATTGGAAAAAAAAAGATGCAGACCGAGTGTGATTCTCATACATTGCTGTGGGGTGAGGAGGGTGGGTAGAAAATTGGCAGTATTCAGTAAAGCTGAACGTATACCTCTATTATGATGCAATAACAATACTCTTTTAGTTAGATGTAAGAGAAATGAGTGCACCAAGAGACGTGAGCATAGCAGAGTGTCTGTAGAAGCTGTATTCATAAGAGCAAAACCTGAGAACCAAAATAAATGCCCAGTGACAGGAAGACTGGTAAATCAACTGTGATATTGTCATACAACAGGATACTCTGCAGCAATAAAAAGGATGAATTGCCGATATGTGCGCCCACATGAATGGATCTCAGAAACTATGTCCAGTAAATATCAGTATCATACTGTATGAATCCAATTATATGCAATTTCAGAATAAACACAACTTATCAATGATTATAGAAGTCAGAACAGTGGTGACCTTTGGTGGAAGTATTGATCAGGAGGAGCACAAAAGTACTTGCTAGAGTGCAGGAAAGTTCTATATCATGATCTGGGTGGTGGTTCCTCAGATGTATACAAATGTAGAATTTCATCGAGATTTAAACTTAGCACACTTTGTGCACTTTTACTGTAGGGTCATTTAGCCTGAATAGGCAATGACAAAACACATTTTACAATTAAGTGGATTCCAGGGTCAGTTAGGGAAAAACAACTGAGTCAGCTCCAAAAATTCTTGCCTAGACCATGGACTTTGGTAAAAGGTGGTGCATTCCATCAGACACACCAGAGCTGGCATACTGTGTAGTTTCCAAAAGTTTAGCCAAAAGAATGAAACCCTGTAGTGATTGGAGAAACAATAAAAGCACACTAAAACAAAGTTGTTGATATTCCTTTCCTGATAAAGAAGATAGCTTCTTTTTAAAAAAAAATTGGTAACAAGTTACTGTTTTTCTGAATCAGTGTTCTCACTAAAAAACTTGATAATCACTGACCTAGAAAAAAAGACATTCTTGAGATAATCTTTAAAAAAAATATTGTTTCTCTCAGCCAGGCTTTTGAAAGGTGCTGAGAGGAAAGCTGAGCGTCAAAGAAATGATGCTTTTGAACTGTGGTGTTGGAGAACACTGCAAGGAGATCAAACCAGTCAATTCTAAAGGGAATCAGTCCTGAATATTCATTGGAAGGACCGATGCTGAAGCTGAAACTCCAATACTCTTGCCATCTGATGTGAAGAGCTGGAAAAAACACTGGTGCTGGGAAAGACTGAAGGCAGGAGGAGAAGGGGATGACAGAGGATGAGATGGTTGGATGGCATCACTGACTCGATGGACCTGAGTTTTCATAAGCTCTGGGAGTTGGTGATGGACAGGGAAGCCTGGTGTGCTGCTGAAGTTCATGGGCTCACAAAGAGTTGGACCCTACTGAGCAACTGAAATGAACTGAGCAGAAGGAGCAGGAGACTGTTTCAACAGGTTAAGGATAGCACCACACTAGGCCAGATAGTGCTACATCATCTTGTGAAAAGAGGATGTGCAAAAATTGGAAACGAATCTGGGGTGTCTGCTCTAATGCACACCAGAAGGGTGCCATCACAGAGCAAGGCTGCAAACATTTTGTAGTTTGGAAAACTGTTAAAAGTAGATGTAACCCCTGGTGAGACTGTTAGATAAAATAGAGGATGTTCAGTTAAATGTGGCTTTCAGATAATCAACGAGTAATTTCTTATATAACTACATCCCATGCAATATTGGGAAATTTTTATTTGTGTTTACCTGAAATTCAGGTTTAATTAGGCATCCTGCATTTTCATTTGCTAAATTTGGCAACCCTATTCCCTTGGCTATAACATTGTCTTGCTAAGTTACTGTGTTATTACCTCTCTACTCGGAAGAATGAGACTTTCTGGAATGTGCTGAAAAATAACTTGAGATGGGTTCTAAAAAGCATATGCCATATTACTGGATGGAGTGTTCCTCTGAGCGGGAATATCTGAAAGATCATTAAGTCTGACAGGGTTGATTTCAACCTGTACTAGAAGCCAAGTTGACAGGTATGGTCAAGAAGTCTTCTGACGCTCCCCCTTGTGGCAAGAAAGAGTAACTGCTCCGCTTTCCATTTCACTCTACCAGACACCGCCCCCCCCCCCGCCCCCCCAACCCCCGCTTCTATCACCTGGTCTCCAGTGACCACGCCGGCACAAAGTCACCACCAGGGTCTCCCATCCTTGCCTCCAATACAGTCCCCAAGCAGCCGAGGAGTACTGGAGGCAGAAATGGTCCCAGCACTCAGCACTTTGGTCTCAAACAAGCAGTCCTAATTCAAGAGTACTTGTTTTAGTGAGATGCGCTATATGCCACATGTAGGGTGGTTCCTAAGAGAGAGGAAAGGATCTGGGTTGGTGTCAGGGAGAGAAATCCTCACCACTGCGGAGGGCAGCTGTGGGGCTCTCCAAACTGGATGGGTGTGGCTGAGCGGGGTTTAGCCCTTGAGGATTGAGAGGAGGCCAGGAGATGATGGGGGAGGCGTCAAGGGCAAGATTTTTGAGAAGCAACCATGGCAAAAAGGCCCTGACTTGGAGGTCTGAGTTTGAAAGCTCACTGGACCCTTCTGTAAAGATGAGGGATGAAGCAAGGTGGGACCCTGGGTAATCATACCAGAGCAGATGTTTCTCCTGTAGATTCTCTGGGTTTTCTGAATTCTAAATATCCAGAACGAGAGTGTGTATGAGGGGAGAAGCTGTAGGGAACAGAAACTCATTCAGACGATATTAATAAAGAACAAGCACATTATTTCAGGTTTTAAAAAAATAAACAGAAACCTCAAATAGACTTGGGAGACCAGAAGAGTCTGCAACAGGAAAGAGAGCCCATCAGAAAGAAGAAAGACTCCTCTTCTTTTCTGGCAAAGACTTAATCAATGAAAAGCCATGGATTCTTTGATTACGACAGCCCTCCCAACTTCCTTTTCCCCTCTAGAAAGAGTTCTCCTTCCCCTGCTGTACAGGGACTTGTATGCGACTCCCAGTGGTTGCCGACCCAGAACTGCGATTTGCCATTGATCCTAAATAAACCCATCTTTGCTGGAAAAATATCTAGCAGTGGGTTTATTTTAGGTCAACATTTTGGTGGCCCACACAGAGACCAGAGAAGACCCCTGAGGGCTCTGCGGGTCTTCGTTGCAGTGGGTTTTTCTTAGTTATGGTGAGCAGGGGCTGCTCTGGGGTGCAGCGCGTGGGCTTCTCATTGCGGTGGCTTCTCTTGTTGTGGCGCATGTGTTCTAGGGTGGGTGGGTTTCAGCAGCTGTGGGCCATGGGCTTAGCTGCTCCGAAGCATGACATGTGGACTTTAGATTAAAAGTGGCTGAGAGTTCTCCCTCCTTCCTCTCTTTGCCACCCAAATGTGACCGCAACAGGTTTCCAATCTGTGTACCCTCTGACAAGAGATACTACACCCAGGGAAGGTCCTTCCTCGTGTTTTACGACAAAAACTGCTGAAATTAGAAATCCTGACTCTTGACCAGCAATGCATTCAGAGAAACAACTTGATCAAAAGGAGAAACTGTTAAAAAAAAAAAAAAGTAACAGAAGCCTCAATTAATACAGTTGGGTGACCATGCTTGTATCTCCAATTTTACATACTATGGTGGTTAGGTTTCTGGGTGATGGAATGATGTGTTTCTTCTACTGCAGAGAAGAAATACAGCACCACTGAAAAACTGCTAAAGCCAAATTTACCCACAGAGGGACTTCCCTGGTGGTCTAGTGCAATGCAGGTGGCATCCCGTCAGGGAACTAAGATCCCACATACCAACTAAGCTGTACAACTAGAGAGCCCATGCATCACAACGAAGACCCAGTGTAGCCAAAAAAAAAAATGTAAAGTACAAAAATTAAAAAAGAAATTACCCATAGAAATGTCTTTTTACTTCAGTAGGGATCAGCAGGTAAGAAAACCCTTGAGGGACTTCCCTGTGGTCCAGTGGTTAAGAACCTGCTTCCCAATGCAAAGGATGCCAGCTCGTTCCCTGGTCAAGGAACTAAGGGCCCACGTGCTGGGGAGGATGGGGGTGGGGACTGAGCCTGCACACCACAACTACTGAGCCCAAGCAGCCCAATGAAGAGCTTGCCTACCTACCGCACCTAAGACCCAATGCAGCCAAAAAATAAACAGATAATGTTAAAAACGGAAACTCCCTGAAATGAGAAGCAAATCTAATTCTATCATGCCACGTTTTTTTTTTTTTCACACTTTAAAAATAGATATGTATTTATTTGGTTAGGCTGGGTCTTAGTTGTGGCATGTAGGGTCTAGTTCCCTGACCAGTGATTGGACCTGGGCTTCCTGCATAGGAACTAAGAGTCTTAGCCACTGGACTACCAGGAAGTCCTCACATTTTTTTTTTTTTAAGTAAGACTATTCTAAGTTATTTAATATGAAGCTTTCACTAAAGAAAGGAGATGCTAAGGTCTCTGGTTTCTAGACAGCTAAGAGGAGAGAGCCTTAGGGCAACATTCTTAAAAAGAATTTTAAGGAAAAGCTGTTTAGGAGGAAATAGAATTCCTTGTGGAAATTATAACAGAGGCCCTTCTAGGTGTGTGCGTGTGTGTCCGACGGTTTGTACATTCTTGGTAAGTGCAGTTTGCCTAGGTTCTAGTGGTAACCCACTAGGTCTGAAGACAGGATGAAAAAATAATAGTGCAGAATATCTCACTGATCTGCTTTACTTCTTAAAATATGCCCTAGAAAATTTTAAAGTACAGAAGTGGATCTTAAGGCTCTAGATAGTTCCTTTGCACATTCATTAGAGATATATTTTTATGTGTAGTTTTCATTTTAGTTGCCCTACAAAGAAAGTAAGGAGAACTTTTACTTGTAGTTACTTCCTGTCAAAACATGCAAATGAATTGGAAAAAATATATTTGGCATGTCAGGGTTCAGGTCTTTGCACAAACAAGTCAAGCAGAAACATGTTTCTTTAGAGTTTCTGCTTATTTCTCCAGAAGCCCCTGTACTGCTGCCTTTTCTTGGCCCTTTTCTTTCCTCCTTTGTCTTCAGAGCGAGAGACCCTCCTGATAGGCAGTGATGTGGAAATGTCACCAGAGCCTTTCATGGTTCATTTTCATGAACTGGGGAGCAATATTTGGGTTTGGCCGGTTTGCTCCCCAGGGACCTCTAACCCATTTGGAAGTGGATGTACCACTCCAATGGGAAGTTGTGCCCTTTCATGCCACCATAACCACCAAATTCCTCACCCCGTGCCTTTTCTGTCTCCTGGCTCTGCCTCCTCAGAGGCCTTCTGTCATTCTTGCTCATAGCCAGTGAATCGTATGGCCCTTCTCTAGCTGGTTGCAAAGAGTTGGACATGACTTAGTGACTGAACAACAACCGTTTACCAGGACAACTTCCTACGGAGACAGAAAACCAAAGTAGCCAACAGAGACACTCCCTATCCTGGGCACTACCCAAGGAAATAATGAAGCAATTATTTCTTAACTGTGGCATGTGGGATCTTCGATCTTCATGGCAGCAGGTGGGATCTAGGTCCCTGACTAGGGATGGAACTCAGGTCCCCTGCATTGGAAGCCTGGAGTCTTAGCCATGGGATCACCAGGGAAGCCTTGAAGCTAGGCATCTTGAAGGACATATGAGAGAGAAAAAGGACATTTATTCATGCAATTATGTTCTAGGCCGAGGTACAGGTGATTTGCAGATGGAAATATCATTTGATATTGACATTAGACCTACCAGATAGCTTTCTTTCATTCTTATTTTGAGTTTAAGGAAGTAGTGGGGTCTTCTCACACCTCAGGGTTTCTGCTTAGGTCGGTGAGGGTTTTGTCCTGCCCTGAGTGAAGCTCAGCTCCTACTCTACTCCCTAAGCCTTGGACCTGGCATGGCCTGTACTGGCCTGGCCTTCTCAACTCACACAAAGATGCACTGCAGGTGAGAAGTGCCGAGGTTTGCCCCACAGCCCCACTCCATACCTGTCAAAGTCCCTAAGAAGACAGATGTTGCCTGCTCTTCCGCTGGGGCTCCATAGACAGGGACCCAGCCACAGTGCCCAGGAGACAGGCTCTCAGTCAAGTTGGCTTCTCCTCCTTCCTCCGTTCCTGTCATTCTTGGGCTGATAAATGTCTTGTTCATCTGGTAAACTCCCAATTGAAAAGCCTATCCATTCCACACCACTGCCAAACTAACCCTCCTATAATACCCTTTTACTACCCACCACTCTCCCACCCTACAATATCCTCTTGCCACCTACTGCTATGTCACTTTGTAAGAGTCAATCTCTTTTTTGGTTAATATACATTCATGGTAAAAAATTAAAATGTAGGACTTCTCTGATGGTCCAGCAACTGAGACTCCACGCTCCCAAGGCAGGAAGCCTCTGTTCCACCCCTGGTCAGGGAACTAGATCCTACATGCCCTAACTAAGACTTGGTGCAGCCAAATAAGTAAATAAATATATATATTTTATTTACATAATAAAAGGTAAAGGAGGTAAAATAAAAGGTAAAATTTATTTATATAAATTAAAAGATAAAGGAGGATCCAAGGAAAAGTGAGTTTTCTTCATACATTCAATCCCAAGTTTCACATACTCTTTTCCCAGAGATACCACTGTTACTAGTATGGTTTTCTTCTTCCAGAGATATTTTATGCATAAACAAACATGTAAATCAGTAATAATAGAGATTAAATAGTCTTTATATCTGTGGATTTAGATCCACTTCATTAAAAAAAAATTCTCAAGGTGTGGTGTCTGTACACTTAGATTCATCTTTCTTTCTTTTTTTTTTAATTTTTGGTCATACCACGACAGGAGGCATGCGGCACCTTAGTTTTCTAACTAGTGATCGAACCTGCGCCCCCTGCAAAGGAAGTGTGGAATCTTAACCACTGGACCAGCAGAGAAGTCCCTTACTTCATTTTCTTAATCTCATGGTATAGCTATATCACAGTGGTTCCCATTCTAGGGTGACTTTGTATCCCACCCTCTCCAGTCAAGAGAAGATTTTGATTATTAGGACTGGGGTTTTTACAAACATCCAATGTTGGTAAAGGCCAGGAATGCTGCTAAATATCATACCATACACAGGACTCCCCTGGTAGTTTAGATGGTAAAGAGTCTGCCTGCAGTGCAGAAGACTCTGGTTTGATCCCTGGGCTGAGAAGATCCTTACGAGAAGGAAATGGCAACCCACTCCAGTATTTCTGCCTGGGAAATCCCATGGACAGAGGAGTCTGGCAGGCTAGAGTTGGACATGACTTAGGATTTAAACAACAATACGCAATAAACAACAACAAACAATATTAAAAATCAGAGACATTACTTTGCCAACAAAGGTTCATCTAGTCAAAGCTACGGTTTTTCCAGTAGTCATGGATATGAGAGTTGGACTATAAAGAAAGTTGGGCGCTGAAAAATTGATGCTTTTGAACTGTGGTGTTGGAGAAGACTCTAGTGAGTCCCTTGGACTGCCAGGAGATCCAACTAGTCCATCCTAAAGAAAATCAATCTTGAATATTCATTGGAAGGACTGATGCTGAAGCTGAAACTCCAATACTTTGGCCACCTGATGCGAAGAACTGGCTCATTGGAAAAAACACTGATGCTGGGAAAGATTGAAGGCAGGAGGAGAAAAGGACAACAGAGAATAAGATGGTTGGATGGCACCATCAACTCGATGGATGTGAGTTTGAGCAAGCTCTGGGAGTTGGTGATGGACAGGGAAGCCTGACATGCTGCAGTCCATCGGGTTGCAAGGAGTTGGACACAACTGAGCAACTGAATATCAGGACAGTCCCCACAACAAAGAATTATCTGGTTTCAATTGCCAATAGTGCTGAGACTGAGAAATTTTGCTGTATAATAACTCAGTTAACCAGATTCTCTGTTGATAAGCATTTAGGTGGTTTCTAATATTTTGATATATAGACCCTGCTGCAGTGACAATGGTATAAATTGGAGTTCTTAGTTGCAGATGATATGATTTATTTTGGTTTAAGCAGAAATGGATTATAATAGGGGGTGACCACATTTTTGAGAAAGTTAACAGTCAAGCTTGAGGGACTTCCCTGGTGGTCCAGTGGCTAAGACTCCTTACTCCCAGTGCAGAGGGCCCCAGGTTCGATCCCTGATCAGGGAACTAGATCACACCTGCCGTAACTAAGATCGAAGATACCAAATGCTGCAACTAAGACCCTGTGCAGCCAAATAAATAAATATTTAAAAAATTAAAAACAACATGTAGGCTACCGGTCTGAGGGCTGCTGCATTTCACACCAGACTGCATTTGGGGCTTTGAGGGAGAAGCAAAAAAAGACAGAACTCTGAAGTGCTGGGGTTTACTGTTATCTGCAGGGCAGAGGAGGGGAAGGCAGAGAAGAAGCTAAATGGCCAAAGGGAAAGGTGGGAGGGGGAGCAGGGATGGCCAGTAAGGAGGCTTTTAAGGAGAAGTGAGAGGCCCCTTTGTTTCAGAAGAGATTCAGAGAGAGATAAGCCTGGAGAAAGTCACATGTAAGAGAGCTTTTCAGAAGTCACAGTTTGAGCCTGTTACTCCCTAGCAGCGTAGAATGCTCTTCCCTACCCACGGCTTCGACTCTGCCATCCCTTCTGCCTGTTCCAGCACTTCCTTGGCTGATTCGTGAACTCCCCCTTACCCTGGCTTCAGTGTTTCCACCTTTCTTTCCTCTTCTGTGGTTGTCTACTTGACGGATGACTCACTCTCCTGGAAGTTTCCACAGTCCTTGATTTCAAGTTACATCACTTACCACATTTGATCCAAGTATACTTTGGATTCCGTGGGTCTCACCTGCATCTCACCCATAGGCTGTAAGGTCCTTTTTTATCCTTCCCTCGCTAGGTCTGCCCCAGGCTTGGTACATACTATGCAGTGTTCAAGTGATGTTTGCTGAAGCACGGGAGTTAAGGGCAAAATTCTGAGCCAGGTTGCCTGGGCTAGGAACCTAGCTTTTCCACTTTCTGTGTAGCCCTGGGCACAGTTTTTAACCTTTCCATTCCTATTTGTTCACCTGTAAAACGTAATCTTCAGGTCAACATTTTACTGTGAAGAAGAAAATTAAACAAGCTATACTTGGCACTCAGAACAGTGCTTAGTACTCAGTAAGTCTTATCAAAGTGCTCTGTTATTATAAATATGTTCTCTATATAAATATTATTAGTATTTATTTACTTTTGGCTGTGCGCAGGCTTTTCTCTAGATGTGGTGAGTAGAGTCTACCATCTAGTTCTGGTGCGTGGGCTTCTCACAGCAGTGACTTCTCTTGTTGTGGAGCACAGGCTCTAGGGTGCACGGCTTCAGTAGTTACAGCTCCTGGCTCTAGAGCACAGGCTCAATAATTGTGGCGCACAGGGTTGGCTGCTCCGAAGCATGTGGAATCTTCCCAGTACAGGGATCAAATCTGTATCTTCTGCTTGGCAGGTGGATTCGGAAACCCTATAAATATTATTAGATGTTATCTGTTAGTAAATTGCTTCATCTATTTTGTACCCTAAAGTGTCCTTGTTACCCAGAACAGTCCTTGGAACTCTGTAGATACTTTATAAATGTTCGCAGAATGAAAGAATGAATGAGTGATGGACTTCCTTCTGTTTGTCCTTGTAGTGTTACAGTGCCCTTCCAGTAAGGGTGGGGTGGGTGACAGAATGTTCAAGCGCCATTAGGGCCTAAATCAGAAATTTAGACGTTTGTGGGCATAGTCCACAAGTATTTCTCTAGGAAAACGTGTCTAACCCACAAATGAAGTTCTGGTAACTCAGGTCAAAGGTAAATTGGGAGGGAAAATTTGTGTGGCATATGTGCCAGGAATAACCTCCTTTGTCTTGTTTTAGTAGATACTTTCAAATTTCCTTCTCTAGGCAAAGCTGATTAGAGTGCAAGTTAATTTGAATTTCACGTTTCGTCCTTATTCTTATAGGGCATGAAAAGACTTCAGAACACTGCAAAGTGTTCATATAACCATTAAAAGGAGTGTTATGCAGCCGCACAGACCTGGATTCGAATAGGGATCCCTATTCTATTTCATGGATTGTACTTTGTACTTGGCCCGAGTCTTATTTTTCTTATCTACAAAATGGGGACAGCTTACTTTCTTCATAAGACTGTATTGGGAAAGCATTTAATTGTGCATTTTGAAACCACTTCAGCTCTATACAAATAGCAGTTACACATTGGTTTCTTGGCAGAGTTTCAGGAAAATATCTGTGAAAGGTTGGGAGATTCCTGATCTAATCTCAATGCTCTTTGAGATCGGAGGGTTTGGGCTTTTTCGTCCAACAGCTAGTCAGGGGCCAAGCTTTGAGGACGCTGGGTGGGCGATCAGTACTTGATCAGACTAAGACCGAAGGGTCTGGGCTAAATTCCCTGCTTTCTTTCATGTCAAAAGTCACAATCCACAAATCCTGATAAGGACTCAGGAGATGTAAGCCAGAAAGACGAGTGAAAACCGAGACGCAGAGAGAGGGTCTGTGTGTGTTATCTTGGGAGGAACATTAGAGCCAGAGAGGGAGGATGTACCGGGGGGAGTTCGCGTCTGATGCAGTGGAAGGGGAACGGAACGCAGGCACTCCTCACTCCGAGCGAAAGTGAGGCCCAGTGAAAGGGGTCAGCCAGAGGAATTTCAGTTCCCGCCCTATGACTCCCGGCTAGGACTACAGTTCCGCCCTCAGAAACCCTGGGCCCCTTGCCCCGCCCCCAGGGGTTAATCGGATCATACCATTATGCCATCATAGGGGCGGAGGTGAAACGTGGGCTAGTCTTTCAAAGCAAATAATTCTTTGTCAGTAAAAACAGGATTATCTGTATGATCTGAATGGTTCTTAGTTAAATACATTTCCTCTCTGCCTGCTAGGATCCTCTATACTCCCTGAAGAGTGCCAGGAGTCCGGTCCTGTTTCCCCCTTTCTTTTCCGTAGTTGGTACGTTCCCCCGGGAGACGTAGGCGGGGAGGCGTACATAAACCTCGACGCAGGAGGCGGGGCTGCTCAGTCCTCGAGGCGTCGGTGCTCGGTAGTGTTGGAACCTTGTTGCTTGTCGGCCTGTGCGCGCGTGCGCGGACATGGCCTCAAACGGTAAGTAAGGGCGCGAGGCGGTCGTGGCGCGCCGGCCCCGGACCTCATTCCCTCTCAGCCCGGCTTCTGTTTTTCGGTGGGACTCGAGCGGCTATCAAGTACAGGATCTTTTCCTCGCACCACTGGCTGGAAGCAGCGGAGAGGGGTGGAAGGGGGAGGCCGATGTCGCCATTTTGTTTAGCTCTGGCGCCTCATGTGGGGCAGGAGGTCGTCCCTTCGCTGCCCCCTTTCTTGAGGTGACGGTTGGGGGGGACGCAGCTTAGTGATTGGAAATGGGAGGCACGGGTGGAAATGCTGGGTCTCCGTACCCTCTTCTCCCCGATCGTCCCCAGCCCCGCGCTCGGGCCGCTTTGTCGCAGTGCTGCATCCGGGCACTCGGGGGAGCGCGCACGCGCTCTGCTAGCCCCTCCCCCCTTTCTGGCGGCGCGAGCCCCCCCCCCCGCCTCGGTCTCTCCTGTCGGCCCTGCTTTTTGTCGCGAGACCCTCGGTGGAGGCTCCGCGGCGCGCGTCCTGTGTGGGCCGCGCCCCCGGGGTCCCTCGGGAAGGGGCGGGACCGCCTCGTTCCCGCCTCGCTTGCCACGCGGCCGGGGGCGGAGGCTCGGGGTCGGGGCCGCGCGCGCCCGCTTAACGGCCGGGGGTGGGGGGCTGGGGAGTGGTCCAACGGTCTTGAGGACGGGGCCCGAGGCCTTTCCCGCCTAAATTTCCTCTTACTGAGGTGGGAACTGAGAAGCACGGCCTCCTGAGGCCACACCCTCTCTCGGTGCTTTGGCTCTTTCCTGCGGGGGAAGCGCCTCGTTTCCTGTAGCGAGGAGATGAGCCGATCAGGCCCGTGCGTCTTCCATGTGGCGTTTTGAAAAGCACTTTCGCTTAATTGGATTCGCCTAGTCTTCCCGCAGCCCCGAGTTAGGCAAGTGGGATAGGAAACCGCACTTGTTTGGGAGCCACAGGGCTGGGGGCTTGAGTACCAGCCAACGTGCTGATTAGGGTGCTCTCCTCTCTTGGTTAGCTGGCTTTGCACTAAAAGCTCCAATTTCCAGGCTCCAAGATTGGGCAAAGGGTGAAGCGTGGCCTCTTGTGAGACGTTCTTGTTCTTTGGATTGAGAAAGGGGAGGCTCCCTTCGGAACAGTTCTGCCTCTGGCTTGAATTAAAAACCTATCCTGAAACAGCTGTGTAATTTCAGCCTAACTCTTGGCGAGGTCTTACTCCTCGAGGGGGCGTGAGAAATGTGTGTAAATCTTTGCAGTTCCTGACATCCATTGAAGTTGCAGACGGTTGCTGCTGTCCGTTAGCACTCTTGCTTTTCCAAGTACTTAGGGCTTCTTTCTGGGTTTTGTTGAAATGCACTTTGTCTTTGCGTTTTTTTTGTAAGAAAACTTGACTGGGGTCTCACAGATTACCCCTCACTAGTAGTTTCATGAGGGAATTTATGCCTCCTTTGTTGATTTTCTTATCTAGGGACCCTGAAGCATAAGTCTTTTAGCTCTAGTCTATTCTGAGGAATGGCTGAAGGTAATATAATCCTATTTTTCTTTTGCAGACTATACCCAACAGGCAACCCAAAGGTGAGTGACCCTTCTGGGCTTCCAGAGTTTGTAGAGGGCACGGGTGGCTAAGGTGTCTTTTCCTGAGAACACTGTTGTCTTTTTCTCCAGCTACGGGGCCTACCCAACTCAGCCTGGGCAGGGCTACTCCCAGCAGAGCAATCAGCCCTACGGGCAGCAGAGTTACGGTGGCTACGGCCAGTCTGCGGACACTTCGGGCTATGGCCAGAGCAGCTACGGTGGTTCTTATGGACAGACCCAGAACAGTGAGTCTTTCTTAGGGGGTCACTCCACCTCTTCTGCTCTCTGTGAACATTTCTTTTCTTAGACCTGAGCAGTGCTGAAACATTCTCCTTAACCAGTCTTTAAGGTTAAGACCCTTAAAGCTTTTTGATGTTTTGAGTCCTTTCAAACAAAAAGACTTAATTGGTTTGTAATCCTGTTTCCTTTTATTTTGTGACTTTTTACTTTTCTGTTTATGCTGCTGTTTTCCCAGTTTCTCCTAAGCATGAAAATGAAATGAAGGAGGGAGGGATATTCTCTACAGGGAGAAATGCTTTAGGCTTTTAAAGAGGGAAAATGACTTGCTTGAAGATGTTTGAAGTCAGATGGCATCACATGATACACCAGGAGGTGGAATTTGCCCTAAGGTCCCTGAAGTGTCAATAATAGCGCATTGTTTTTATTTGTTCTGCTCATGGTGGGCCCGTTAAAGTGCTGTTAGTGAATAGAGATCTTTTAGGGCTGTGGTGGTCCTAGAGGCTGGCTTGGGGTGTGTGGGATGAGATTAGAACTCAGAAGTTGAGTAGAAGTTGAAACACAGCTTTCAGGTAGAAAGGTAATCTCTTAGTTATGAGTTGCAAGACTGCCAGGCATCTTCTAAGAAGTTGACTTGTCAAGTATGGGAAGCATTAAGTGGTATACAATGTTCTCAATACATTCCCTGCCTGTTCTCTTTCCTCATAGCTTTTGTGACTTCCCTTTTCCTTTGCTTGTTAGCAGGCTACGGCACACAGTCAGCTCCCCAGGGATATGGCTCAACTGGTGGCTATGGCAGTAGCCAGAGTTCTCAGTCGTCTTACGGGCAACAGTCCTCGTACCCTGGCTATGGCCAGCAGCCAGCTCCTAGCAGCACCTCAGGAAGGTAAGGAGTGGGTGTGGAGAGGACTGAAAAGATTAGGGGTGAGTCCGGAAGGAATGATTATGTGATCAGCAGTGGGAGTAATTATGAGGGGTAATGGGGGAGAGGCGGTCTCTGTTGGGGACAGAGAATGGGATGTACCAGAAGTGAAGTCCTGGACCCACTGGCATTGTGACCCTTGTCTTTTTCTTTTCCACCAGTTACGGTAGCGGTTCTCAGAGCAGCGGCTATGGGCAGCCCCAGAGTGGAGGCTATGGCCAGCAGTCTGGCTATGGTGGACAGCAGCAAAGCTATGGACAGCAGCAAAGCTATAACCCCCCTCAGGGCTACGGACAGCAGAACCAGTACAACAGTAGCAGTGGAGGTGGAGGGGGTGGTGGAGGTTAGAGGATTTTTTCTGCTCTGTCTAATACCTGCTTTTCACAAGAAATTGTCTTCTAGGCGCTTACCCTGAAAGGGTTCTTAAAAACCTTGGATTTTTATGTCCTAGCTTTATCTGTATTTCTATTGACATTTATTCCCTGGCCCTCTTGAACTGTTTTATGCCACCTCACAGTCTGTTTTTCAAAAAGGTATGCTTTTCTTTCCTGACAGGTAGCTATGGCCAAGATCAGTCCTCCATGAGCAGTGGCGGCGGCGGTGGTGGTTATGGCAGTCAGGACCAGAGTGGTGGCTACGGGGGAGGCCAGCAGGACCGTGGGGGCCGTGGCCGGGGCGGTGGCGGTGGTTACAACCGCAGCAGTGGTGGCTATGAACCCCGAGGTCGTGGAGGTGGCCGTGGAGGCAGAGGCGGAATGGGGTAGGTGTCTTGTGAGGCAGGGAGTACCATCAGTGGAAAGGGTGGAGGGTTGCATGAGTCTCCCTTGAAGTCTAGTCTTGTAGTGCATGGTTAGTCTGATTCTGGGAATTTGTGAGGACTTTGATTTGGGATCTTGACTGTTTTCTTTTTCGTACATCCGTCCCCGTTTTATTTTTGTAAGAACTTGGGAGCCTGAACTTCTACCCACACCTGTACAGAAATTTGAGTACTGACAACTTTCATCTCAAAAGAAAAAGGAGAAATGTAGGGGTGTATATGGATTGGAGTCATTGATATCCTAGGCAAGAAACATGGAAGTAAAGGCTTCTTTCTCTGCAAGGGAAACCGATGATCCCACTCCTGGTGATAGGGAAACTTGTTACATGTATTCCCATGTGTCCTCTAAAGGAGTTGTCAATGGTTAACCTGACTTGAGCTTCCAGGAATTGGCTACTCTCTCTTCCTGTATTCTATAGTCACTTGAATCCACGAGCTTGACTTGTACTAATCTGACGGACTGTAATGATTTTGTGTGTGACTTGGTTCATGGGGCTCTCTGAAGTGTGCAGACCTTTTGGACAAAGTACAGTACACTCGACAGTGGTCTCCCACCCACTTGCTCCACTGTCCCCCTTCCTCTGGTTACTTGTCCAGCTGGACCTTCTTTCCTCCCCTTCCTGCTGAAGCTGAAGTAAAACCTTAGATTTCACGTTAGAGCATTTGTCAAATCTGTTGGTGAATAACAGTTTGAGGGACCCTTCTCTGTTTCTCTCGAGAAGGGGAGGAATGTCAGTGTGTTAACTCCTTTTGGGTAAAAACTAAGTTTTTTAAAGAGTGTGTATGGTAAGTATTTGGGGGGTGGGGGCAGTGCCAAAGACCTTACAGAAATAAGGAAAACTCTGTTGTGTGCGTGTGTTTAATGCAAAACTTTAAAAAAAAAAAAAGCAACTGTTATGTGACTGTTAACTTGCTCTGCATTTTATGTGCCACAGGTATGAAAGGTGACATTGCAAAATACTCCGCTCTTCTCGCAGTGTAGAAGGGGTGACCCCGGGGGTGGGGAGAGATCAAAACCAGCTCAGTAGTTAGGGTAGGGCTTAGCTAAGTTTTGTCTCGCTTTAAGGGGAAATTGCTTTTGGTTTTGACTTTTTATGGAATGGGGTTGGGTCTGCTTGCTGCTTTCAAAGCAAAAAAAAATATCACAAAAATGTGTTCAGGGCTACCCCAGCCTGGTGTGAAGTGTCTTCTGGGTAAATTGGGGGTAGGGTTTTTTAAACCAACTACTGGGTTGTCAACTGCTTGAGACAAGAGGAAAAAACATCTGCTACATCGGAAGAACGACCAAGGAAAATGGGTCTTTTTTTTTTTTTTTTCCTAGAGGAAATAGATAATACAACCTTTTAAGCAAAATCCTTAACAATTGTGTCTGAGAAATTGCACACGTGTGTGTGACATGCTCACAGGTCAGACAAGGGGTGGTCAGGAAGGGGAATGTATTTTAGTAGCCACTTGCATTATCATTTTCCCAAAACACCTACCTATGTTTGGGGAATGTTGAACAAAACCAAAAACCGCCCTTTTGTAGCCGTTGGAAGCTTCATGTCCTTTCTTCTAACTTGTCTTCTCCAGCGGAAGTGACCGTGGTGGCTTCAATAAATTTGGTGGTAAGTGAACAGAGTTTCCAAAATTCCCAACTCCCAGCAATGCTTTGTCTGATTGTTCATTTGCAGTTGTCTTAGCGTGTTTTAAGTGTCAAAAGTTTTGGAGTGTCTATAACCACCTCTAGAAAGGGGTGGGGTGGAATGCCACCTGCTGCCAGATGTGTGCTAACCTGGAGGCAGGCAGAGAGTCGTCTGGTACCAAATTGGTTTGACCCAGGTTAATAAGAGGTGTTTAGGAGGCCTCTTGGCAGGAGTGTCGCCACATCCGGCACTCAGTGACCACCGTTATGAGAAACTGGAGTGTGTGCTGGAATATGTGGTGCCAATTTGGCTTTAGGATCGATCCTTTGATCAGTGTGTCCGAGGCTTGTGTGTGTGTGTGAGTGTGTGTGTAACAACCTTCAAATGTTTTAATTCTGGACGAGGGATGAAGTATTGCCCTGCCCTGAGGATGGTGAAGTTGGTATATATTTATGTATTAAATACTGAATGGTGTCAATGCAATCCTACATACATGTATTTAAACTCAACTCAGATGGGCTACATAGCAACTAGCTCTGGGCAGGAAGGTGTGAACTGCTTCCAAGAAAAGTTGGGAGCATGTGTGGCTCATGGGAAATAATCAGGTCTTAACAGCACAAACTGAATTCATGGAAAAATGGCAAATTTGAGAAGTCTCCCAGTAAGCTGGAACTTTTCTGGTCTGGTTAACTAACAAAAGGTTTCTTGATTTGTCTCAACATGTAAAGCCAAAGGCTTGGGTTCATGATTTAGGTGTCATTGAGTGTGGGTACAACATTTATATACGGTGAATTCAGATAAACTTTGGGCAAAGATGGTCTCTGGAAAAAAAAAAATAGAGGCTGCATTATGGAAATAAGATTTCTGGTCTGTTCCCTGGGACATGCTTAAAACATATAATAGCTATTATATATGATTTTTATTCTCATGTGGTTTTTGGGGAAACAACATGGTTTTAAGACTGGTTTTGAAAGATGACATTAAAAATTGTTCCATAAGGGATAAGTGTCTTTGGTGCTAAAGTTTGGAGAAACTGTATGGATGCATATCACATTGCTGGTGGTGAGCCCATTTCTCTCTGGGGCGAGAGAAGAGGGCCAAGCTCTGAGTTGGTTTGTTAACTTCAATGGGTCTCCCTCCTAGCCCTCCCAGTCTGTGCTGAGGACATTTCCCAGCCTGAGCTGGGGGAGGCAGCATTTTCTGAAGTGTGGAGTTGTCCCTGTGGGGACTCAAGTTACATGCAGACCTTAAGAGAAGGGGCCTGTGTCTTTCCCAGACCTGCCTAGGGTTTTTTCTGGGCAGGCAACCCAGAACAGGGTTTGGAGTGAGGCTGGCTGTGAGCACTTACCTGATATTTTGCAAAAGTTTGGATTTGGTGTTAATTTTTTTCCTTGTCTTTCTCAGCTTCTTAACTAACGGCTCCTCTTTCCTTGTTTTTTTGTTTTTTGTTTTTTTTTTTTCTATGTCACTTAAGGCCCTCGGGACCAAGGATCACGTCATGACTCTGGTAAGTCCACTGGTGGCAGGAAAGAAAGGCTAAAGTTCAAACTTAAGGGAATCTGAAGAGCAGGGATAGAGAAGGAAAATGTGGGGAAGAGAGTTTAGCTGTAGCTGTATTTAATAGTGTATTTAACAAAAAAGACACAGGGAAGCACTTACTGTAGCTTTTGTTTTGGTTATATTTGTATGCTGCATTTTAGTGTTAAGATTCGTTTCTTGGGGGTCTTCAACTGAAAGTTGACAAACTCTGGTGTGTTCTTGGGCAATTAACTCCTGAGCCCTGGTTTCTTTTATGAATATTAACATGTTTCAAGGGGTAGTTGTAAAACTGAATTTTAATTTGTGAAGCGGCTAGCATACACTCAGACAATGAGTTGGAGATTTGTCAGACCTACACCACCGGTACTTTATATTACTTGGTTTAGAAATTCTCTTTCTTTGTAAGCTAACTACCAAGTATTGAAGTCCAGGTTATTAAGTGTCACTGACTTGTTTTCTCTTTGGTTGTTTCCTCTCTACTTTGCCTGGTGTGTTCGGCAAGCAGAACAGGATAATTCAGACAACAACACCATCTTCGTGCAAGGGCTGGGCGAGAATGTTACAATTGAGTCTGTAGCTGATTACTTCAAGCAGATTGGTATCATTAAGGTACTTATGGGATCTTCTCTGGCAGTCCAGTGGCTAAGACTCCGTGTCCACTGCAAGGGTGTGGGTTTAATCCCTCTTTGGGGAACTAAGATCCTACTCGCTGCACTGTTTCCCCCCTACCCCCAAAAGAAAGACCAAAGAAAGGTACTTTTGGAGCAGAGTGGGTGCTTTTCTATCAGTGCTGCAGGCTTTGGGATTTCATACCTTAGTGAAAATAGAAGTCTTAATGGTTGCCTGCTTCATTTGTTGAGGAAAAACATTAACTGTTGCCATTCCAAAGGGAATCACATTTTAACACAAAGGCACAATTGATTAAAAAAGCATTTAAAACTCTGGATTTGTAGTCTATAATCTTTATCATTTAACATTGAAGGGGGAAACAGTTAACAGTCAATGGCTTTCTTTCAAGTTCCGTGTGAAATAGGAAGGTATGGTTTTGATAGTGCTGTATTCTCTAAGACTAATACGATTTCATGTTGCTTTCTTCAGACAAATAAGAAAACAGGACAGCCCATGATTAATCTGTATACAGACAGGGAAACAGGCAAGCTGAAGGGAGAGGCCACGGTATCATTTGATGACCCACCTTCTGCCAAAGCAGCTATTGACTGGTTTGATGGTATGTCTGAGGAGGCTGGGGTAGAGGGCAGCTAGCTTGGGGAAACAGGCTGCATTTTGAGAATTTTTCTGAGTCGTCCAAGACTTAATGGCGCTACAGTCTTGTATTTGCATGTGTCTCATAAGATTGTAAACATTTGTAAGAAGGCAGAGTCTTGATTGCACAAAGTATACTTTTGGACCCACAGGTCCATAAGGTCTCTTATAACTCCTTTATTTCTTTAGGTAAAGAATTCTCTGGGAATCCTATCAAGGTCTCATTTGCTACTCGGCGAGCAGACTTCAATCGGGGTGGTGGCAATGGTCGTGGAGGCCGAGGGCGAGGAGGTGAGGAGCTCTTTCTGCTGCTATGCAGAAGTGATGTGGAGAGAAGGGGGAAGGAGGATGGTAAGGGCTTGTGTGGGGAAGACAGGTTAAACGCACTTGGAAGGGGAGCAGACCTGTTCTTGGCCCTGTTCTAGGACCCATGGGCCGTGGAGGCTATGGAGGTGGTGGTAGTGGCGGCGGTGGCCGAGGAGGATTCCCCAGCGGTGGTGGTGGTGGCGGAGGACAGCAGCGAGCAGGGGACTGGAAGTGTCCTAATCCGTGAGTGAAATGGCTTGATTTTTTTCTCAGCCCTCTGGTACATGTGCCCTTTGATGTTAAAGTATGTGCCAAGTTGCTTCAGTCTTGTCTGACTCTGCAACCCCGTGGACTGTAGATTGCTAGGCTCCTCTGGCCATGGGGATTCTCTGGTAGGCAAGAATGCTGGAGTGGATTGCCATTCCCTTCCCCAGGGGATTTTCCCAACCCAGGGATCAAACCCAAGCCTCTATGTCTCCTGCATTGGCAGGCAGGTTCTTTACCACCTTGATGTTATGACAAGAGTTTGTAGTTTCTGACTAATGTCAAAGCTGCGCTGACAGGGACAGGCTTGGCCGGGGGTCATCTAGATTGGGCTCAGGTTACTGTAACCTGCAGTCTTTGTCTCTGCTCCTGAGAAACAGGCCTCTTTGCTTTTCTGAGGCCTCATTCTCCTCATGTGTGGAATGTTCATAATTCTAGGTGGCCATTTCCACTCCTCCCTACTCCTCACCCACACACATTAATTGTCTTCTTTTCCTCAGTACATGTGAGAACATGAACTTCTCTTGGAGGAATGAATGTAACCAGTGTAAGGCCCCTAAACCAGATGGCCCAGGAGGGGGACCAGGAGGCTCTCATATGGGTAAGGAAGAGGCAGAGCTGATGTTGGGATCTGCAGGGAGGCTAGACAAGGGGAGGGAGGGGTCTGGGGAATGTGATGGAGGGTTGAATCATGTTTCTTTTTTCCTAGGGGGTAACTACGGAGATGATCGTCGTGGTGGCAGAGGAGGCTATGATCGGGGTGGCTACCGAGGCCGAGGAGGGGACCGTGGGGGCTTCCGAGGGGGCCGGGGTGGTGGGGACAGAGGTGGTTTCGGCCCTGGCAAGATGGACTCCAGGTAAGTAAGACTAAATTGAAACTAGAGCAGTTGACCAGAGGTCATTGGATTGCAGGGTTTGGGAAACGTTTCATTTTGAGGGTGGGATAGGAAAGCTGAGATTAACGCTTGGGTAGGAAACAAGGGGAGGAAAATTATCTGGGGGAGTTAGTCTGTGGATGCCCACATGCACTCTGCCTAGGGAGACGAGCTGTCTCTTGGGGTGGGTAGCAGGGCAGATTGGGTTTTGTGGATGGGTGGGTAGAGAGAGGTTGGAACCCAGACCTCATGGATATTCTTTCTTGCAGGGGTGAGCACAGACAGGACCGCAGGGAGAGGCCGTACTAGCCTGGCTCCTGAGGCCTTGGAGCAGCTTTCTTCCTGTCCCCAGTGTTACTACCCTCATTATTTTGTAACCTTCCACCTCCTGATCACCCACGGGTGTTTTGTGTCGGACCTATGTAACTGTAACCATACCTCTGGTTCCCATTAAAAACCATCATTTTAGTTAATTTTTCTTCCTTTTCCCCCTCTTCACTCTCCTGGAGCGTGGATGTCCAGGTCAAGAACGTGGGGAGTTTTTCCTCTATTCAGATCAACCAACCTGCCTGTGGGAACTGGAATATTCTTGTTCCCACTCAGCAGGAACTAGAATAAAGTGTTTGATACTTGGTTCAGGGGAGCAAAGATCAAATGTATCCTTGAAAGTAGAGATTAAACTTCTCTGTTACAGTAAAAATTGGATGAATGAAAGGGGTACATGAAAAACGTGTGTTGCCCCCCATTTGTCCAGCCATGTGGAAATTTTTTTGTACCAGGTTGATTCATGTGCTGATTTCTATGGGCTTATTTATAGGAGCTTTGTTCCTTTCAAGGAGTTTTGGCACTCCTTGAGGGTGGGGCTCCAGCAAATTAAACTTTGAGGGTGATATTCAAGTTTGATTGACCCTGATCATGTAGGTTAACCAGTTGGATTTTTCCCCCCAGGAAGGGGAGAAACTGACTAACTGAGCACTTACCTAATGGCAGGTAGGCTGCGGCCTTGCTCACAAGTGCCTGGGTTCTGTGGCTCTCACAGTCAGAAAATGGTCGACGCCAGGATGCAGTCCCTGTCATCTTCGAACTTGATTTTTATTTCTTGGCATTTCTTTCTGAAACAAATTCCTATCCCAAACATTTATTTGCTTAGACCTGGCTTAAGAGGATGCTGAATTTTAGGGGAAAAGACTTGGGAATGAGAAGATGGTAAAAGGGGAAGGTTAGCTGGGAAGTAAGATAAGGCAATTCAGTGAGTGGGCTCCCTCCCCACGACACTAGTTTTCCTGAATATGGCGCTTTGGGTATTGTCTGCTGAGACAGTGGTGTAATTAGGTCACGTTCACATCTGCCAGTACTCAAAAGTCTTCGGTATTTTGAGAAAGGGAAGGGGTTGGGTCAGTGAGTTGCCACCTCAATAGTGCCCCTTAACCTGACAAAATTTTCCTGACCCCAGAAAACTACCCTGTCCTTTCAACTCAGAACTTAAGTTTAGGAAACTTGCCCATTCTTGCCAAGCAGTTGAATTTTAGTTACACAGAACTTAAAATCATAACCAATAGCAAACTGTTCTTTGTTAGAAGCACAGCTTATACGAGTGCCTGGGACCTCTTGTGGGAAGTGCTTTTCTTTTTCTGAAATTGTTCCGTTTAAGAGTTGATTCATCCTCAAACCTCTGGTGATTTGAGATGGAGGCTGTGGCTTTGTCAAAGGAATAGCTACCCTCCCTGCTGGGTGGAGGTGTTCTGTCAGGAGGTGGAGAATGGCTGAGGTTCTCCGGGCAGTGCTTTTATTTGGCTTGTGGAGCTTCATACTTATGAGAATCCTTCAGACTTAGAGCCAAGGAAATGGCAGTGGTTCTGGCCTCTGCTGCTTTTGATCTATCTTAAAATGATTTTGGGTTTGAATGGTGTGGACCATGTCTGAGAGGTTTATGGGTGCTTCAGCTGGAAGGGTTCTGGTGTTAGGGTTTGATTGTGGTTCCTTTATCCCTGTTAGAGGTGAGTCGGGTTTCATCCAAGCTCTGGGAGTAAGTGGGATGATTAGCATTTAGTTCTTGTCCTTTAAAAAGCTTCAGTGATTGGCCTCACCCTTCAGTAAAAGAGAAGAGGGTCTTGGGACTTCTCTGGTGGTTTCTGGTGCCAGGGGCTTGAGTTTGATCCCTGGTCAGGAACTAAGATCCACATGTGACAACGAAGGTCCTGTGTACCACAACGAAGACTTGACATGGTCAGATAAAAGAAAGTCCCAAGTGTCTAGTGGGTAGATGAGTTTGGGGGACTTTTCAGGAGGATGGGTAGAGATGGGTGAAGACAAATAGCAACTGAGGGGATGTTTCAGTGGTTGATTCCGGTGCCAGTTCATTTTTTGGTGAAAAAATAGACCCTGAGGAGTTTGGACTTTGGATCCTCTGCTCTGCTGGTTTCCCCTATGAGCAGCACTTGGCTGGTGATAGCCAGTCATGTTTTTCTGATGAGGATTGTAGAATGGTCTTTTGAGTTCTAAAGAATATATTGTTATTAACTGAGTTACTGAAAATGTCCTGCCGTCTTTGAAGCACTGGGCATCTGACCTTTTGAATTGGGACAGGCTAACTTAGGAAGAAAGTGAAGAGGAACTAAAAAGCCTCTTGATGAAAGTGAAAGAGGAAAGTGAAAAAATTGGCTTAAAGCTCAACATTCAGAAAACTAAGATCATGGTTATCAGGTCCCATCACTTCATGGGAAACAGTGGAAATAGTGTCAGTGATTTTGGGGGTCCAAAATAACTACAGGTGGTGATTGCAGCCATGAAATTACAAGACTCTTACTCTTGGAAGGAAAGTTATGACCAACCTAGACAGCGTATTTAAAAGCAGAGACATTACTTTGCCAACAAAGGTCTGTCTAGTCAAGGCTATGGTTTTTCCAGTGGTCATGTAGGGATGTGAGAGTTGGAGGGTGAAGAAAGCTGAGTGCCGAAGAATTTGATGCTTTTGAACTGTGGTGTTGGAGAAGACTTAGAGGAGTCCCTTGGACTGCAAGGAGATCTCCATCCTAAAGGAGATCAGTCCTGGGTGTTCATTGGAAGGACTGATGTTGAAGCTGAAACTCCAATACCTTGGCCACCTCATGCGAAGAGTTGACTCATTGGAAAAGACCTTGATGCTGGGAAGGATTGAGGGCAGGAGGAGAAAGGGACGACAGAGGCTGGATGGCGTCACCGACTCAATGGACATGGGTTTGGGTGGACTCTGGGAGTTGGTGATGGACAAGGAGGCCTAGCGTGCTGCGATTTCATGGTGTCCCAGTCAGACACAACAGCAACTAAACTGAACTTAGGAAGGAGCCAGGGGGAGAATGTTACTGGTGGGTGGGGAGAAGTGTGCTGCAGGTCTGATGGCCACCGCCTGATTTTGCAATCTTGCACCTTTGCCCTCCATCACGTACTGGATTTCAGTGATAGATAGTGCAGAGGTTAGGTCATTGAATCAATCATCCACCAGGGTTAAAAAAATTTTTTTTAAATTTATCTGGCCACACCATGAGTCATGCAGGATCTTAATTTCCCTGACCTGTAATTGAACATATGCCTCCTGCAGTGGAAGATGGAGTCTTAATCACTGGACTGCCAGGGAATTCCTTACCAGGGGTTTTCCACCAGGTTTTACTCCCTGTTTTAGTCTCAGGCTCAGGTCAGGTCCATTGCAGCCATTCCTCTCCAGCTTTTCCAGAACTCTGAATACCTTTCCTACCTTTGGGCCCTCAGAACTGACTCTTCCATCTTTAACTTTTTGTGTTGTTGATAATTTAGACAACGGGTTTCCACAGAAACCTCGTCCACCTCCCCCATGCAATGATCTTCATGCTGCTGGGTGTATAAGAAGTGAGGAAGTAGTGTCAGGTGGAACTTGCCATCAGGTTTGACTTCTGGGCTTGTAGAAGTTGTTTGGTTCACAGTCCTTATAGTGTTGGCTGTTAGAGCTTTAGGAGACCATTGAATCTAAAATTGCTATTTTTTTATATTGAAGTATAGCTAATTATGTGTGATAATTTTAGGTGCACAGCAGAGCAACCCAGCCACACATATGCATGTATCCATTCTCCCGTAAACTACTCTCTCATCCAGGCTGGGACATCGAGCAGAGTTACCTCTACTATACATAGGTCCTTGTTGGTTAAAAGTTCTTAACACTCCTGAGGCAGGAACAGAAGTGTCATGAGATTGGGTCTGGGAATAGTGCTCTGTGGATGGATTGTGCTCTCAGCTCACTGGGTTGGAGTCTTAGCCTTAAGTCTTGGGGTAATGGTGCTAGTGAGGAGGAATGATTGAGAGCCACCAACATGGAGACTGGAGACAGAAAAGGAGCTAGGACTGTGGGGTCTGATTGGAGATTCCTGTGTGCAGTGGGGAACCAAGCTCAGGCGATTCTGGATATGAATGCCACAGAGGGTGGGGAGTACTGGAGGGAACAAGGAGCCAGGCTTTTCAGGTAGCGTCCTGCAGGCATGCCACGGGGTGGCAGTGTTGCACCCACGCTGCTTCCCAGTAGCCCTGCCCTCAGGAGCTTTAGGGCTCTGCAGTGCAGCCTGCTCAGGGTTAAGAGCTTGTCTTAGATTTAGCCTGATGGCTATTTTTATTTTTTTTTCAATTACAATATTGTAATGGTTTTTTCCATGCATTGGCCATGGGTATTTTGTTCCCCAGAATTAGAGGGGGAGTGGCCCCAACCTGTGTGCTCTGCCTGAGTGAAAGTGAAAAGTGTTAGTCTTTGTCAGTCCTCTTGAACTTTCTGGCCCAATGGGGTGTAACCCACCAGGATCCTCTGTTCATGGAGTTCTCCAGGCAAGATTGGAATGGGTGTATGTGTGCTTAGTGGTTCAGTCATGTCCGACTATTGGCGACCCCACGGACTGTAGCCCACCAGGCTCCTCTGTCCATGGCTGTTCTCCAGGCAAGAATACTGGAGTGGGTAGCTGTTCCGTTCTCCAGGGGATCTTCCCAACCCAGGCATCAAACCCAGGTCTCCTGCAGTACAGGCGGATTCTTTACTGTCTGAGCCACCAGGGAAGCCCAAGAATACTGAAGTGGGTAGCCTATCCCTTTCCAGGGAATCTTCCCGACCCAGGAATTGAACCTCAGTCTCCTGCAATGCAGGCGGATTCTTTTAGGGAAGCCCACTGGAGTGGGTAGCCATTCTCTTCTCTACGAGATCTTCCCGACTCAGGTATCAAACCCAGGACTCCTGCATTGCAGGCTGATTCTTTACTGTCTGAGCCACCAGCAAGCAAATCCCTACATGGGAAGGAAAAAAGTGACTGTAGTTACTCAGTAGTTTCTGACTGCAACCCCATGGACTGTAGCCCGCTAGGCTCCTCTGTCCATTGGGATTCTCCAGGCAAGAATTCTGGAGCGGGTTGCTGTTCCCTTCTCCAGGGAATCTTCCTGACCCAGGGATCAAACCCGGGTCTCCTGTGCTGCAGACAGATTCTTTACCATCTGAGCCACGAGGAAGGCTTCTGCGAACCTTGGCAGTCTGACCGAGGTGGCAAAGCAAAATCCTCTCTGGCAATGTGTCTTAAGTTGGATATGCACCTGAATCACTTGGAAGTGGGTTCTAATTCAGCTTGTAGGTCCCCGTGGGGTACAAGTTCTCTTGCAATGTTGATGGTGCTGTTTGAGCAGCACACTCTTAGAGCCAGACACTGAAGTTCTACAGGGATTCGTCTACTCATTCCCCCCCACCTTCTCTGTGAAGGGGAACTTGATTTTGTATAAAAGTTTCTCCGTAGACAGTTTGAGCCAGGAGCTAAGAAAAAGGTCACTCGGGGAGGCTGGGCCCTGCGTATGGGTTTTTCTAGTTAGCACAGGCCCAGGGAACATAGACTATTTGTTCCGTTTGCTCTTTTTTCAGTCTTGTGATGCTTAGAGGTTTGGGCAGAAAATGTCCATTGTTTCAGGTGCTTTTTGAAGCCATTGAACTAGGAACAAAAGTGTCCTGGAGATCACTGTTGACGCTAATGGGTGCTCTTTGTGGGCCAGTTGCTGCTAGGTGATGAGTTGTGTCCTGTTAGCCTTACTTTATAGCTGGAGATGCTGAGGTACAAACTGACCTTAAGTTTCGTAACTGGTGAGTGAGGTGGACCAGAGATTTGACTATTGTTTGGCTGTAGAAGTTGTGTATGCTGTGGCTGGTAGAACTCTGAGCCTCACGCTACTCTCCTTCCCTCCCCACCCCAATAAAAAGGAAAAATAAAGCCCCTAGGAAGTCTTTCAACTTAGGGGAGCTGTTTCTTAGAACCTTGTCTTGCCTCAGGCCTGCACTGGATTCTGTAGCTGCTCCGTTTGAGCATCTGCTGTGCAGGCAAGTGTTACGGCTCCATCTCAGAAACATTGTTTCTATGAAATCTTTAAAAATTACCTATTAGACACTAGACATACACAGTAACTGCTATTTATTATTTTTCAAATTCAAAGCATGACACAGGTTGAGAAGATGTCTTTTGGGGGGAGCTTACTCTAATGGGGGAGTCCAGTGTAAAAATATGACAGTGTGGTTCACTCTACCACAGGGACACAAGGTGGGCATGCCACTGGAGCCCAGAGGAAGGCCACCTGTGGGCATGCTAGGACTGGGGGGTGGCTTCAAGGTGTCCAGATCTAAGGGACCAGTGTGTGCCAGGGCATGGGGTGTGAGCAGTGTTGGGATCTGGGAGTATGTGATGAGGAAGATAGGATGGGGTCACCCAGGGTCAGGCTGGAAGGCAGGCTCAGGTGTCCTAGTGTTAGGAGGGAGTCCATTTCCATCATCAGTTTTGATCTCTCAGGCCCTTGACGGTGTTTGACTAGAAGCAGGGAGGTCAGGAGGCCTGCTGTAGGTGAAACATGAAGGAATAAACCAGATGGGGCAGTGAAGTTGAAAAGGAAGGTGTTTGGATGTGAACTGGAAGAATGACTACATCTGGGCCTTACGGAACACGCTCGGGTTTCCTGTCTTCTGGTTAGGCTGCGGCTGTTGCCGTATGTCAGGGTACAGGCATAGTAAAAGGAAGACAACTTCCGGTTTGGGAAGCGGCAAGATCCTTATGGAGCATAAGTGAACAAACGTCTTGGGTTGAATAAGGCTTGGTTTATAGATTTAAGAAGACTCAGCAGAAAATGGCTGAGGACGGAATGGGGAGCACCTGCATTCATTTCATGAGGTGACTAGCGACAGAAGCCAGGTCCACGGGGTCCTGAGTGTTGGGGCTGAGGGGGACACCGGGGGAAGCTCAGCTGTCCTCTCGGAGTCCTAAGTAGCATTAGGAGCAACCTCACGTGACTGTAGCCTTGACAGTGGCCAGTAGCTTAGCTTCTTGGTAGCTTCCTCCTCCAGCAAACCACTTGTTCTCTCCTGTTGCTCTAGTGATTTGGTAATCAGAGTAGGGAACCATTTCACAGTCTGTGTGTGTGTGGTGGAGGTGGGGTGGGCGTGGAGAATAAACACTGCCTTTGCTAGTCTCTTTCCAAGTGAAGCCTTCATACGGCTTTGTTCATTCTGCGCTGGTGTATCACTGTGAATGGCACACCCTGGACTGTCATACCTGGATCCCCAAGTCTGATGATCTGACTCCTATGTATGGAGTATCCGGCCTCCTTGGTGTCTGCCTGTTGCTTTGCATCCACCCCTCCAAGCCAGAAATAATTGGGGTGCAAAGTGTACCCAGGATGTGATCTTAGGATGCTGGTTCCGTAACAGCCTCTGGAAAGACTCCTTAAGGTGCTGTTTTCTAGAAATAAATACTATTTTCTTTTGTTGACACAATCCCATCAAAAGAAGAAACAGCTGCTGGAAGTAATTTCCTGAAGTTTTGCTTTTGTGTTTGGCATGTTTTCTGGGCAAAGTGTAACCTATAATCCCTTTTTTCAGGGGGTGGGAAGGAGCAGCCACGCCCACTGGTGTCAGTGCCTGAAGGAACCTAGGAATACTTGCTTTGTGTTCTCCTCGTTAGACGATACTCATCATTTCTTCTGAAAATGGCTCTAATTTTGCAGTTTTTTTCCAATGAAAGATGAAAGAGAAGCTTTGTAGACTGGTCTATTTCTAAATGCATCTGTCAGATCTTGTTTAGTCCCTAGTCGTGTCTAACTCCTGGTGACCCCACGGACTGCAGCATGCTAGGCTTCCTTGTCAAATCTGGCCCCCCACAATTCCAGGCCCTTTGTTCATATCTCTTTTAATTTTTAGACCTTGGCCACAAGGTTAACTCACGGTTCACAGGTCTCAAGGGCAGACCCTTTAGGGTGGCATCAAAGGAGCCACCAAATGGTGAATGAGGGACTATTCCATGTGACTGAGGCAGGAAGGGTGAAGTGTTTGGGGAGCCTGCTGCCCTGAGCTTGGATATGTAGCTCAGGTCCACATGTGCTTCCAGGCTGCAAGTAGGAAAACACACCAAGTACAGGTGAGATTTTCATGTATTGTGTATGAGAAAATCAGAGATTCCAGATAAATTGGCTGGGACAGCCAGGGGTGGTATGTGGGAGCCATTGCTGGAGAAGGCGCCTCAGCTCTGCTCCAGGTCGGCCACCAGGTAGGGCTGGGTGTCCCTCAGGGCCTGGAGGAACAGATCCTTGCAGGTCACGTTCCAGGCTGGAGCAAAGCTGAAGAGCTTCCTCATCTTGTCTGAACTGGTGCGCTCCGCCCGCACTGCCTGGTACTGTTCCTCTGTCAGGACCTTCCCGTACAGGGCATCCAGCACTCCATCCACGACTGTGACCCGTGCGATGAGGGCCGCCCGATGCTGGTCCATAAAGTGTGGTCCTGGGGGGAGAGGGAGGAGAGGGGCGAAGCTGGCACCCAGGGTGGGCACTGGAGCCTGTCTGTCCCTCTTGAACACTTATCCTTCAAATTGCCTTGAATGCAGCCCTAAGGGGCAGGGCTCAGGAGGACCTACATAGAGTGGGATGCCCTTAGGCTTACCTCCTTTTCAGCCAGACTTGGCCCCAGGAGTGTGAGTAGGTGAGTGGGAAGAGTTGGCCTAACTTTGCATGCCCTGAATGCTCTTGGCCTTGACAACAGATCTAGGCTGTGCAGGGGTGCGGTGGGGTGGGGCTGGTGAGGTGCCCAGGTGGGTGAAGTCAGGGATTGAAAGCCTTACCTGGCTGGCCTATCTTCTGGAGAGGGGCCCTGATCTCGGCTGGCACGTGTATAGGGCCTGTAAGAAAATGTTCAGTGGTGTCTTCGAGTCTTTCTGAGGTCTCTGGAAACCAAGGTCAGTACCCAGTGCGGGAAGCCTCCCCAGAAGGAGAAGCTTTTATGAAAGGGTAGGAGAAACAGGAAGCGAAAGCGCTGGGAGAGGCAAACGTTGGGGCTGGGAGGAGGGTGCAGGTGAAGGGAGAGTGGCCTGGACCTCGGCGGAGTGTGGCGGGGGAGCGCTCACCCTTGCTCATGGTCTCCTGCAGCTGCTCCGCCACCTCCTGCATGCCCATGTCACGAAGCACGAGCGCCGTGAGCTCGGCACCGTACGCCTCCAAATAGTAACTGACGAGCTTGTCGGTGAGGTCCACGGCGTCCAGGGGTAGCAGGGTCCCCCGGGGGATGCGTCCATAGCCTTCCCGCAGCGGCACTGAAAGCAGCTTCATCTTGAACTTTTTGAACTCGTCTGCCGTCAGGTTCTCTAGCGCATCCAGGATGGCATCGCGCGTGCACCCCATGTCTCCGGGGTCCTCTGCCGCAGCCGCCGCTTCCTCTCACTCCGGGTGTCTGCCGTTTGGGAAGCTTGCTCTGGGGCGGGACCAGAAACTCCCCGCCTTCTCTCAATTCCTTCTCTGCCCCAGAACGTTGCCCTCGGGTGTAAGACTTCCGACTACCCTGTGCCTTCCCATCCTCTCCTGGCCATTGGGGGGCGCCCAAATCGCATCCTTTGGCTGATCTCTGAGGGGGGCGCCCAGGTCCCATCCTTTGGCCTGGGGGGAGAGGGAGGACCCAGGAGTGACCCAGGAGACCAGTGGAAAAGGGCTCATGGGTGATGCCTGCTTCTCTAGGCTTGGACTAGCTAGCCAGATCAGGAACTTGGTTTACTGGAGCATCAGGGCTTTGAATCACGGAATTTTAGAGCCCTGAAATCTCCATGTTTCCCTAAATCTTAGCATCCCCTCTCACATGTCAGAATCAGAACCCTAACAGCCAGAACCAGGTAGCTTCCCAAATTCCACAAACTGGGGAGAAATGAGGTGCCAAGAAAGAGGGTAGAGGTAACTAAGTGTGTGTTCTCTCTTTGAGCCTCAGTTTCCTGATGTACAAAATGGGGATGATAACATGCCTTTGTCCACTTTGTAAATATTCCAACATAACATGGGCTGCCTGAAAAAAGTGTGTTAGTTGCTCATTTGTGTCTGACGCTTTGTGACCCCATGGACTGTAGCCCACCCGGCAGCCATTCCCTTCTCCAGGGGATCTTCCTGACCCAGGGAATGAACTCAGGTCTCTGGCATTGCGAGGAGATTCTTTACCATCTGAGCCACCAGGGGAGCCTGATGATGCCTGAAACCTTGCCAAATACTTCCTGGGAGAGCCAGGATTTGGTCCCCCAGGAACTGAATGTCTTGGGAATTGATGACAAGAGACACTTGTAATGGTTGAGAAAATTCTTTACTGAAGGGAAATTCATGGGTAGAGAGTCATTCCGGGGTCAAGGGGCTTGACCCAGAAGAGTACATGCAAGGTGGCATGGGTTGGCATTGGAGGCCAAGGTGAGGCTGGAACCCTTCACTTGCCTTTCACATGCCTGGGAGGGCCCTGCTGCTCTGCCCCTGTGGACCACACCAGCCTGGTCTTGCACCACATCCTGCCCCCATTCCATCTCTGAGTTCCAGCTACACTGTCCTTTCAGTTCTACAGATGTGCCAGGGTCCTTTGCCTCTCCAAGCCTTGGCATATGCTATTCCCTTCACTTGGAACTCTCTTCCCTCACTCTTTGTCTAACAAATTCTCCAGATTTTAGGTCTTAATGTAAATGTTACTTTCTCTGAAGACCAAGTTCAGACTCTCTCCAGTTCAAAACACCTGCTACTTATTTGTAGCTCTCATAACAATTGTGACTATAAATTGCAACTAGCTCTGTGTATTTGTTTAGCATCAGTCTTCCCTGACAGGCTGTAAATATGCTTGTCCAGCTCATTGTTATAATCTGCAGCATCCAGAACAGTGCTGGGCCTATAGGAGTTCAATAATTTTTTTGTGGGATCAATAATGAGTGAATAGGCCTCATGCTTCAAGGGAGATACCAATAACTAAAGGTGTACCTTCTACATAGTGAAAGTGAAAGTTGCTCGGTCGTGTCTGACTCTTTGTAGTCCATGGAATTCTTCAGACCAGAATACTGGAGTGGGTAGCCTTTCCCTTCTCCAGGGGATCTTCCCAACCCAGGGGTCGAACCCAGGTCTTCTGCATTGCAGTCGGATTCTTTACTAGCTGAGCCACAAGGGAAGCCCTACCTTCCACATAAGCTCTTCAGAAAGAGGCAGTTTCGGGAATTCCCTGGCAGTCCAGTGGTTAGGACTTGATGCTTTCACTGCTGTGAGCTTGAAGCCATACAGTCTCTAGTTTTAATCCTGGCTCTCTTTTCTAGGTGGGTATGGGAATCCTACATTTGCCCCTCTCGGCTGGGTTGTAATGATTGCCATTCCTTCTAGGCTGTGATCCTGACATTATTAGACATTTATTCACTTAATGGGTACCCATCTCCCCACCAAAACATGAGTTCTAGGAGGGCAGGAACCTTGCCTGGTTCACTGATGAATCTCCAGCATCAAGAGAGTGCCTGGGAGTACTTCCTGGTGGTGCCATGGTGAATCCACTTGCCAATTCAGGAGACACGGTTCCATCGCTGGTCTGGGAAGATTCCACATGCTGCAGGGCAGCTAGCCCATGTGCTCTCGAGCCTGTGCTCTGCAACAAGAGAAGCCACCACAAGGAGAAGCCCACACACAGCAACTAGAGAATAGCCCTTGCTTGCCACAACTGGAGAAAGCCCATGAGCAGCAACAAACACCCAGCACAGCCAAATATGAATTAAAAATAAAATAGTTTGACTTAAAAAAAAGAGTGCCTGAGACAGCAGATGCTCAGTGAAGATTTGCTGAATGAAGAAATGACTGAGGCTGTGTTTATGTGCAAAACGCTGTATTCAAGAGCTTCTGGCAGAGTAGCAGGGCCTGCTCCCCATCCATGTGCATGCTGCCCTCCATGGGCTGGGCTGGGGAGTACTATGTACCAATAACCTCACCATGGGTGGCACTTATGATCCAGTAGGCAGTGTTCCCTGAGCCTCTTCACTGATTTTTGTCCACTGTGGCCAGAAGGCTACATCTTCCTAGTCCACATATTGATCCTGTCCCTCCCCTGCTTGAAAACCTCCTATGACCTCCTCAGTGCCCCCTGAATCAAGTCCAAGCTCTCTGGCTTGGCCTTTATGGCTCTTGCTAACTGCCTCAGCAGCATCGTTGGCCTCTGGACCTCTGCATGTGCAACAGTTGCTCTCTGCTTGGCCTCTTTTCCCTCCCAGTCTGCTTGATGCGCCCCTGTTCTCCAACATGCATCAGGAGTCACTTTGTCTAAGAAATAATAAAAAAATGAGTCCTGTATATAGTCTGTGATCCTTCACATGCAGTATTTCTCAGCCTTCCAACAGTCCCTTTGGGATGGGGAACAGTGGCCCTACTGTACAAGTGAGAAGAGGCTCAGAGAGGTTGAAAGACTTGCTCAAGATCATACAACTGAGGGATCATGCAGATTGGCTGGCTGGCTTCTGGGGCTGGCCTCTGTCTGCTCTTCCCAGCTGGCTTTTCTGTCCTCTCTGTGCAAAATGAATTATTCCTCGGCCACACTGGCTGGAGGCCCTTATGACCCCTTTCTCACTGTTTGTCATACAGTGTGTCTGGTCGCTCTGCTTTCCTCACCAGACTGAGGGCTTCTTGAAGACTCTTTCAGGTCCACAGCATCCAGCACAATACTTTGAACAGATTCTGCCTCAATGAGACTCCATACATGACAAATGAATCCTAGAGTCTAGAATCATAGAAACCTATTCTTCATCCAGGGGGTCAAAAGAGTCAGACACGACTGAGCACATATGCATGCAAGCACACACACACACACACGTGTAACTGAATCACTGCTGTACACCTGAAACATTGTAAATCAACTATGCTTCAATAAAAAATAAAAAATTTAAAAATTAAGGAAAATATGTATTATTAAAGATCTACTATACACTCAACCTCATAGTAGGTGCTGTAGGAGACTAAGAACAGTAACAGTAGCTTCCATTTTTCAAATTTACTATATTCCAGGCTAAGCACTTAGCATGCATAATCTTATTAAATTCTCCCAACAGCCCCATGAGGTATGTGTGTCTATCACCCTTTACAGAGGAGGAAACTGAAGCTTTCAGAAAGCCCTCTGGAAGCCTGCCCTGGTGGTAACATGAGGAAATACAGATGGAGCACCTGACTCCTGGGCTCAAATTCCAAACTACATCCTAAAAGCACCACTTCTGTTTTCAAAAATTGACAGGTTGCAGTGCAACCTAAATGTACACCAACAGAGGAATGGATAAAGAAGATGTGGTACATATATACAATGGAATATTACTTAGCTACAAAAAGGAACAAAATGGTGCCATTTGCATAGATGTGGATGGACAAAGAGATGGTCACACAGGATGATGTAAGTCAGAAAGAGAAAAACAAATATCTCATCTTAATGCATATATGTGGAATCTAGAAAAACGGTACAGATGAACTTATTTGCAAAGCAGAAATAGAGACCCAGGCATAGAGAACAGAATTGTGGATACTAAGTGGGAAGGCATGGTGGGGTGGATTGGGAGATTGGGATTGACATATCTGCACTACTATGTATAAAACAGATAACTAATGAGAACTGACTGTATAGTAGAGAGAACTCTACTCAGTATTCTATGGTGACCTAAATGGGAAGAAAGTCCAAAAATCCAAGAGGATATTTGTATACATAGAGCTGATACACTTTGCTGTACAGCAGAAACTAACAACATTGTAAAGCAGCTATACTCCAATAAAAAAGAAAAAAAAAGTATGTTTATGACAAAAAAATGATAGATTGCTTAGAGAGATAATGCATCTGGGAACATAAGCCTCCTCCAGACTGTCCGGACACGCCCTTAGGAGGGCAGATGTTGCAATACTAGAAAGGATAATGTTAATATCCTCCTCTTGGCAGAATCCTCCAGAAACTTAGATAGCACGTTCAGATGACCGTGGAATAGTGTGAAAAGCAAGTGACGAGGGGTATCAGACCCACTCAGATTTGATTCCCAAACCCTCTGCCTCTTCACTGTGTGGCTCAATGTGGTCATAGCCCTTCTCTGGAGTCTGCACTCACCAGGCCACAGGTATTGGTGCTCTGAGGACAGTGGCTTCTCTAGGGAACCCCCAGGAGGTAGACCCAGAGCCAGCTCGTTCTTGGAGATCAGAGGGTGGCTTTCCCTTGTGGAGGTGGGGGATAGGAGCGTTGGGCAACTCTCTGGGAAGCCATGGGAATCCTTGTTGCCTTGACTCTCCTTTTCCGGGGGAAGTATTCAGAGTTCTGAGCTTTGACTCCTGGCAGGAAAGAACCACCAGGTCTCACCTCAGGCCTAGCTTCTTGCCCCCTGCACTAAACCAGACCAGCTGGGGTTGGTAAGTTGTTTCCTGGGTGTGACCTGACACCCCTGCCCCCAGCAGAAGTAATTCTCTGATTGCTGGAGCCAGATTGCACACCCTGGGGCCAGGAGGACCACAGACTGCCAAGACATGGGGCGAGGCATTTAATCTTTTTGTGCCCTATGGTACAAGATAGGAATGATGGGATTGTTATGAGGTTATAAATGGATTAAGAACTGTGTAGTGCTTGGAACAGGGCTAGTACAGAGTCTGTGCTTTTGTCATTGTTACAGTTTCTTAGCCTCAGTTTCCCAATCAGTGAAGTGGGGATGGTGTTATTGACCCTACTGGAGTGTAAGGAAGATGCACTGGAAAAATTAATAGTAATAATTGTAATAATATCAATGTCAACATTTATTGAACATTTTGTATGGGCCTGACACTGTTCAAAAAGTTTTCTATGAATTGGCCTGTTGAATCTTCATAACAATCCAATAGTCTTGATAATAATCCTGATGTGATCCCTATTTTACAGATGAGAAAATCAGGTTGAATGACTTGCCCAAGGTCACACAATGAGAAAAGAGCAGAGTCAGGATTTGAATGTCATACTGGCAGTCGTCAAGTGGCTTCCCAGGTGGCTCAGTGGTAAAGAATCTGCCTGCCAATGCAGGAGATGCAAAAGATACAGGTTCAATCCCTGGGTCAAGCAGATCCCCTGGAGGAGGAAATGGCAACCTATTCCAATATTCTTGCCTGGGAAATCCCATGAACAGAGAAGCCTGACAAGCAACAACCCATGGGGTCCCAAAGAGTTGGACATGTCTGAACACATACACACACACAGTGGCAGTCATAGCTTCCTAAATCCTTGGTGCCAGAACACTTTCCTTGGTGTTTTTTCAGTTTATTAGCTATAGAGTTTATTATTTACCTAGATAATAATTTTATCCTCATAACAGACTTCCAGGAATGAAGTTATTATCCTACTTATCCTTATATTGTAGCTGAAAGATGCTGCAGTTGTGCTCTCATCTCCATCCACTTCTTGTTTGGAAAAGTGGAACTTCCCAGGATATCTGAGGGTTCTGGGGAAAAGCCCCACCTCCCTATCTTCCTGTGGTTATTCACATAACCAGGAGAATTAAATCTGTAGTCATTTATATAGTTAATTTAGTTCAGTTCATTTGCTCAGTTGTGTCCAACTCTTTGCAACCCCGTGGACTGCAGCATGCCAGGCTTCCCTGTCCATCACCAGCTCCCAGAGCTTGCTTAAACTCATGTCCATCAAGTCAGTGAGGCCATCCAACCATCTTATCCTCTGTCATTTCTGTCTCCTCCTGCCTTCAATCTTTCCCAGCATCAGGGTCTTTTCCAATGAGTCAGTTCTTTGCATCAGGTGGCCAAAGTATTGGAGTTTCAACTTTAGCATCAGTCCTTCCAATGAATATTCAGGACTGATTTCCTTTAGGATTGACTGGTTGGATTTCCTTGCAGTCCAAGGGACTCTCAAGAGTCTTTTCCAACACCACAGTTCAAAAGCATCAATTCTTTAGCACTCAGCTTTCTTTATGGTCCAGCTCTCATATCCGTACATAACTACTCAACTAGATGGACCTTTGTTGGCAAAGTAATGTCTCTGCTTTTTAATATGCTGTCTAGGTTGGTCATAGCTTTTTTCCAAGAAGCAAGTGTCTTTTAATTTCATGGCTGCAATCACCATCTGCAGTGATTTTGGAGCCCAAGAAAATAAAGTCTCTCACTGTTTCCATTGTTTCCCCATCTATTTGCCATGAAGTGATGGGACCAGATAACATGATCTTAGCTTTCTGAATGTTGAGTTTTAAGCCAGGTTTTTCACTCTCCTCTTTCAGTTTCATTAAGAGGCTCTTTAGTTCCTCTTCACTTTCTGCCAAAAGGATGGTGCTATATAACACAGCTATTAATATAGTTAATTGCCCTGATCCAAAAGAATCATAAAACTCACTTATCTCTTCCCGAGACGCCCAAATGATTACAGCCTGAGCAAAGTTCCCAGATTAATCCCCCAAGGTACCAGGAAGCCTGGAGCAGCTTCCTAAGCTGACCAGCATGCAACATGCAAGAATTTAACATGCAAGTGTTTAAGGATGAGGGACTTCCCTGGTCGTCCAGTGGTTAAGAATCTGCCTCACAGTGCGGGGGGCACGGGTTTGACTCCTAGTCGGGGAGTTAAGATCCCATATGTGTGTGTGTTCAGTCACTCAGTAGTGCCCAACTCTTAGTGACCCTATGGATTGTATCCCCCACCCCCCACCCCCAGGCTCCTCTGTCCATGGGATTTTCCTGGCACAATAATGAAGTGAGTTGCCGTTTCCTCCTCCAGGAGAAAGATCGCACATGCTGCGGAGCAACTAAGTCCAAGCAACACATCTAGAATGCGTCATAACGAAAAATTCCAAATGATTCTGGCATGCAGCAGCCAAGACCCAATGCAGCCAAATTAATTAATTAATTAACTAAAAATAAAGAAGGAATGAGCCGCAGAACTTAGGGGTGAATCACAAAAGAGAAGGTGTGCTAGGAGCTCTCTGGCTTCCGGGGAGATTTATTTACTTGCCAAAAAGTTGAAGTGTGATGACTTTGAAGAAGGGGAGCAGGGGACAGCTGCCTCCTCCTTTATAATCAGGGGAAATAATTCCACCTTGTTTCTCACCTATGGTGGGGGTATCTGGTTACTCTTGTGGGACAATTGATCTGACTCTTATGGAAACTCAGACTAACAGAGACAGAGAGTGGTCCAGGGGGAAATAAATCCAGGAAAAGGCTGAGAGATCAGCAGAGAAGGACAGAGTGAGTCCTTGTGATTATTCATTCAATGAGTGTTTATTGAGCAACTGCTGTGTGCCCCAGACTGTTGGAAGTTGGAGAGGAGAAGTGAACAAAATTTATGTTCTGGTAGAAGACAGACAAGAAACTAACAAGTGAAACATGTGTGTGTCAGATTGTGATAAATGTTATGGAGAAAAATAAATCGAGGAAGGAAGATGTGAGATTTAAAATCAGGGAGTTAGGGAAAGCCCCACTGAAAAAGGTGACATGGGGAAAAGATCTGAGGGAGGGAGGGAGGAAGGGGGTCACGCCATAACTGTGTTTTATTTATATTTTAATTGGATATAATTGCTTTACAGTGTTGTGTTAAGTTTCTGCTATACAACAAAGTTTATCAGCTCTAAGTATACATACATCCCCTCTCTCTTGAGCTGCCCTCCCATCCCCTCATCCTACCCCTCCAGGTCATCACAAAACATCAAACTGAGCTCCCTGGGCTATGTAGTAGCTTCCAATAACAGGGTTTTCAAGAGTGTTCCAGGCAGAGGGGTTAGAAGTGCAAAGGGCAAGGCTGGAGTGAGCAGGGGGAGAGGTGAGCGATGACCAGGGTAAGAGGACTTTGGTTTTTATGCTGAATGCAATTTACACAGATCTGAAGGATAAGCCTTGAGGCTCCCAAAGCAGGATTGAGTTTCAACCTCTGGCTCTGGGTTTAGTTCATTCATTAATTCAACTCTCCCTCTGTCATTCCTTTCCTGAGCACTGGAAACTCCAACTGGGGAAAGACCCTCCCCTTGATCCTGCAGGAAGGAAAGCTTTCGGGGCTGGAGGAGATTCTGTCCTGTGTGACTTTGTGCCTTAAGTTTGGGGAATAAGTGGGTGATAAGCTGGGGAGGGGGCCACAGGCAGGGAACAGGGGAGGCTGGAAATGGTGAATCTGGGGAGAAAGCGGAGACTCCTTCCAATTATGTTTCTGTCTTTTCTGTTTCAGAGGCCCTGTCTCTCTGCTAGCTCTGAGTTCTGGCTCCAGGCTAGGCAGGGGACAGCAGAGTGTGATGGGCCAGGACAGGTGGCCTTGCCATGTGATGCTTGTCCACTGTGACCATCAGTCCTCACTTTTAGAGCGGTTTCCAGAAGTGATGTGAGGGGATGGGCTGGGCAAGCTATATATAGTCCTGGGGCCAGGGCTCAGCCTGGAAGGGTCTGTCTGCTCTTCACCCTGCGCCCATCACCCGTGGTGTCCCACGTCCTTGCTCTGAGCTTGGTGCTTGCTTCTCTTCAGACACAGCTCTGAGCCCACCTACAGTTAGGCTTGACCTTGACTGGGCCTCTTAGGAGTCTCTTTTTAGCCAAGATCACCAACCAGACCTGTGAGTCCTGGGGTCCTGGTGGGGGATGGTGGCTGGGGATAAGGGGACGGGGAGGGACACGGGGACAGGGGCTTGCTGCGAGTCCTGGAGAGGTGAGAGAAGAGGAGAGGGCAGGGACTCTGGAGAATTCGGGGTTGGGGCTGAGACCAGGGGCCAAGTCAGGGGAAGGGCAGTTGGGGGTAGGATGGGGTTTGAAAGCCAGCTTCAAGTTTAGGAACTGGGGTTGAGCCTGATAGGGGCTATTTGGGGGAGGGGGGGCTGGGCTGGGGCCGCGAACTGCAGTTGAAGTTGCCTTTGGGCCTGAAAGGGAGTCTCCCTTTCTCCCTTGGCCTGAGCCAGAGTCCCTTTGTGTGTGAGATGAGAGGCCTCTAGAGGTTGGGCCCGGTCGGGGCCTCCCTGACAGACCCCTCCTCCACGCAGGCCCGCCATGTCGGCCGCGCCCGGCCTCCTGCACCAGGAGCTGTCCTGCCCGCTGTGCCTGCAGCTGTTCGACGCGCCCGTGACGGCCGAGTGCGGTCACAGCTTCTGTCGCGCCTGCCTGAGCCGCGTGGCCGGGGAGCCGGCGGCGGACGGCACGGTGCTCTGCCCGAGCTGTCAGGCCCCCACGCGGCCACAGGCGCTCAGCACCAACCTGCAGCTGGCGCGCCTGGTGGAGGGGCTGGCGCAGGTGCCGCAGGGCCACTGCGAGGAGCACCTGGACCCGCTGAGCATCTACTGCGAGCAGGACCGCGCGCTCGTGTGCGGCGTGTGCGCCTCGCTGGGCTCTCACCGCGGCCACCGCCTGCTGCCGGCCGCCGAAGCCCACGCGCGCCTCAAGGTGCGGGGCCCACCGGCGGGGATCGGGGTCGGGTGGGATGGTTGGACGGGTCGGGGTCGGGCCGATCTGGCCTCTGAACTTCAGGGCCCGGGCGCCTGGAGATGCCAGGGACGAGGGCGGGGCGGGGCGGCTAGGGAAGATGATCTGAAGGCGGAGCCTGGCGGAGACCAGTGCCTGGAAGAAGCGCTCGGAGACTGGCCTCCGCGAGAGGAGCACGGGCGCTGGAGCGCACGCCGGGATGCGGGAGGAGAGCAGCGGCAGAGCGGAGGACAGGGTCGGTGCCCGCGGCCCACGCGAACAGGCTCGGCTGCTAGGCGTGGCCCTGGAAAAGAGGGGCCTCGTTGGCCAGGACTGCCCGGCTCCCGCGTCCCTGGAGTTGCCAAACTTGTAATGGCCTGACAGTTACCAGATGCAGCCTCACCCAAAGGGACCTGGGAGGCCAAGGCACGCCTGTGCACGCAACTCTGTGCACAGACCCGGGTTGGTACCGAGACCCAAGTGCAGGCTGTTTTTGTGATTGGAGCTGGAAATTCCGGACGCCTCCACATTCCACACACAGTTGTGTGCGCCCGGAGGTTTGCCATCTCCGCAGATGCCCAGACACTGGCAAATGGAGACTGAGGCACACGCTGGCTTGTCTGGCGTACGTGTGGCAGATCACACGCGGGTAGAACTACAGGAGTGTATGTGTACACACAGGCCCAGGGAGATATGTCATGAAGCCATTTATAGGGTTGTTGGAAGACTAAACAGGTGCAGCGCCTGGTGGAGGCGGGCCCGGAGGCTTGGAGCCGCCCACGGTTTCTGCGATGGAGAAGCTGCCACTCTCTTCTCCAGGCGGCTGTTGAGGCTGGGGGGTGGAAATCTTTGCCCATAAACTTCAGCGTTGCAAGACGCTTCTCCTTGGTCTCCAGATTTCTAGATGGGGTAGACCCCACCCTTAAGCCCTCCATATCCTCCAGGGGCCCAGCCTCACCGTCCCTCCCTCTCCAGCCTTGCCAGTCCCTCAGGGTGCTGGCTGGTAGTCTCCTAGCCCACGCAGGAGGCTCCTCCTCCCAGGACCCCACTCAACCCAGGCTCCCCTCTGCTGGTGACCCCAGAACTCCTATCCTCATCCATCTTTATCTGCAAAAGAGAAGAGAGTCCATGAAGTGGAACAGGGCACCAGGGAGCCCAGGAGCCTCAAAGGGGCAGGCGGGTTGGGATACAGTCTTTCAGAATCTGCATCAGTCCACCCTAAGCCCCAGGGGGCGGGTAGCTGGAGGTCTGAAGTAGAGATCCCTGGAAGGAGGGGGAAACGTGAAAGTGTGTCTGACTCTTTGTGACCCCATGGACTGTAGCCTGCTAGGCTCCTCTGTCCATGGAATTCTCCAGGCAAGAATATTGGAGTGGGTTGCCATTTCCTTCTCCGGGGAATATTCCCAACCTAGGGAGTGAACCCATGACTTCCACATTGCAGGCAGATTCTTTATCATCTGAGCCACATGAGGGACAAGAAACCTGGGGTAGGGCAGAATGCCTGGTCCTTGGGGAGGAAGAGGGGTTGGCCTAGAGACCACGTGCCAAGACCAAGAGTGGTTGAATGAGATCTGCTGGGCAACGGGGGACTCACAACCCCCAAAGTCATGTGGCCTCCTCCTGCTTGCCTCGGAGTAGAAGGACACCAGCTGATTGGTGAGACCCATCATGCACTGAGTCGAGCACTGCTCCCCACACCTCCTCGCTGTGGGATGTTCCAAGACTCTTTTTCGTTCAGCCCCCAGCCTCTAGGGTGCCATTGTACTTGGTCCCCATGGCTCAGCCATGTCACTCATGAACCTCAGACGGCTGAGAGCCTCCAGGGCCATCCTGCCAGCAGCAGACAGGGCTGTGGCCCCGGAAGATATCTGGGGAAGGAGACTGAACTGGAAGCCGGCCACAGTAGCCCATGGTCCAATTTCAGTGGGGATTCATAGCAAACAGTGCCTAGAGGGTCTTGTAGTTTCCTTTAGGGGAGGTGGGGAGGAGGCTGCCAATTTGTCCCAAAAACCACAGGTAAGGTAGATGGGGCATAACCATTCCCATTCTGCAAAAGAGGAAAATTGAGGTTGGAAGTCAGGGTGACAGGACTGGAACAGTCTGATTCCAGGGCTGCTGCGTGCACCTCCCAGCAAACTGGCTTTGGCTGGAGGTATTAGGAACTCCCCTATGCCTGCATTTCAGGATCCCAAACTGACAGACCTAGAGTAGGAGCTGGCTCAGAGATTTGTTTGGTTTGTCCATGCAGAAGACATTGTTTTTATGCTTTTGGCCATGCTACACTGCCTATGGGATCTTAGTTCCTCAACCAGGGATAGAACCTATGCCCCCTGCATTGGCAGCTCAGTGTCTTAACCACTGGGCCACGAGGGAAGTCCCAGAAGACAATTTTATTCAATTGCCTATCCTCAGAACCAGGGAAACCCTGTTTGGTGGCTCAAACAGTAGAGAATCCACCTGCAACTCAGGAGACCTGAGTTCCATCCCTGGGTCAGGAAGAGCTCCTGGAGAAGAGAATGGCGCCAGTATTCTTGCCTGGAGAATCCCATGGACAGTTAAGCCTGGCGGGTCCATGGGGTCGCAAAGAGTTGGACATGACTTGAGCAACTCATACTACACTACTACCTTCAGAGCCTACAAGTGCAGGGAAGCCAGTTAGAGGGTTTTGCTAAGATTCTGCTTTTAGGTATAGGGTGAAAGGCAGGAATAGAAGGAGGCTGCCTGCCTCCTGTACACATCCTCCACTAACCTCAGAAACCTGCTATGTGCCAAGCCCTTACCTCTCCGGGGGAGAAGACCCAACTACATTTGTGATAATCATCTTCCCAAAGATCTATGCTGAGGGGCTGCCTGCTGGGGGGATGCAATCAGGGAAGACAAGGCTGGGGAGGACTTAATGGAGATAGACAATGGGAGGGGGGGACATTCGAGACCTCAGAACCGGTACTGGCAAGTGCTTGAGACCAGCAAGTGTGTTTGGGGGATAAGTTGCCAGCCTGGCTGGAAGAGGAGCTGGCATTGGGGCTGAGCCAGAGGGGGCTGAGCCAGGTTAAGGCAGGGAGGTGTGGGTTTGGTGGAGGAGATGGGCGGCAGCATCACTTCTTTATATCTGCCCTCCCCCCACCAGACACAGCTCCCACAGCAGAAGATGCAGCTGCAGGAGGCATGTATGCGGAAGGAGAAGAGCGTGGCCCTGCTGGAGCATCAGCTGCTGGAAGTGGAGGTGAGGGACTCGTCCCAGCAGAGCCTGGGGACTGGGGGTCCAGGCTGGGGGTCCCCAGTCAAATGCTCTTTCCTGTCTGTCCCCGTAGGAGACCGTGCGTCAGTTCCGGGGGGCAGTGGGGGAACAACTGGGCAAGATGCGTTTGTTTCTGGCTGCCCTGGAGGGCTCCTTGGACCGTGAAGCCGAGCGAGTCCGGGGTGAGGCGGGGGTAGCCTTGCGACGGGAGCTGGGGAGCCTGAACTCTTACCTGGAGCAGCTGCGGCAGATGGAGAAGGTGCTGGAGGAGGTGGCAGACAAGCCACAGACAGAGTTCCTCATGGTGAGCACTGGATGGCTTCCCTCTGCCCCTCAGCCAGGACTTAGGCTTTGGAGACCTCATTCTGTTGTCACATAGGGACCCCGAGGTCCAGAGACAGGCAAGGATGAGCCAGGGTCACACACCGAGGAGGAGTGTGCCCCAGGGTGGCCCTTATGGTTGTTTAGGTGGGGCACTGCACAAGGACACTATATCTAAGAGGGCATCATTTGTATCATAGAGGTTGTAGGTCTGCATTTTTATTAGGACACTTTTTTATCAAGTGGAATTATTTTCCTGAGGAAGGCAGTAGTTTTTTCTAATTCACACAGCAGTAAAGGGCTAGGGTGGCCTTGAATTCTGGGTTTCTTTTGTCTTTTTCTGATTCTTCCTGACCCTGCACCCAGCATTTCTGTGTTCTGCCCCAGCCTCAGAAGCCCCCAGTGTCCCCACTGCCTGCTCATCTCCATTCTCTTTTTCTCTCTTTTCAGAAATACTGCCTGGTGACCAGCAGGTGAGATCAGCCTGGCCCTGCCCCCTTTCCCACCTTGCCCTTGTCTGCCAGGGACACCAGCTAGTTCACCCTCTCCTTCCATTTAGTCCACTGGGATTCCCCTGCATTTTGTGTGGACATGAACTTGACCTGTCTTTCTCCTTAAGGACCTCCCAGACCACTGCTGGAGACAGACACAGGCATCACTCAGTGCTGCTGTCGGGGTAGGGGGTGGTGGTAGGGCCAGGCTTTCCAAAGGTGTGCACGTTAGAGCTGGATGCTGAAGGAGTGAATAGGCTTGCCAGGTGGTGCTGGTGGTAAAGAACCCACCTGCCAATGCAGGAGACGTAAGAGATGCAGGTTTGATCCCTGGATTGGAAAGATGCCCTGGAGGAGGGCATGGCAACCCACTCCAATATTCTTGCCTAGAGAATCCCATGGACAGAGGAGGCTGGTGGGCTACTGTCCATAGGGTTGCAAAGAGTCAGACATGACTGAAGCGATGTAGCATGCAAGTAAAGAGTTGGTGGAAGATCATTGGAGGCAGAGGGAACAGCAAGTGCAGACTTCTAAGAGGAAGAGAGGATGAAGCTGGTGTGGCTGGAGGGGGCCAAACTGTGAAGGGGGGAGGAGCTGGACCTTATCCCAAGAGAAGGCTTTGAACAAATGCTGGTAAAATATACATGGGCTTCCCTGGTGTCTTAGTGGTAAAGAATCTGCTTGCCAATGCAGGAGATGTGGGCTCAATCCCTGGGTCAGGAAGATACCCTGGAGGAGGAAATGGCAACCCACTCAAGTAGTCTTGCCTGGAAAATCCCATGGACAGAGGAGCCTGGCGGGCTACAGTCCAGTTCAGTTCAGTTCCTCAGTTGTGTCCAGGGACTGGAGCACATGAGGCTTCCCTGTCTATCACCAACTCCTGGAGCTTGCTCAAACTCATGTCCATCAAGTCAGTGATGCCATCCAACCATCTCATCCTCTGTCATCCCTTTCTCCTCTTGCCTTCAATCTTTCCCAGCATCAGTGTTTTTTCCCAATGAGTCAGTTCTTTACATTAGGTGGCCAAAGTATTGGAGTTTCAGCTTTAGCATCAGTCTTTCCAGTGAATATTCAGGACTGATTTCCTTTAGGATTGGCTGGTTTGATCTCCTACAGTCCATGGGCTCACAAAAGAGTTGGACATGACTTAGAGACTAAACAACAAAAACAACAAAATATACATAAGATAAACTTTACCATTTTAACCATTTTTTTTTTTTTTGCCTCACTGTGTGGCTTGCAGGATCTTAGTTTCCCGACCAGGGATCAGCAGTGAAAGGGTAGAGTCCTAGATACTGGCCTGCCAGGAAATTCCCCATTTTAACCTTTTTTTTTTTAGGGTACATTTTGAGTCCAGTGGCATTAAGTACATTCACATTGTTGAGTAACTATCACCACCATCCATCTCCACACCTTTTTCATCTTTCCAAACAAATGAAAACAGAAGGGCTTTAAACCAAGGTATGATGAGGAGGGCACATCCTGGAACTTGACCACAGCTCCTTCCTCCTGTCTTCTGGATACTTCCCCTTGCCCTCCCCCTGCTCTGTGCCTCTGATCCAGGGAGCCTCTTCACTCACCCTTCCTCCCCTCTCTCTACCCCCAGGCTGCAGAAGATCCTGGCAGAGTCACCACCACCTGCCCGTCTGGACATCCAGCTGCCTATCATCTCAGATGACTTCAAATTCCAGGTGTGGAGGAAGATGTTCCGGGCTCTGATGCCAGGTACTGGGAGGGGCCCACCCTGGGTTTGTGCTTGTGATGGTGTGGTTGATGGGAGGCCCCAGCCGCATACAGAGAGGCCTCTCAATCCCAACTGGGGAGGTCACCCTAGAAGGTGCCCACTGCCCCTTTCCCTTGGGGTAAGCACCCTTGTAACCTGTGCTCAGAGAAGGACTTTAAAGGGCATGGGGTTTTCAGGTGGGTGACTGACATGGAGAGGATACTGCTTTTTTTTTTTTTTTAAGTATTTTTATTTATTTATTTGGCTGTGCCACTGGATCTTAGCTGGGGCATGAGGGCTCTTCCATCTTCACTGCGGCATGTGGAATCTTTCTTTCCTGGCTGTGGGATTTAGTTCTCCCACCAGGGATCAAACCTCAGGCGCCCTGCATTGGGAGTGCAGAGTCTTAGCCACTGGACCACCAGGGAAGTCCTGACAGTAAGTCCTGCTTACTGAAAGGATGCTGCTGCTGGCAGCAGGGGAAGCTGGGGCCTGGGTTTGAGCCCTGCATGACCTGTGGACCATCTCTGCCCCTGCTGGCCAGTGGGGACGATACACCCTGCCAACTGGGAGCTGAGGACCCTGGGGTCAGATACTGACTCTGGCCTGTGACTGGGGAGACCCAAGGGCTCACTCATCCATCCTCTTCTCCACAAGAGCTAGAACCCACTGGGGAGCTAGAGCTCCAGTAGATGTATACCCCGCCTCACTGGTGGGAATGGAGGGACCTCTGCTTTAGCCAAGAGAAGACTAAGACCCAGAGACTGGTCAAATTTGACTTGGTCACACATCGGGGTGAGGTTGAGACTAGCTTAGGACCAGGCTTCCTGACTATCTCCTGCTCCAAGGCCTGAGATGGTGAGTGCCACGGCCTTGTATCCACTTAGTTCTCCCCGCAACCCTGGAAGGAGGCGATTGTGGCCTCATTTTACAGCTGAACAAACTGAAGCTCTGAGAGGTGTGGCCTTTGGCCCGAGTCAGTAACCCAAGGCGGGGCTCACTGCCCAGAGATGCTGGGAGGATGAGAGAGACCAAGCTGCGCCCCGGACAGGCGGGTTGGGAGAAGGCTCACAGGGAAGCCCACCCGCAGGGTCTGACCCGCCTCCTTCCGGTGGCAGCGCTGCAGGAGCTGACCTTTGACCCGAGCACTGCCCACCCGAGCCTGGTGCTGTCCGACTCGGGCCGCCGCGTGGAGTGCTCCGAGCAGAAGGCGCCGCCGGCCGGAGAGGACCCCCGCCAGTTCGACAAGGCGGTGGCGGTGGTGACGCACCAGCTGTTCTCCGAGGGCGAGCACTACTGGGAAGTGGAAGTGGGCGACAAGCCGCGCTGGGCGCTGGGCGTGATCGGCGCCCAGGCCGGTCGCCGCGGCCGGCTGCACGCGGTGCCCTCGCAGGGGCTCTGGCTGCTCGGGCTGCGCGACGGCAAGATCCTGGAGGCTCACGTCGAAGCCAAGGAGCCGCGCGCGCTGCGCACCCCGGAGAGGCGGCCCGCGCGCATCGGGATCTACCTGAGCTTCGGCGACGGCGTCCTCTCCTTCTACGACGCCAGCGACCCCGACGCGCTGGAGCTGCTCTTCGCCTTCCACGAGCGCCTGCCGGGGCCCGTGTACCCCTTCTTCGACGTGTGCTGGCACGACAAGGGCAAGAACGCGCAGCCGCTGCTGCTCGTGGGGCCAGACGTCGGCAGCGGCGGCGCGGAGGCTTGAGCTGCCCGTCGATTCGGGGAGGGGTGAGGGGCCCTGCCGGCCTGGTCGGGGTCGCCGGGGTTGAAGGCAGGGCGGAGGGGGTTAGGGACGGGACTCCAAACGTTCTGAGAAGCTGGGGGTTGGCATGTGCCGGGGACAGCCAGCCAGGGGTTGGGGTGGTGATGGGAAGGGGAGACCTGAAGTCAGGTCGGTGGAGAACCTCTAGCTGGCAAACCGGGAAGCCCCAGCTATCGGGGAAGAAGTTGAGGTTGAGGAAGGGTGAGGGGACTTGGGGAGGATGGAGGGGAGGAGCTGGAGAACTCAGCGGGAGACAGGAGGCCGGGAAGCCTCCCACTCCTTTCCACCTTGGGGGTCCTCCGAAGTCGGGTCTGATCTCATCACCGCCAGAGGCCTTCCACTGGGGTGATTCTCCAACTGGAGCATATGCACCAAAATCACCTTTTCAAAGCACCTCGCTATGTCTTGGTTAAAGCCCAGATGGCAGAATTTTTGGTTCAGTAGGTCAGGAGTGGGTCAAAAGTGGGCCTTTCTAGCAAGTCCTCAGGGATAGCTGATGCTGCCTCTCACAAGCTGGATCACACCTGAAGCGTTGCTAACTCAGCTGGCCTTCTGTTCAGTCAGCCGGCTCTTACACAGAGTTATCATGAAGCTGTCAGCCATGAGGCATAGAAAACCCAAAATACATTCCTCCAGGCCACAGCCATTGAAAAACTGTCAGAGCCTGTGTGCCAAATCGCTTTAGTTGTCTCCGACTCTTTGCGACCCTGTGGACTGTAGCACGCCAGGCTCCTCTGTCCCTGGGGATTCTCCAGGCAGGGATACAGGAGTGGGTTGCCATGCCCTCCTCCAGGGGATCTTCCTGACCCAGGGATCGGACCCTCGTCTCCTGCACTGGCAGGCAGGTTCTTCACCACTAGTGCCACCTGGGAAGCTAGAGCCTTTGCTGGGTGAATAAACCGACCCCCCATTTATTGCCCTTTGCCTCCAGATTATGTTGACGGAGTGTCTCAGACGTGGAGGACGCCCCCCCCAGTTGCCAACCAAGAGAAAGAGCCTGCTGCTTGTGAAGGAGAGGAAGCCCCCCTCTCATCACCCTCCCTCCCCGAGTTGCTTCTCTGAGTGTGAACATTTTTTTAGGCCTTTGGGTCTAAAATAACCACTGAAGCCAAGAGTGAGAGCCCCTCTTCCCTGGAGAGAGAGGCTTTGGGGGTTCAGGCAGATGGGACTGCTGCCCCTCCCATCCTAAGGAAGGATGAAGGCCTGGGGCCATTTACTGTCACCAGTGGGGTCGCTGCTGCTGCTGCTGTGTGAGGTCTGGGGCCCCCTGGCAACTGATGCCAGTGTGGGAATTTTCTGGGAGTGGAGGGGAGAGGAGGAGGTAGGATAAGAAAGGCCTCAGGATCTGGCTGGGGGTGGGCTCCAGGCTGCATCTCCCAGAGGAAGGCCTGTTGCGCCCTGGCTCTGGGACAGCGAAGAGAGGATTCATCTGAGAAGCTCTTTCTTGTTAGAATATAAAACCATCAAGTGAAGGGATTCACTGGTGGTCAAATCCAGCAGTGTGAATAAACACGATTACAGTCTGACTCCTTCCTTATTGAATCTGAGTGAAGAGATGACTGATACATTGCTAGGCAGTATGGGTGACTCAGACGGTAAAGAATTTGTCTGCAATGCAAGAGACCAGGGTTTGATCCTGGGGTCAGGAAGATCCCCTGGAGCAGGGAATGGTAACCCACTCCAATATTCTTGCCTGTAGAATCCCATGGACAGAGGAGCCTGGCGGGCTACAGTCCATGGGGTCACAAAGAGTCGGACACAACTGAGGACTACACTTTCACTTGGGCTTCTCCAGTGGCTCAGGGGTGAAGAATCTGCCTGCCAATGCAGGAGTTGTAGTTCGATGCCTGTGTCTGGAAGATCCCCTGGAAAAGGAAATGGCAACCCACTCCAATATTCTTGCCTGGGAAATCCCATGGACAGAGGAGCCTGGCGGGCTACATTCCATGGTGTCACGAAGAGTTGGACAAGACTGAGTAAGTAAACAACTATTATCTTCTCATTGTCTGTCCAGCCTTCAGTCTTGATGGACCCATCAAATCTGGCTAAAAATCCAAGTATGGTCATGTGATTCAGTTGTTCAAAACTTCCAAGGATTCTAAGTTGCTTGCAGGAGGCTTGTGGGATCTTATTTCGCCCACCAGGGATTGAACCCCAGGCCCTCAGCAGTGAAAGTCCAGAGTCCTAACCACTGGACTGCCAGGGAAGTCCCCCTCCAGCCTCATCTTATGCCTCCTATACACATGTCTACACTCTTGCCCTACTGAACTCTTGGGGTCCCTGCATCCCCCACATTGTGCAACTCTCCACTAGGAATGGCTTTTCCCTTCCCTCCCTACTCATCCTACAATACTCTCTAGAAATACCACATTAAAAAAAATTCATTTGTTTATTTGGCTGCATCTGATCTTGGTTGCGGCATGTGGGGTATTTAGTTGTGGCGCTTGGGCTCGGTACTCGTGGCGCGCGGGCTTAGGTACTCGGCAGCCTGTGGGATCTTAGCTCCCCAACTAGGGATCGAACCTGTGTCCTCTGTAGTGGGAGGCAGATTCTCAACCACTGGACCACCAGGGAAGTCCCAACACAACCATGCTTATGCTCTCTCGACACCAGCACCTCCTTACAATGTGCAACTACTGGGCTGAATCCCCGTCGTGGGTGTCTGTGGAGGGTGGTTGGTGCCCAAGTGGTCCTAGACCCTTTTTAGGAAGAAGGGACTGTGAGAAGCAGCGGCCAAGACAGGATTCAGTGTGCCCGGATTGTTTTGAGGGAAGGTGACTGTGTGAGAGAAAATGGGGCAATAGATCATGATGCCTGTCTGACCCGGAGTGAAGGAGAGAGGGAAGTTTGGAGGGACTGTTGTGGGGACTCCTCCAGAGAGCTGTCTCGTGAGGAACCCTGGGTGTCCCCGAGCCCACCTTTGTGCCCCTACCGCGCTTGGTCGTTGGCTGGGAACTGGGCTGAGCACAGAAGGGCAGGGAAGGGGCTCACCGCTCTTCTGCTGCTGCCCTCAGCCATCTGTTCCAAGAGTTGGAGTTACAGTGGGGAACTTTCTTTTCACAGTCTTCATAGGTTCTTTCTATGGAAAGTTATCCTGGCTTGGGCTATGTGCCTTGAGGGGAATGACCCGGTGACCTTGCCCTTGGCTGACTGTGACAGATGGAGTCCCTGAGCCAAAGGCAGTCAGCACAGGGCAAGTTTATGGGAAACCCTGCCTGATCTGGCTGTTCCTTTTTGACTGGGGGCCACCTGGTTCAGTCAGAATCTCCCTGGGGCTAGAGGAAGGTGAAATGGGGACAGAGAGATGGATTCCTCCAGGGAAGGACCAGAACCTCCTCCCTGAGTTCTTCCCCTTCGTGGAGACCCTGGGAACCCATCACAACCAGCTGCAGAGAGGCTTCTGGTGCCTCCTGACTCCTGAGTGTCCAAGAAAACTAGCGCCTGCCAGGGCCATGCTAAACTGCAGGTAAAAACATTTATTGAGAACTTGTTATGTGCCAACAACTTTATTTTTATTAAAAAAATTTTTTTTCTTTCTTTATTTTGGACTGTGCTGGGTCTTCATTGCTGCGCAGGCTTTTCTGTAGTTGCGGCGAGCAGGGGCTACTCTCTAGTTGGGGTGTGCGGGCTTCTCACTGCGGTGGCTTCTCTTGTGGAGCACAGGCTCTAGGGCATGCGGGCGTCAGTAGTTGCAGCTCCCAGGCTCAGTAGTCCTGGCGCACAGGCTTGGCTGGCTCAGTGGCATACGGGATTGTCCCCGATCTGGGATTTAACCCACGTCGCCTGCATTGGCAGGTGGACTCTTTAACCCTGAGCCACCAGGGAAGCCCCTCAGTAATTTTATATTCGGTAGTTCCTTTATCTAATTTATCCTCGTAACCCTAGGCCTCGCAACAACTAGCATCTCACTAGTCTGCTCATCAGAAATGATCCCTGTTGTCAGTTTGATGAGTAGTTTTCCAGGACTTTGTGAATTTATGAACCCCACAGATAATATATAAAATAGTGCTTTTCTTTCTATATAAATGATGTCATACTCTACATGAATATGACACATTATTCTACATATTCTGCAATGCCTTTTTTTCAGTTCAATCACAGAGTCAGGAGATTTGTCCACGTTACTAGGCAGAAAGAACCTCCTTTTTGATTGCTATGTAGTATTTCACCGTGTGAATGTGACAACTTACTTCATCATTCCCTGATTAACTGGTATTTTGTCTCTGACCTTTGTTATTACAAACAATGCTGCTGTGAACATCTGTGGATGTGTCTCTGCGTGTACACATGCAAGGGCTTCTCTAGGGTAGGTACTGAGTCGTGGAGGTCCTAAGGCTTAGCATGTGTGTGTGCTCAGTCGTGTCTGACTCTTTGCAACCCTATGGACTGTAGCCCACCAGGCTCCTCTGTCCATGGGCTTTTCCAAGTAAGAATACTGGAGTGGGTTTCCATTTTCTACTCCGGGGGATCTTCCCGACCCAGGGATTGAATTTGCATCTCTTGTGTCTCCTACATTTGCAGACGGAACCCCTGGGAAACCCCTAGCATGGGCATCTTCAACATTTTAATGGTGTCACCATTAAACTGTGGACTTGAAAAAGGGGTAGACTAGAAGGGTTACATGGGTGTGAAGTGGTTAAAATTCCAGAGGTTGGACTTGAAGGATTATGTCAGGAAACCATCTTTTATCACCGATTTCAGCCACGTTCTGGAGGATTGCATAGCTTTGGGGTCATTCTTAGCTATCAGAACAGTCTCATTTTTAGGTATGAAAATGTCCAGTCCAGCATGATTCAAAATTTCAACATCACTGCCAATTTAAAGTGATCTGGGGACTTCCCTGGTGGTCCTGTGGTTGAGAATTCACCTGCTAATACAGGGGACACAAGTTCGATCCCTGGTCAGGGAAGATCCCACAAGCCTTGGGGCTACTAAGCCCGTGCACCACAACTACTGAGCTTGCGCTTTAGAACCTGCATGCTACAATTAGAGAAAGCCTGCACACAGCAATGAAGACCCAGTGCAGCCAAAAATAAGTAAATAAATAAAAAAGAACTTGGGTCATAATTCTGGAGGTGCTAAGCTATAGTGTTCCCCCTTTGTCTGGCAAAGTACTAAAGCCACTCTTTCTTTCTCCTCCATAAAAAAAAAAAAGAAAAACCCCAGTGAAACGATGTATTACTGTTATTAAAAAAATAGAGTGATCTGAAGTGGAAAAGGGGGTGAGGATATGGGTTTTCACTCTCCTTTCATTCCTCCTCTTTCCCCCAATCCCTTCCCACTCCTGCTCTGCTGGCCCCTTCAGGTTCGGGTCACTTAGAGGAGAAGAAAGTGACACAGGATTGCCGGTGACTAATGCGGGGACCCTGTCATGATGAATCCAGATACTACTGCTTTCACGGGAGGCATTGTTGGCTTCTTTAGAGGTGATGTAGGCAGGCTTCCTTGTGAAAACCCCTCAGCTCGTGTGCCCCCGCACCCAGCGTCCTGGAGTTACACTCCTGCAGTGATTATATTATTGCTGGGTCCCTCTGCCAAGGCAGGTAGGTGGCTGTCCTTGGCACGGGCCTGTCGAACCTTGAGCCCAGCGTTCACTTGGCCTAGGGCTTCTCACATGAAGATAAGGGCGTGATCCTATCTCCTTGCCTGGCCATCTTGGGCTGCTCCAATACTCTGTCCCTCCTTTGGGACCCTCCAGGTGAGAAGCCAGCATCAGCCTTCATGTTCATGTAGGTCTCCAAGCCCAGGTTCTCCTAAGAACTTCTCGCCAGCCTTCATCCTTCTAGTTCCTGCAGGAGAGGTACCCCTCTGTGAAGGGTTCTTTTGATGCAACATGCCCACTCCTCCAGGTGTGAGGAGCCCTCTTTGGAGGACAAGTGGGGAAATCCCATGGCTCTCTAGTCCATTCAGGTGGGTGATGAGGGTGAAATTAGCGGGGCCGGATCTCATCTCTCACTAGGAAGTTCCAAACGGTGTCTGCAGCTCTCTTTAAAATATGGGGCAGCATATTGATCGAGATCATGTACTGTCCTGAGCGTTGGGTTTAAAACAAAAATTGTCTCCGTCAGTTTATACTCTAAACAGCACTGATACGAGAATAGAGTTTCCCTAAATCTTCTCTTGCACTCAACATTATCAAACGAAACTGGAGCCCATTATCCAGAGTGAAGTAAGCCAGAAGCAAAAACAACAATACAGTATATTAACACATATATATGGAATTTAGAAAGACGGTAACGAGAACCCAGCATGCGAGACAACAAAAGGAACGCAGATGGTATAGAATAGACTTGTGGACTCTGTGGATGAGGGAAAGGGTGGGATGATATGGGAGAAGGGCATTGAAACAAGTTAATTATCATATGTCTAATCAATCGCCAGCCCAGGATTGATGCTCGGGGCTGGTGCAGCGAGATTTCCCCGGGGGGAGGGAGGAGGGAGGGGGGTTCTGGAGGGGAAGCATATGTAAACCCATGGTGATATCATGACATTGTATGGCAAAAACAATAAAAAAAATATTATCAAACTCAAATTCTTTTTTCTTTTTGCCAGTGTGGTAAGAAATAAATAAATGGTACCCTGGGACTTCCCTGGTGGTCCAGAGGTTAAGGCTCTGAGCTTTCAACACAGGGGATGCAGGTTTGATTTCTGGTTGGGGAGCTAAGATCCCATACGCCCTGCAGCTCTGCCAACCAGTAAAATCAACAACAAAATCACCCAAATAAATAGTATCCCACTTATTTTATTTTTACTTTAATTTACATATTTCTCATTGCATGTGTTTATTGACCTTGTTTAAAGCCTCCTGATTTCAGTGCAACCACCTTAACTAGGTAGTGCCTTAGGACTAGAGTATTTTTGAACCTATTATCTGATCCTCTTGGAGGGCTAGGAGTAACTGAAATTATGTCTATATCTTATTGGAGAAAACTGAGCTTCTCAACCATTCCTGATGGCAGCTGATTGATAGGCCAGACTTGGAGCCTGTCTTTCTCTCCAAATCTTGGCCTTTTTTGACTTGGTATCCTATATAGTCCTCATTTATATCTATATATATATATATATATATATATATATATATATATATATATATATATATATAATTAAATCCTATATAGTCCTTATTTAATCCTCATCTTATAAAACATCTGAAGAAGACTTTGGGAGCCTGTGACAGGTACTTTGAGATCCTTGGAAGGAAGGTGTATAGGTAATGTGTAGGTGTGAAGGTAATCATAGCCAACCTAAATTGCTGCTACTGGTTTTGGGGCTTTTTTTCTGAGAATAGAGTCTGAGCAAAGAATTTAACAAGGCTGGGTAGAGCTGGGAGTTTCAGGAAAGGACTCGAGAGCCAGGTAACCTACCCTGTTCAGTTGCCCAAGGCCTGGCTGAATAGAGAGAAACAGTTCCCTCAGTGCAAATACATGTTCTTTTCCTTCAAACCATCATGAAACGCTGTGAATGAAAGAGATGAGATATAAATGTCCAAGAGTTTTGAATGAAATCCGACATACTCATGATTTAAGTGAGAGACAACAAACAAAGCATCATATCAAACTCTAGATCCACCATGGCTGTAACTGTGAGAAAAACATTTCTCTGAAAAGAAGACAAAAGCAGTGCTTGCTTCTACCATCATACACTAAAACTGGAAGGATACAGAGAAGACTTTCATGGTCCCTGCCCAAGGATGATGAGCAAATTCATTGAGTTCCATAGTTTTAAAGAAAATTTTAATCGGAGGAACATTGCTTTACAATGTTCTGTTGGTTTTTGCCATCCAACAATGTGAATCAGCCATAAGTATACGTATGTCCCGTTCCTCTTGAGTCTCCCTCCCACCCCACCCAACCAGGTCATCACACACTTTAGGTTGTCACAGAGCACCAGGTTGAGCTCCCTATGTTATACAGCAACTTCCTAATGCAGGAAGCATATTTAAATAATAAAAAAGACCCACTTAAAATCTCAAAAAACAAACAAAAGTAACATCAAAACATGTCACTCATGGGATTCCCGGTGATCGAACTTTTCTTCTTTATATTTCTCTGCCATCTTCCCATTTTTGTTAGTGAGCAGGTGTCATCTAGATGTCCGCAAGGTGGAAGGAAGAGGACTCAGAGCTGTCTCATGGGACCACATCCAAGTGCTCTGTTAGATGGGGGACTCTGTTAGTGCCCTGTTAGGTTAGGTTTTCTTTTCCAAACCAGTAGAGATACTGATGCTCAGAGAAGTTAACAAAAGTAGGAAGGGGCAAAGCTGAGTCCGTCTAACTCACAGCTACTTTACACCTCAAGGCCATAAAGTAAATTTTATCTCTGGAAGGGATGTCTGCCAACGATAAACTGATGGTTTAAATGAGACAGCTTTGGCATTCATCCGTGACTCCCACATAGGAACATTATTCTCTTTTCAGTTCAGTTCAGTTGTTCAGTCATGTCCAACACTTTGTGAACCCATGGAATGCAGCACACCAGGCTTCCCTGCCCATCACTAACTCCTGAAGCTTGCTCAAACTCATGTCCATCGAGTCAGTGATGCTTTCCAACCATCTCATCCTCTGTCATCCCTGTCTCCTCCTGCCTTCAATCTTTCCTAGCATCAGGGTCTTTTCCAACGAGTCAGTTCTTCACATCAGGTGGCCAAAGTATTGGAGTTTCAGCTTCAGCATCAGTCCTTCCAATGAATATTCAGGACTGATTTCCTTTAGGTTGGATCTCCTTGCAGTCCAAAGGACTCTTAAGAGTCTTCTCCAACACCACAGTTCAAAAGCATCAATTCTTTAGCACTCAGCTTTCTTTATAGTCCAACTCTCATATCCATACATGACTAATGGAAAAACCATAGCTTTGACTAGATGGACCTTTGTTGGCAAAGTAATGTCTCTGCTTTTTAATATGCTGTCTAAATTGGTCATAACTTTTCTTCTAAGGAGCAAGGGTCTTTTAATTTCATGGCTGCAGTCACCATCTGAAGTGATTTTGGAGTCCCCCAAAATAAAATCTGTCACTGTTTCCATTGCTTCCCCACCTATTTGCCATGAAGTGATGGGACCAGATGCCATGATCTTCATTTTCTGAATGTTGAGTTCAGTTTTAACCCAACTTTTTCACTCTGCATCTACATATCTGAGGTTATTGATATTTCTCCTGACAGTCTTGATTCCAGCTTGTGCTTCATCCAGCCCAGTGTTTCTCATGATATACTCTGCATATAAAATAAATAAGCAGGGTGACAATATACAGCCTTGACACACTTCTTTCCCTATTTGGAACCAGTCTGTTGTTCCATGTTCAGTTCTAATTGTTGCTTCTTGACCTGCATACAGATTTCTCAAGAGGCAGGTCAGGTGGTCTGGTATTCCCATCTCTTTAAGAATTTTCCACAGTTTGTTGTGATCCACACAGTCAAAGGCTTTGGCATAGTCAATAAAGCAGAAATAGATGTTTTTCTGGAACTCTCTTGCTTTTTTGGTGATCCAATGGATGTTGGCAATTTGATCTCTGGTTCCTCTGCCTTTTCTAAATCCAGCTTGAACATCTGGAAGTTCATGGTTCATGTACTGTTGAAGCCTGGCTTGGAGAATTTTGAGCATTACTTAACTAGTGTGTGAGATGAATGCAATTGTGCGTACTTTGAGCATTCTTTGGCATTGCCTTTCTTTGGGATTGGAATTACAACTGACCTTTTCCTGTCCTGTGACCAATGTTGAGTTTTCCAAATTTTCTGGCATATTGAGTGCAGTGCTTTCACAGCATCATCTTTTAGGGTTTGAAATAGGTCAACTGGAATTCCATCACCTCTACTAGCTTTGTCCGTAGTGATGCTTCCTAAGGCTCACTTGACGTCACATTCCAGGATGTCTGGCTCTGGGTTGGTGATCACACCATAGTGATTATCTGGGTCATGAAGATCTTTTTTGTATAGTTCTTCTGGGTATTCTTGCCACCTCTTCTTAATATTTTCTGCTCTGTTAGGTCCATACCATTTCTGTCCTTTGTTGTGCCCATCTTGTCATGAAATATTTCCTTGGTATCTCTAATTTTCTTGAAGAGATCTCTAGTCTTTCCCATTCTATTGTTTTCCTATATTTCTTTGCACTGATCACTGAGGAAGGCTTTCTTATCTCTCCTTGCTATTCTTTGGAGCTCTGCATTCAAATGGGTATATCTTTCCTTTTCTCCTTTGCTTTTCACAGCTATTTGTAAGGCCTCCTCAGACAGCCATTTTGCTTTTTTGCAGTTTTTTTCCTTGGGGATAGTCTTGATCCCTGTCTCCTGTACAATGTCATGAATATCCATGCACATCTCTTTAGGCACTCTGTCTATCAGATCTAATCCATTGAATCTATTTTTCACTTCTGCTGTATAATCATAAAGGATTTGATTTAGGTCACACTTGAATGGCCTAGTGGTTTTTCTCTACTTTCTTCAATTTAAGTCTGAATTTGGCAATAAGAAGTTCTTGATCTGAGCTACAGTCAGCTCCCAGTCTTGTTTTTGCTGACTGTAAAGAGCTTCTCCATCTTCGGCTGCAAAGAATATAATCAGTCTGATTTCATTATTGACCATCTGGTGATGCCTATGTGTAGAGTCTTCTTTTGAGTTGTTGGAAGAGGGTGTTTGCTATGACCAGTGTGTTCTCTTGGCAAAACTCTCATTAGCTTTTGCCCTGCCTCATGGCAACCCACTCCTGTGTTCTTGTGGAGAATCCCCATGGACAGAGGAGCATGATGTGCTACAGTCCATGGAGTCACAAAAAGTCAGACACAACTGGGTGACTAAGCACACAAAAATTAAGAAGTGGCATTATAAGCATATTACTTAGAGTTATGAAGATAAATACCAAAATTAACAGAAGTGAATGCAAGCCAGGAGAAGGGGAGGAAGATAAGGAATAATAGGTTTTTTGTAACAAAATATACCTATTTGACTCTTTTGCCCAAGTTCTTCAAACTTTTCTGAATGTCACCACAGTAAAAAAAAAAAAAAACTGAATTTTACTTTACAGCCCAGTACAGACATTCAAGTACTAAACAGGTTGTAGATCCATGGAATCTTTAATATACTACTGGTTAGCATGAAAACCAGAGGACCCAGGTTTTAAACACTGCATAACTTCCCCAGCAATTTCACTTTTAGATATTTGACAAAACACATTTAGCACATATGTGCCAAGGGACACATACTAGAATATTTACATCCATTCTATTCATAATGACTGAAAACTGGAAATGAGTCAATGCCCAACAATAACAGAATGGGTAAATAGAACATTTTATAGTCAGTGCAACACCCTAGATGAATGCTAGCAAAAAAATTTTCAGTCGAATTAGCAGGTCACTGGTATTATATGGTACTAAGAAATGCTTGTTGATTTTGTTAGGTGTGATAATGGTAATATAGTTATGCTAGGAAATGTCAACAGCTTTTAGAAATGAGTATTAAAGTATGTACAAGTGATTAAATGTCAAATTTTTTGACATCTGAATTGTAGTCTTTATTTAAGTTACATTTACAAATTTATGTCTCCTAATAGGACAAGGTGGCTCTTTAACACATGTTCTGCAAATTTATATCAGCCGTAGGAAGGGCTTTGATTAAATGATAAGATGACTAAGATTCACAGGAAAAGAGAAAGAAAAACATGATAGATGAAGCAACTGTGGCAGAATCTTGTTAATGGCTGAAGGTGGTTGATGGGTACATAGAGATCCATGTTATTATACTTTGCTATGTTTTGGGGGTTTGAAATTTCCATAATGATAAAATTTTTAATGAACAAGCCAGTCTCAGAAAACAAAATATTTTCATACTTCTTTCATACATTTCAGAAGCCCAGTAAAATGAAACTAAAGACATCTGTGATCATTAAAAGAAAAAAGAGCAAGGAAAATGAAAACACAAATCCAGGCTAGTGGTCCCCTCTGAGAGGCAGGCAGGGGCTGGGACAGGGGAGAAGCCACTGTGACGAAGTTCTTAGAAATAAGCTGTGTTGGATTAGATGCCAGTTTCACAGGTGCTCAATTTTTTTTTTAATTTTTCATTTATTTATTTATTTTTGGCTGACTGGGTCTTTGCTGCTGCATGTGGACTTTCTCTAATTGCAGCAAGTGGGGGCTACTCTTTGCTGTTGTGCAAGGACATCATAGTCGACCAAAGAGTCTGAAATGCAGTACTTGGATACAATCTCAAAAATGACGGAATGATCTCAGTTCGTTTCAAAAGCAAACCATTCAGTATCACAGTACTTCAAGTCTATGCCCAGACCAGTAATGCTGAAGAAGCTGAATGGTTCTATGAAGCCCTACAAGACCTTCTAAAACAAACACCAAAAAAGATGTCCTTTTCATTATAGAGGACTGGAATGCAAAAGTAGGAAGTCAAGAAACACCTGGAGTAACAGGCAAATTTCGCCTTGGAGTACATCCAAGGGGTTGCAAAGAGTTGGACATGACTGAGCAACTCACACTTTAACTTTCACTGGGTCTTTCTACAATGGAAGATGATTTTTTCATAACTTTATCTTTCTTACATCTTCATGATACATGTGTACTCAGTCACTCAGTTTTGTCTGACTCTTCGATCCCATGCACTGTAGGCTGCCAGGCTCCTCCGTCCATGAAATTCTCCAGGCAAGAATACTGGAGTGGGTAGCCATTCCCTTCTTCAGAGGATCTTCCTGATCCAGGGACGGAACCCAAGTCTCCTGTATCGTAGGTGGGTTCTTTACCTTTGAGCCACCTGGACAACCTTCCCAATATAGTTAAATCTTTTTTTTTTCACCTTTAAAAATATATATTTACAGGAACAATTCCCTATTCTCTGGGACTCTTAGAAAAAAAAAAATCCATTTGGGGGGAAGTAGAAGAAACAGTGGAGACAGGTGTAGCACCATCCCCCAAATCACCAAGACCCAGGTCCCTAGGCCCAGGCTGGGACGGTGCTGATGGGAGGTGAACCCAGGAGTCCTCTGAACCCACACTTCTCCATATCAGAATTCAGACTGAGCAGGCTTTATGGCCCTCATTCCTCCCTCCCAACTCCAGGGACACACAAAGGGTCCTTTGTATCGGCCTGCAGGAAAGTTGGGGGGCTGGGAGTTGAAAATACACATTTGGTATCAAAAATAAACACTTGGGAGTGGCAGGGAGAGCCCCCAAATCCCTTCCTTCCCACCCACCCTATCTCAGATATAGGAAGAGATACCTCCCTCTCCCTTATTGAAAAGCCCTGTTTAAAAACAGATTATACTATCAAAATGGCAGGGGGTGGGGGACAGGGAGACCTGGAGTACTGGCTGGAGGGCCCCCCCAGATGGGGACCACTCCCCCAAAATCCCTCCATTGGGAGGTAACAGGCAGGACCCCAGGAGTTTGGCAGCATAGGAATGGCTTCTCATGGGGAGAAGAACAAAAGGGGCATTCCTCCTTGGCCAAAAAGGTGGTTGAGAAAGGACAACCTGTCTGGGAGAAAGGCTGGGGAGGTGGAAATTCCCATCTCCAAAGGTGTAAGTCTTCCTTGGCCAAACCATTAAATGGCACAAATTCTTCCTGGACCCTTGGGGAGGGCCAGGAATAATAAACTACAACAAGCTAGCTCTTCTACCCACACCCCAAAGTGAAGACAGGGCTCCCTTAGCTCCCCAAGGGCAGGCTGAGAAATAAATAAAGGCCTGTCTCAAGCCAGACCCGGATTGTCTCATCTTGGGGAAAAAATGTGAAACACAGGGAAGATGCCCTTCACCCCCTCCAAAAGAGTTGGGCCAGGCTCCTCCCAGTGGCCTTCAAAAAATAAATAAACCGTCCCCACCACTGCAGTAGGAGCGGCCACTGGGGGACTGATCAAGAAGAGGGAAGTTGTATGTTTTTTTGTGGAAGGGTTATTGAGAGATCCTTCTTCCTGAGAATCCCTCCCCAACCACAACTGGAACACGTGTCTGTCAGCTGACCTATGTTTCTTCTTGAGACAGCTGGCTGGAGAGAAGTTCAGGGCATGGAAGGAGTAACCCCAGAAAGGGGTGGGGTGGCTGTGGTGGTGGTGGTGATAGTCATGGCTCCTGGGGCCCTGGGGAGCGCACCACGGGGGTTGAGAGGCCATCCACGCTGATGGAAGGGATGTGAACCTGGGCGCTGCCACTGGACGGAAACTGCAAGGAGAGCTTGGCCGGGCTACGGGGTGCAATGGGACTCAGGGCTCCAGAAGTGAACGCTGGGGGGCAGCGAGCTGGGCGTCAGCAGCACCGGGGTCATTGTGTGCGTAGGGAGCAGGAAAGGCATCAGCGCTGGACCTGGCGCCTGTAGACCCGAACCAGTTCCCCATCCCGGAGTTCGTTCGGGGCCCGGTCCCCCCAGCAGGCTCGGGCTGAGCGGAAGCTCCAGGTCCCGGGGCTTCCTGCCCTTCTGAGGCTGGACGATCTCCGTGCTGGGTGTGGTGGAAGCCGTGAGGCCGCCCACCCGAGCCGTGGTTTCCATTACGACCCCGGACAGCCGGGCTGGCCCGCCCTTTGCTGGAGGGACTTCTGGGTCGCCTTTGGGCTCGAAGGGCTCGGCCTTGACGGCTTCCAGCGCAAACCCCGCCTCCCCGCTGGCTGCAGCTTCTAACTCTTCTTTGGGCTCTTCCACTTTGACTTCTGGGGGCAGTGGCCGGCCCAACCCAGGCTCCATATTTGGCTCTTCGGATTTAAGGTTTGGGCCCTCGGGTGGGGTCAGGATGCCCTGCAGAGGCAGGCCAGCCTCCTCAGCCTCCAGGCAGGCCTCCAAGGGGTTTGGACTGGCGCTCCTGCTCCCCGAGGGAGGCACTGCTACTCCTGCAGGGCCGGTGTTGGGGAGCTCTGTGGAAGGCCGAGAGTGAGAGGGCGGCTGTGGCTGCAGGGACTGGATGGTGAAGGTGGACTAGAGGCCTGAGCGCTTGTAATCGCTTCGGCTGCTGCACCCCAAGCTGCCTGGGCCTGCCATTCCTGCACCCTTGAGTGTGCCTGGCTTCCAGAGGCAGTGTCCCGGGGATGGCGTGTACCGCTGTGGCGCCCACATTTCCACATGGAGGTGACAGACACCTCAGGCTGAGGCGGGCAGTCCTCAGTGGAGCACCCTGCGACCTCAGGGTGGGACACGAACTTGTGGACAGACATCTGGCCGCTCACTTTGTGGTGATGTTCTTGTCATAACAGTAGCGCAAGGCCCGGCTGAGCTTGTCATAATTCATGTTGGTCTTATTCTTGCGCAGCCCCTACAGCCGGGCCACCTCCTCAGCGTCCACCAGCTTGAACTCACTGCCGTCCCGTGAGGTCCAGGAGATGATGTGGCCCTTGCCTTGCTCTCTCAGCGGCTGCAGCAGACCCTGCCACAGCGTCACAGAAGGGTCCGTCGCTGGGCAAGTGCTCACGCCATCCCAGCGGTACCTGGAGGGCAGACAGCACAGAGCTGAGAGGCTGTGCTTAGAGCGGCGGTGGTGTTGGCAGCTCCGGAGGGCGGGGGTTCCATGTGCTGCCCCATTGCCCCCCAGGCCCGGGCTCCGAGGTGGCGGCGGCCCCAATATAGTTAAATCTTTATTTTCAAAATTTTGTTTATCTATTTGGTTGCCCTGTGCTGGCATGTGGGATCTTAGTTCCCCAACCTGGGATGAAACCCGGGCCTGCTGCATTGGGAGCACCAAGGAACCACTAGACCACCAGGGAAATCCCATTGAGTCTTTAATTTTGATTAAATCAATATTCTGGTTTTATATTATGGTGACTATGTATATGCTATTCATGGCCGAGTTATCTAATGTATTTTGGTTTCTTTTTCTCTCTTGTATAGCGTTTTGTTTTCTTGATAATAAATACTTTTCTTTTCCTTGGTTCTGTTAGAGATTATCCCTAATCCAGTGACCAGCCTCTGCCAGGTGTCTAAAAATCTCCTCTAGGTACATCCAGACACTCTAAGGGTTCCAACCAGTGTGTATCTGTCCATCTTATCTCCTATCATTCTGTCTTCTGTGGCCCCACGCCCCGAGACCATCACTCCTCCCTCTTCCTGGTATGTCAACCACACCAATTTCTTTTTTTTTTTTTTTTATTGTTTTTGCCATACAATGTCGTGATATCACCATGGGTTTACATATGCTTCCCCTCCAGAACCCCCCTCCCTCCTCCCTCCCCCCCCGGAAATCTCGTTGCACCAGCCCCGAGCATCAATCCTGGGCTGGTGATTGATTAGACACATGATAATTAACTGTTTTTCGGTTTTGAGCTTACTCTTCAAGCTGCAGCAGCTTGGTTTTCACATGCCCCATGCCTCTGCAATGAATGGCTTTCTTGTGTTTGTGTTGCCAAACCCCATGGACATTCTTCTGTTTTCATCTCTATGTCTCAGCAGCATTTCACGTGGTGGACAGCTGGCTCCCTTGAAGCAGTTTCCTCACTCTTGCTTACCATGTGTCTGCCTTGGCTTTTGTTCTCCCTGAAGCAGATCCTGAGACAAGAACTTCAAGTATAAGGAGGGAGGTGCAGGTATAGAAGGGTGGGAAGGAAAGGTGGCCAATAAAGAGTGCATTTAAAATTTTTTTACTTTCTTTTTTATTTTATTTTTAATTTCTATTTTTGTTTTGGCCATGCTCTGAGCAGAATTTTAGTTCCCCAACCTGGGATGGAACCCTAGCCCACTTCAGTGAAAGCATGGAGTTCTAACCACTGGACCACCAGGGAATTTCCATTTTATTTTGATTAACTTCATTGTGTTTATTGATGTACATTTAATTTACAATATTTTATTCATTTCAGATATACCACATAGAGATTCAACATTTTTATAGATCATACTCCATTTATAGTCATTATAAAATATTATTTTATTGGGTATTTTCCCTGTGCTGTACAATATGTCCTTGTGGTTTATTTACTTTATATATAGTAGTTTATATAATTTATACTGCTTTCTCCCCTATCCCCTACTTTGCCCCTTCCCCCTTTCCTCTCCCCAGTGGTAACCACTAGTTTATTCTCCAGATCTGTTGTTGTAGAATCTGGAGTTGCAAAACACTCCTTAGAGGACACTGAAGACAGTGGAGTACAGTTTATTACGCTAGGGGGTCCAAGGGGAATTGGTTCCCAGCAGAATCCCGATGATTTTGGAGGACTTGGTTTTATACCCTCTGCTACATGACTGGTTAGAGGTTAGTAATTAGTTTTACAGCATGCAGGTGTGAAAGAATTAATAATTACAACGTTCAGGCGCAGGCGCTATCCTTAGTCTAACTGACTGAGACAACCTGACCTGTACTTCCAATCTTTGTATGCCATCTGTGAGGAGGGGGTTTCCTGGTTTTTCTTTAACGATGGTTAACAGGGTTCAGGCCCAGTTCACATTCTTCGTTAAGATGGCTGACAGTCTTCAAGATGGAACCCCTCTTGCCCTCCTCCCAGCAGCCCCAACACCGTGAGTCTATTTCTACTTTTTGTCCACGATTTTGTTTTATTTTTTAGATTCCAGAAAGGGTGTGTTGGTTTTTTTTTCATTTTCCTCCAGTTTTATTGAGGTATAATTGATAAATAAAAAATGTATATGTTTACAGGGTACAATGTGATGTTTTGATATATGTATACACTGTGAAATGATTAACTATAATTAAACAGAGGATGAAATGATTACATATCATTACTGACTCAATGGACACAAATTTGAGCAAACTTTGGGAGATAGTGAAGGACAGGGAAGCCTGGACTTATAGTCCAGGTTGTAGGTCGCAGAATTGGACATGACTTAGCATCTAAACAACAACAATTATTAAGTCAGTCACCTTGGGGAGTGACTAGATCTTAATCCAGAGGAAAACCTCTGGGAAACAATAAAAAACACACACCTCAGAACAATTCCACCTTAGGTATAAGGGAGCTGGGATATTTTTCTTTTATTTTTAAATTAAAATTGTCTTTTTTGTGTGTGTTTATTTATTTAGATGAACTATTGAAAAAAAAGATCTTAATGACCCAGATAACCATGATGGGTGTGAAGTTAAGTGGGAAGTCCTGGAGTGTGAAGTCAAGTGGGCCTTAGGAAGCATTACTATGAATAAAGGTTGTGGAGGTGACAGAATTCCAGCTGGATTATTTAAAATCCTAAAAGATTATGTTGTTAAAGTGTTGCACTCAATATGTCAACAAATTTGGAAAACCCCCAAAGGTCTCAAGACTGGAAAAGGTCATTTTTCATTTCAATCCTAAAGTAAGGCAATGTCAAAGAATGTTCAAACTACCGTACAACTGTGCTCATTTCATATGCTAGCAAGTTAATGCTCAAAATCCTTCGAGCTAGGCTTCAACAGTATGTGAACCAAGAACTTCCAGATGTACAAGCTGGATTTAGAAAAGGCAGAGAAACTAGAGATCAAATTGCCAACATCTATTGGGTCATATAAAAAGCAAGGGAATTCCAGAAAAACATTAAATTCTGCTTTATTGACTATGCTAAAGCCTTTGACTGTGTAGATCGCAACAAACTGGAAAATTCTTAAAGAGATGGGAATCCCAGACTTCCTACCTGTCTTTGGAGAAACCTGTATGCAGGTGAAGAAGCAACAGTTAGAACCAGACGTGGAACAATGAACTGGTTCAAAACTGGGAAAGGAGTACTTCAAGACTGTATATTGACACACTGCTTATTTAACTTATAGGTAGAGTATGCTAAATGCCAAGCTGGATGAACCACAATCTGGAATCAAGATTGCTGGAAGAAATATTAGCAACCTCAGATATGTAGATGATACCACCTTAATGGCAGAAAGTGAAGAGGAACTAAAGAGCCTCTTGATGAAGGTGAAACAGGAGAGTGAAAAAGCTGGCTTAAAACTTAACATTCAAAAAACAAAGATCATGACATCGGGTCCCATCACTTCATGGCAAATAGATGGGGAAAAAATGGAAATGGTGACAGATTTTTTATTCTTGGGTTCCAAAATCACTGCGGATGGTGACTGCAGCCATAAAATTAAAAGATGCTTGCTCCTTGGAAGAAACTCTATAACAAATGTAGACAGAATATTAAAAAGCAAAGACATCACTTTGCCAATAATGATCCATTAAGTCAAAGCTATGGTTTTTCCGGTAGTTACATATGGATGTGAGAGCTGAACCCTAAAGAAGGCTGAACGTTGAAGAATTGCTACTTTTGAATTGCAGTGCTGGAGAAGACTCTTGAGAATCCCTTGGACAGCAAGGGCATCAAACCAGTGAATCCTTAAGAAAATCAACTGTGAATATTCATGGGAAGGACTGATGCTGAGGCTGAAGCTCCAGTACTTTGGCCACCTGATGCAAAGAGCCCATGCATTGGAAAAGACACTGATGCTGGGAAAGATTGAGGGCAGAAGGATAAGGGATGAGATGGTTGGATGGCATCCCTGACTCAACAGACATGAGTTTGAGCAAACTTTGGGAGATAGTGAAGGACAGGGAAGTCTGGCTTGCTGCAGTCCATGGGGTCACAAAGGGTCAGACACAACTTAGTTACTGAGCAATAACAATTTATTTTTGGCTGTACTGGGTCTTCAATGTTTTTCTCTAGTTGCTGTCAAGGAGGGCTACTCTTCCTTTGGGTGCTCCAGCTTCTCAATGCGATGGTTTCTCTTGTTGCAGAGCACAGGGTCTGCATTGTGGGGGCATCAGTAGTTGTGGCTTCCTGGGCTCTAGAGCTCAACAGTTATGGCACATGAGCTTAGTTGCTCTGTGGCATGTGGATTTTCCCAGACCGACAGTTGAATCTGTGCCTTCTGCATTGGCAGGCAGATTCTTTATTGCTGAGCCACCAGGGAAGCCCCGGAGCTGGGGTGTTGATACACCAAATTCCTAAAGTAATTGGTTGAAAGTTGATTTGGGGATGGGGTGGGTGTTTATGATTCTGCATTCCTAACTTACTGGGGTTGTGGGTCTAGCAGACATCTGGAAGTTGACTTGCAGGGTCTGTGGGTGTTAAGCTCTGAGGATTTTGAGGGCACTGTGCTGAAAGTGTCTGCTGTGTTTCCCAAATAGAATGTAAGGTCCATGAAGGCAGGGATTTTGGCATGTTTTGCTTATTTCTACATCTTCAAGGCCTGGCACATAACCATTGCTTGATATATAGTATCTTGATGACTAGATGAATGAGTGAAGAATTCGTGAATTCAATTGTAAAGATTCAGGAAAAAACCAAGCAAACTGCAATAGTAGATACTATGAGAGTGAAATGCTTCAGGTAAACACCCTTCCCTTCTTTGTGACCCCATGGACTGTAGCCTGCCAGGATCCTCTGTCCATGGGGATTCCTCAAGCAAGAATACTGGAGTGGTTTGCCATGCCCTCCTTCAGGGGATCTTCCCAACCCAGGGACTGAACCCACGTCTCGCGAATTGTGGGCAGATTCTTTCCTGTCTGAGCCAACAAGTAAGCCCAATATATAGTATTTCGATAACTCAATGAGTGAGTGAAGAATTCATGAATTCAATCATAAGGATCCAGCAAAAAACCCAAGCAAACTACAATAGTAGATACTGTGGATGTGAAATGCTTCAGGTAAACATGCCTCAATTTTGTATGGAAAATGAAAAGCAAGGAATACTGTGATAGTAGTAAAGAGAAACTTGAGAACAAGTCAGTTTAGCAAAATCATGGACTTCAAATGGAATGACACACATACCTAGTGAAGTAAGTCAGACAGAGAAGGGGAACTATCATAAGACATCCCTTACAGGTGGAATCTAGAAAGAAATTATATAAATGAACTTACAAAATGGAAAGAATCACCAACTTAGAAAACGAACTTATGGTTGCAGGGGGTTAGGGACAGTTAGGGACTTTGGGAAGGTTATCTACACACACTGCTATATTTAAAATGGGTAATCAACAAAGACCTGTTGTGTAGCACATGGAACTGTGCTCAGTGTTATCTGCCAGCTTGGATGGAAGGGGGTATGGGGGAGAATGGTTACATGTATTCGTATGGCTGAGTCCCTTCGCTGTTTACCTGAAGCTATCACAACATTGTTAATCATCTGTACCCCAATACAAAATGCTTTTGATGTTAAAAAAGATTTTTTTAATAAGTAAAAAACAAAAAATGAAATGACACAAAAATCGCTGGATCCTTAATAATGCCACTAAGCTGCTGCATACCGGGCTTTGGAGACTCCCTCTGCTTTTGTTCTCTGTGGCAACTCACTCCAGTATTCTTGCCTGAAAAGTATCCTTTGGAGAGAGGAGACTGGCGGGCTGCAGTTCATGGGGTCTCAAAGAGTTGGACACAACTGAGTGACTAAGCAGGATGCATTGACTGTTGCTTGAATTGGAATCTCTCTTAATTTGTACCCCAAAGCATTCCAACGGATATAAGCTCTGCTGTAAAAACTTGGTACATAACTTCTGGGTTTCTCAGTTTCTTCATCTGCAAGATGGGGATAATAATATCTTCATGGGATTTCTATTAAGACTGGATAGTTAACATCCAAAGCACTTAGAACTGTTCCTGGCACAGAGTAAATACTCACATAAAGTCAATTGCTGTTACTGTTTTATTATTATTACTTTAAAATATAATATTATATTGTGTGTTTACTATTCTAAGTTTTTCCATTTTTCAGTTTTCAAAATTAGGCATTTTTTAGTTTTTTGTTTTTTTTTTAAGTATTTTCTACTTTTTACCTTAATGTAGCATGATCAGAGAATATGGTAGTATCACTTATGCCTTTTTTTTTGGCCATGCTGCACAGCTTGTAGGGTCTTAGTTCCTTAACTAGCGATTGAAGCCAGGCTGGGGCAATAAAAGTGCTGAATCTTAACCACTGACTGGATCACCAGGGTATTCCCCATTTCTGCCCTTGAGTGGCGTAAAATTGGAATGGTTTTTACACAATGTGCTTTAGTGCCTAAAAAAACTATATTCTATTTCTAAAAGTTAATCCTCCACATATATCTATTATTGCTACCTTATTAGTTGTCTTGTTTCAGGTTAGTCACTTAAATCTTATATTTAGATCTCAATCTGAGTTTGTTTTTCATTTCTACTTTCTAAATGTTGCCAAGATCCACCTTTCCATCCTATGTTCTAACTGGACATGATTCCAAATTCCAGTTTGCTTCTAGACTCAACGTTTTACCTCCCAAATAACCTTCATTATCCAAGATTCTGGAAAAAGACTCCCAGTCCCTGGCTTTTCTATCCCCAGTGGTGGTACCACCCTTCCAACCCCACTTCCTCTTGCTCTGTCTGGGAGCAGGAAGTGTCTGAAACCAGATGTTCCTCTTTCGTAGGTGCTGTCAAGATCCAGCCTCTTTCCTTCCCCTGACCATGACCCTGACACTCAGCTTTTGATCACGTGATTGCTCCAGTTTTCTGTTGCAATGGTTCTTACACTTTTCTATCTGCAGAGTAATTATTTGAGAGTAAAAATCACTATGGAACCACCTGCTACAGTTTACCCAGGCTTCTTTGGCACATTTATGACCAGGAAAAAGAGTTTTCAGTATGAACTAAGGTGCTAGGAGCTAGACCCATCCTGCAACAATATCTTAGGTTCGTCTCTCCACTATTTCCTTCTTTCTCCCCCTTTGTTGCCTCAGACCTGTGGAAATCTTGCCCAGAGCTGAAGTTTCTGTTGCTTGCTTATTCAATCTGATTTGCTAAACTCTTGTAATGTGGCACATACCCTGCTCAGTCCTGGGAATATACATTTGTACATACATTTCAAGATTGTTGCCTTCACAGGTTCATAGATCTAGGGGACAAACTAGTGGTTACAGTGGGGAGGAGGAGAGGGGCAGTAAAGGTGTAGGAGAGTGGGAGGTACAAACTCCTGGGTGTAAGACAGGCTACAGAGATGAATTGTACAACACAGTGAGTGAATCGAGCCAATATTTTATTATGGCTATAAATGGAGTGTAACCTTTAAAAATTGTATACAAAATAAAAAGTTAAAAAAGATACCTCCAATAAACAATAGTGAGAGAAATAACCCCTTAAACAATGAAATCCCAGAGTGAGAACTGTTTTTATTTTTTTAAAATTTCTGATGTCTATATTCTTTAAAAAAAAATCATTTATTTATTTATTTATGGCTGCACTGGGTCTTCCTTGCTGTGTGCAGGCTTTCTCTAGTTGCAGCGAGTAGGGGTTACTCTCTGGTTACGGTGCTCAGGCGTCTTACTGTGGTGACGTCTCACGTTGCAGAGCACAGCCTCTAGGGCCCCTGGGTTCAGTAGTTGTGGCACATTGGATTAGCTGTCCCATGGCATGTGAAATCTTCCCAGACCAGGGATCAAACCTGGGTCCCCTGCATTGGCAGGTGGATTCTTAACCACTGGACCACCAGGGAAGTCTGAGAACTGTTAATAGAACTGTAAGAGAGTCTGGGTCTGAGTTAAAAATCAGGGTAGGTGTCTCAGAGGCAGTGACAGCTTGAGTTGGCTCTTGGAGAGCAAATAGGAGTTCCTAAGGATGACAAAAAACAGGAGAAGAAAGGCATTTTAGACGTGTTCAGTGGTAGGTTGAACTAGTTATATAAAGCAGCATAACAAATAACCTCAGACTTAGTGGCTTAAAATAACAATAATCATGGCTGATGGAAATGACAAATGGTACAGTAACTTTTTAAGACAGTTTGGCAATTTCTTACAAAACTAAACATACTCTTAATGAATCCAGCAACCATGCTCCTTGGTATTCACCCAAAGGAGTTGAAAACTTACGTCAACACAAAACCCTGCACGTGGATATTTATAGTAGTTTTACTCATAATTGCCAAAATCTGGATGCAACCAAGATATTTTTCAGGAGATGGATGGATAAACTGTACATCCAGACAATGGGATATTATTCAGGGCTAAAAGAAACGAGTTATCAGATCTTGAAAAGACATCAAGAAGCCTTGAATTCATATGTCTCAGTGAAAGAAATCAATCTGAAGGGCTACATACATATGATTCCAACTTTATGACTTTTTGGAAGAGGTGAAATTATAGAGACAGTAAATATATCACTGGTAGAACTGGTTGATGATGGGGGAGGCTTTGCAAACATAGGGCTAAGAGATGTATGGGAAATCTTCATATCTTTCTCTCAAGTTTGTTGTAAACTTAAAACTGCTCTAAAAAAATAAAAGACTTGGAAATTCCCTGGCAGTCCAGTACTTATGACTCAGCATTCATCATGGTGGCCCAGGTAAATCCCTGATAGGGGAACTAAGGTCCTGCAAGCTGTGTGGTGTGGCCAAAAAACAAAGCACCCAAACTTTATTTACCTCTACTCCTCCCTCTGCCTGCAAACCAACACTAATTATTCCTTATCTCCCTTGGTTTCTGTGGATCAGGAAATTAAGGATGGCGTGAGCAGTTCTGACTCAGTCTCTTCCATGAGGTTTTGGTCTGATGATGTCAACCAGGGCTGTAGTCCTTTGAAAGCTTGACTGGTGTTGGAGGACCTGCTTCCAAAGTCACTCACTCACTATGGGGGGAAGCTGGTCCTGGCTGTTGATGGACGGCCCCAGTTCCTCTCCATCAGGGTCTCTCTACAGTGTAATTTGAGTGTCCTCACAGGATGGTGGATGGCTTCCTCCAGCCTCCACAGAGAGAGTCATTCAAGGGAACAAGACTGAAGCTGAAATGCCTTGAGGATCACATACATTCAGTTCTGCTATATTCTATTGGTCAGCCATGGTCAGCCATCCCAGGTCAGCCATGATTCTACATGGAAGGAAGACTACGCAAGGGTATGGATATTAGGATGGAAAGATTGTTAGCAGCCATCTTGCATGTTGGCTACCATATAGGGCACACTAAGAATAATGGATATATTGTGCTTGGGTTATAAATGATTAGAAATGGATCTGAAAGCTATTTATGGACTAAAGTGTCTGGGTCTATGACTTTGGCTTTAACTGTTGGTAGGAGGAAATTATTGAAAGGTCTTTAAGAAGGCGCTGAGAGGGTTGAACTGTCTCTTCTTAGCCATATTGGACTGCAGAAGCTATCTAATATGTCCAGAAAAGCCCCCTGATGTTCTCTGCTTTTTTACTTGGGCTGTTTGATATCTCATGTAGATCTACACACACTCTGTCTTTCAGTTTTGTCTTGGACTGCCTTGTAGAAACTGTGTCATATATCTGCTCAGATATACTTCCACTTTGTAAAACTCTAAAATCTCTGTATCAGCTAGGGTACTTTTAGTTCCAAATGAAAAATTCAACTCCAAATGACTGAATGAAAAGAGTTCATTGACTCATGCAACTGGAACGTCCAGAGCTAGAAAGGATTTCAGGTGAGGTTTGATCCAGAGTTTCACATTTTCAAAAGGGATCTGGCTCCATTTCTGTGATGTGTTGATTCATCCTTGGGTGGATTTTTTTTAATAATAGTAAAAATGGCTGCAGTGGTTCCAAGTTTTACATTATACTGGCAAGAGCAAAAACACCTTTTCCCTCAGATCCACTTTAATTGATCTGGCTTAGATCACATTCCCATACTTAAGCCAATCGTGGATGTCAAGGGTCTGGAATACACAAATTCTTAGTTTAGTTCACATGCTTTGCCTTTGGACCTGGGGGTAAAGTCAGTTGTCCCCACATAACACAGTCCTTCAAACAGGAATTAAAACTTGAGAAGAGGGAAATAGGACAACAGGGAGGAAACCACAAGTGTTCAACACAAAATCAAATTGTGATGTGGTTCATCCAAACATTATTTACTAAGCCCCAGTCAAAGGTAATACTGGGCCCTGGGACAGAGCCATGAATTGGACACAATCCTAACCACGTGTATCTTCAGAACTTGGAATAGCACTTGGCACATACTAGACATTGGAGGAGAAGGGGACAACAGAGGATGAGACAGTCGTATGGCATCACCGACTTGATGGACATGAGTTTGAGCAAGCTCTGGGAGTTGGTGATGGACAGGGAAGCCTGGTGTGCTGCAGTCCATGGGATTACAAAGAGTCAGACATGACTGAGCGACTGAACTGAACTGAAATATTTGTTAAATGAATAGTCGAGGGGAAAGATAGATGTGTATGTAATTCATCATATCCTGTAAGGTCTATTTCTGGGTCTAGGAACTTTGAGAGACTAGATCTATTATCTTCCTTCTTCTATTTTTCCTTCTTCAGATTGTAGCTCCTCCAAGGGGAGAGACTGGGAGGAAGAATGGGAGAGATGTCAGAGGGTTTCCCATGTGCCTGGCTGTGTTTTTGTGATTGGAGGTGCCCCTAATCTCACGCGTGTGCAGGCTGGGTTCATCTCTTGCTTATGGTCCTCAGGATCTGAGGTTCAAAGTATTCCTGGAGGTGATATTTAGCTTTACCAGGGCCACCTTCTCTGCTGAGGAGCCTCTTGGAGGCAGTAGTACCTGTTTTGCTTGGCCTCTCCAGGCCTGTTTTCTAACCCTTGTGCTTCATTTAGAACCATGAAGTCCCCATTTCTTCCTGTTTCTTGATCTTATTTAAGCCACACAAAACTTTTCTAGAGGAAAGCTCTTCTATTGATACATGCAGCCTTTATTCAAACACCAAGGCTTATAAAGTGCTGAATAAAGGGGCGCCTTGAAACTTGATGTGACAATAATGATATAGCATCAGGTCAAGGATCAGGACAGGATTTGACGAACTGGAGATGTTTCATACAGAGGATGCTTAGTGTAATGACAATGATAGTGTGTGTGACTCAGTGGTAAAGAATCAGTCTGCCCATGCAGGAGATGTGCATTCAACCCCTGGGTCGGGAAGATCCCCTGGAGAAGGAAATGGCAACCCACTCCAGTATTCTTGCCTGGAGAATCCCATGGACAGATGAGCCTAGCGGGCAATAGTCCATGGGGTCGCAAAAGAGTCAGACTTGACTTTGTGACTGAACAACAGTGGTAAAGTGGCGGAGAGAGCTAGTTGTCTTCTAGTATCTGTCTTTCTTTTTTTCCTTTACTAATTCAACTCCAATCTTTAGCCAAGCATGTGGCTAAATCACACAGAATGAAGACTATATTTCCCAGCCTTCTTTGTCATGTGTCTGAGTTTTGGTCAACGAAATTGGAAGGGAAATGTCATGTGCAACTTTTGGGTCATACTCTTAATGAGTCACACCACATTCTCTATTTTTCCTGCCAGCTGGAGGGTGGACATGGTGGAGGGTCATCTTCGATGGGATGGATGAGGACAGTAGCTTAACACAGCAACTTTCTATAGGGAGCTGAAGTCTCCAACACTGTGGGGCCTCTCTATCTCCTTGGACTGTCAGCAGGACAGTCTGACTTAAGTCTCTGAGATTTTGGGTCTAATTATAGCAGTCAAGGGGCTTCCCTGGTGGCTCAGATGGTAAAAAACCTGCTTGCAATGTGGGAGACCTGGGTTCGATCCCTGGGTTTGGAAGATCCCCTGGAGAAGGGAATGGCAACTCATTCCAGTATTCTTGTCTGGAGAATCCCATGGACAGAGGAGCCTGGCAGGCTACAGTCCATGGGATCACAAAGAGTTGGACACGACTGAGCAACTAACACTTGGGAAGGTTCCACATGCCTAAGCCCATGTGTGAGTGCTCTGGGGCCCACGAGTCACTACTAATGAGTCCCTGGGCAGCAACTGATGCCCATGCACCTAGAGCCCATGCTCCACAACAAGAGAAGCCACCACAGTGAGAAGCCCGTGCATGGCAACTAGAGAGTAGTCCCTGTTTGCTGCAACTAGAGACAGCCAGCAGACAGTAATAGAGATCGAGACAGCTGGCAGACAGTAATAGAAATCCAATGCAACCAAAAATAAAAATAATTAATAAATAATTTAAAAAATGTCTTATAAAGCTTGGAATGAACATACACACACTACTATACATAAGATAGATAACCAATAAGGGGCTTCCCTTGTGGCTCAGCTGATAAAGAATCCGCCTGCAATGTGGGAGACCTGGGTTCAATCCCTGGGTTGGGAAGATGCCCTGGAGGAGGAAAAGGCTACCCACTCCAGTATTCTGGCCTGGAGAATTCCATGGACTGTTTAGTCCATGGGATCGTAAAGAGTTGGACACAACTGAGAGACTTTCACTTTCAGTTTCTTTCAACTAACAAGGGCCTACTGTATAGCATAGTGAACTCTACTCAGTGTAATGTGATAACCTATGTGAGAAAAGAATCTCAAAATAATGAATATATGTACATGCTTACTGAATCACTTTGCTGTATATCTGAAACTAACAGCATTGTAAATCAACTATACTATACTAAAATTAAAAAAATAAAGCCCTCTAAAGCTATATGAATGGAGGAGGAAATGACACCCCACTCCAGCACTCTTGCCTGGAAAATCCAATGGACAGAGGAGCCTGGTAGGCTCCTCTGTCCATGGGGTCGCAAAGAGTCGGACACAACTGAGTGACTTCACTCACTTTAATAGCTATAGCTATCTCTTTCTGTTTGATCATAATCAAAATGTAAATTGTGTCCCAATCCATTAGTATTATTACACCAAGTCAATAAAGTCATGTTAAGGACATTAAAAAAAATAAAGCTAGATGAAACATTTGTGCTAAGATGTTATATGACAAAACCACGAAACACAATCAAACCTATCCCATCATGACAAACTTGTAAATAGTATCTGTGCAGAAAAGCTGATATATTATGGTGCTGGGACTTTGTGTTGTTTTTTTCTCATTTTCTTTAATATTGTCACCATACTGTTTGCATAGTTCATACAACTGGGAGAAAGAAATACAATTACGGTGGCTTCCTAGGTGCTAGGTGTTCTTTAGGATTGAACAGTCAGGTATCTTGGGGCATAGCCGATGTGATCACGCTACAGAAAAGACCTATCCTGGGACTTCCCTGGAGGTCCAGTGGTTAAGAATCCACCTTGCGGTGGAGGGGATGCAAGTTTGATCCCTAGTCTGGGAATTAATATCCCACATGCCAGGGAGTAATTAAGCCAGCACATTGCAACTAAAGCGGCTGCATGCTGCAGCTAAAGATCCTGCTTGATGCAAGGAAGATACTTCATGCAGCAATTAAGACCTGAGGCAGCCAAATAAATAAATATTAAAAAAAAAAAGACTTGTCCTTCGGGGTTGGGGAGGTCATTGCCTCTGACATTTGCCTCCACTTCCTTCACCCCTGGGAGCCAAAGAAACCTCATTAAAGAGTTTCTGGTTCTTTTCCAGTGACTGAAGCACAACTTCCTTTCTGACCGATTCCAAGAACTAGTAATTTTCACCTCTGTCTGCTCAGGTCAGATCCTGATCCACTTCTGCTTTCAAGGATGAAAAGGGTGGAGGAAGTATTTCAGGGGCTGTGGCAGTGAACATCTGTTCCTGTCCTGCGACTGACCTCCGGCCAACTATGCTCTTAGTGTGATTTTGGTGGAAATGCTCAAGACTCTCACCAAGCCTGTGCTAGGAATTTTTCTCAGATCTGCCAGACATTTGGCTCCCTGCTTGGACAACTGAGAGAGCAGGTGGAAAAGTCTAGAATGCTTTGAACTGGGCAATAGGCAACTCTGAGACCAGTATACCTTTATGTGTCATTGGGGCCATGACAGCTATATCATGATCAACCCAGTGTGTAGAATAATTACAGCTCATATTGACTAAATATTCACTAGGTGCACATTGACATCTATTATCTCATTAATCATCACAACAACCCCAAGGGGCGAATACCATTATTACCATCATTTCCCAGTTGAGTGAGGACAATGGGAGAATAACTTGCTCAAGGTCACAGGCTTATAGACAGAATTTAACTCCCCAGACTAGCCCCAGACATCAAAGGCTCAACCAACTTGTTGCGGATGATGTTCAAGTGGAACTTTCCTTGGCAATTCAGAGTAATGGAAAAACAATATTCGTTTTCTTTTTTTTTAACCTTTTTGTAATTCTCATCTCTGTGAGGTTGCAGTCTATTCTTTTTTTTAAATTTACATTGATTTATTTGGCTGCACTGGGTCTTAGTTGCAGGACATGGGCTCTTTAGATGCAGCATGCAAACTCTTAATTGTGGCATAGGGGATCTTTAGCTCCCAGACCAGGGATCGAACCTGGGCCCCAAGGGGAGCACAGAGTCTTAGCCACTGGATGGATCGCCAGGAAAGTCCCTCCACTAAACACAATATTCTGTTGTTGGTTCTTTCCAGAACCTTCTTGAGAGGGTAGATCCTGTGAGGCCAGTTCCTTTGAATGTGGTATGTCAGGTAAATTGGAGGGGTTTTGACAGAGATAAATTGTTTGAGTAGGTGAGGGAAGAGAGATTTGGAGAGACTAGTCTGAAAAGTTGTGTTGGGAGGGGAAGAGCCATCATCCTGGGTGATTTGTGAGGCAACAGGAGATGGAGACCCTTCTATCTTCATTCTCTTGGGAGCAAAGCCAGAAAAGCTTGGGAGATGAAACATGACAAAGGGGATTTGTAAGGTTGAGTAGAGAGTCATGTGATACCAAACCCACTTGTTTGAAAGACAATGGAGTGAGTCATGCAGCTATCTGGGGGGGAAATTGTCCAATCAGAGGGAACAGCTAGTGTGCGGGTCTGGAGGCGGACGTGTGTCTGGCGTGCTTGAAGAACAGCAAGGAGGCCACTGTGGCTGCAGCGGAAGGAGCAAGGGGTCAATGAAAGGGAGAGGAGCTTAGAGTGGTAGGGGTCGGGGCTGGAACGACAGATAACTGGGGCCTGGTGGGTAATGGAAAGGACTGGCTTGGGCTACCTGCGAGGTGAGGAGCCTTTGTAAGCTTATGAGCAGAGGAATAATATATGCCTTGTGTTTTGAAAGGATCTGTCTAGCTGCGCTGTCTGACTTTGCGGTGTTGGGAGGAAGTAGAGAAGCAGTGAGCAGAGACAAGGTCTAATGCTACAGAGCAGGTGGGATAGTGGTGGCTTCCACTGTTTGGGTAACAGTGAGCTGGTAAAAAAGGGTCATAGTTTTGGACATGTTTGAAGGTAGACCCATAGGATTTCCTTGTGATATTCAGTCTGAGCAACTGGAAGTGTTACTGAATAGAGTTCTCAGTCTTCCCCAGTCAAGCGAAATTGAGAAGAGGCCAGTCAGGAAACTCAGGGGAAGCTTTACTGGAGCTCCTGTGACTGCAGGAGGGATTGAAAACAAGCGACAGTTTTCCCTGCTCACTCCCTGAGGAGGCAGGTGAGCTGGTTTCTTATATGGGATGAGGGTAGGGGTGTGTCCGGGGCTCAGGCCAGAGGGGTGGCTTAGGTTTTCTGCCCACCCCCTGGTGGTGTTGAGTGCAGGGGGCATGCGCAGTACCCTGCTTTCTTTTGCTCCCAACACTTCCTTTTTGCTCCTAGCTCTTCAGAAGTGACAGTTGGGTGGGTTTTTTTTTTTTATGTCCTTTGTTCAGAATTTGCCCCAACCATGAAAGCAGTGATTTTTAGGCCCGTATAGATTCTGAAGCTGAAACTCCAATACTTTGGCCACCTCATGTGAAGAATTGACTCATTGGAAAAGACCCTGATGCTGGGAAGGATTGGGGGGCAGGAGGAGAAGGGGATGACAAAGGATGAGATGGCTGGATGGCGTCACTGCCTCGATGGCCATGGGTTTGGGTAGACTTCGGAAGTTGGTGATGGACAGGGAGGCCTGGCGTGCTGCGGTTAGTGGGGTCGCAAAGAGTCAGACACTACTGAGCGACTGAACTGAACTGAATGATATATTCTTCGTATTTTGTTGCTCGAGGAGATGTTTGCACAGGTGCAAGCACCGCAGCACTGCAGCAAAGGATGCCGGACCCCATCCTATCTCAGGACACTGCAGCTGTCGGTTGAAAGTAGGGGAACAGCCCCACCATGGTGCCGCAGCCACCTGGCACTACCACATGGGCCACACAGGCAAAGGCTTGAACCACAGCTCGTCTGAGTTTCTGCAGAACATCTGTGATCTCCTGGAACAGAGGAGAAGGAGCTGCTCTGCAGCCACGTCCTGCCTGCCTTCTTTCCTCCCTTGGGTGCTCTCTCAAGCGTCATGACTCATGTCCCAGGTTGTGGCTACGTATGGGCTTTCTGCCTCACCCACCACCCCCTGCCTGCCAAGAGAGCCCCAGATTAAAACTGCTTTGTCTGTTAGTCTAGGATATAGCCTTCCTTGTTTCTGAAGTATCATCCTTTTTGATGTGTGGGACAACAACCATGGAGTGATTGGTTTTGCTGTCTGAAAGTGTTAGTTGCTCAGTCATTTTTGACTCTTTGCAACTCCGTGAACTGTAGTCCGCCAGGGAAATCCATGCGATTTCCCAGGCAAGAATACTGGAGTGGGTTCCCATTTCCAGTTCCTCCTCCTCCAGGGGATCTTCCCCACCCAGGGATCGAACTTACGTCTCTTGCATTGCCTAAGTGCTCAGTCACTTCAGTTGTGTCTGATTCTTTGCAACCCTATGGACCATAGCTCACCAGGCTCCTCTGTCCATGGAAGGAAGTTCAGGCAAGAATGCTGGGGTGGGTTGCCGTGCCCTCCTCTAGGGAATCTTCCCAACCCAGGAATTGAACCTGTGTCTCTTATGTCTTCTGCATTGGCAGGCAGGTTTTTTACCCCTAGTGCCACGTGGGAAGCCCCCAGGTGATTCTTTACTGTCTGTGCCACCAGATGTGGTGCTTAAGGACAGACTGTAGGTAAAAAAGAGGCCCAAGGGCTGAGCTCTGGAATCCTTCTACAAGGTTGGGGAGAGAAGGAGGGATTGGTCAAAGAACCTGGGAGGAGCGATGGAGGTAAAGGAAGGACAGACAGAGACTTGGAGGCCAATATGCAAATTAGTTCCCGGAAGGTGGTTGTTCAGTCCCTCTATCGTGTCTGACTCTTTGCAACCTTATGGACGGCAGCACGCCAAGCTTCTCTGTCCTCCACCATCTCCTGGAGCTTGCTCAAACTCATGTCCATTGAGTCGGTGATGCCAGCCAACCATTTTGTCCTCTGTTGTCCCCTTCTCCTCCTGCCTTCAGTCTTTCCCAGTGTCAGGGTCTTTTCTAATGAGTCAGCTCTTTGCATCAGGTGGCCAAAATATTGTAGCTTCAGCTTCAGCATCAATCCTTCCAATGAATATTCAGGACTGATTTCCTTTAGGATGGATTGGTTGGATTTCCTTGCAATCCAAGGGACTCTCTAGAGTCTTCTCCAACACCCCAGTTCAAAAGTATCAATTCTTTGGCACTCAGCTTTCTTTATTGTCCAGCTCTCACATCCATGGAGAAGAGAATGGCAAATCACTTTAGCATTCTTGCCTTGAGATCCCCATGAACGGTATGAAAAGGAAGAAGTGGGTGAAGCTCAAAAGCTGCTGCAGAATCCCTCAAGATGAAGATCGAAAACCCACTCCCTGAGTCAGTCATATATCCTTGGTGTTGAAAACAGTTTTGGTGAAGTGAAAGATGGGGTGGGGCAAACGCTGGATTGGAACCAGTTCAAGGGTGAGTGGGAGGGCAAACTCAGGCACAGCTAAAAATACAGACACCTGTTTTGGAAACTGTTTTGCAAAAGGGAAGCAAAATAACAAACAACACCCGCCCCCAAAACTGGGGCAGTGGTTGGTGAGGAAAACTGAGATCAGATAAAGTTTGTTTGCTTTATCTTGAGAAACACATTAGCCTGATGGGAAGATGAGATTTCTATATAAACACCCAATATTCATTCCATCGATCTTATGCATTTTCTTCCAGAACCAACACCTTTAACTTTTGCTTATCTGATTTTAGGGTAGTACTGTGATAGGGCATGGTTGGCTATGGAACAGAGTTATGTAAATAGGTTATGCTTCATAGTTTTCTAGGCTATTCTTGTGTATTTTCTCTTCTAGGTGAATTTTATTTATTTATTTAAATTTGTATTCTAAAAAGGAATTTATTTATTTATTTGGCTGCATAGGGTCTTAGTGTTGGCACTCAGGACCTTTGTTGCATCATGTGGAATCTCTCATTGTGGCATGTGGACTCTAGTTGTGGTGAGCAGGCTTAGTGTTTGTGGCTCGATGGCTTAGTTGCCTGGAGGCATGTGGGACCTGGTTCCCCAACCAGTGAATGTACCTGCGTCTTCTGCATTGCCAAGCAAATCCTTAATCACTGCCCACCAGGGAAGTCCCTAGGTGAATTTTAGAATTAGCTCATTAAGTCGATAATAATCCTGTTGGGTGAGGTTACAGTGAATTGCTGAGTAATCTGATGGAGAACTGATATCTTTAAAATGTTAAGCCTTATCACCCAGGAATATGGCATTTCTCTCTATTCTGTGTCCTTCAGGAAAGACTAACAGTTAAAAAAATACATATACAGTTTCACGTATTTCACCTTATATTTATGCTTAGGTGTTTTATAGCTTTTTGGTGTTACGAATGGTATTTTTTCTATTATCTTTTCAAATTAGATAATTAATCAGTCTTAGATGAATAAGAAATAAATAAGACTTTTATATGTTGATCTTGCTGATTAAGGTTAAGTTCAGGTTATCAGTGAATGGTCCTAGGTTTTCATACTTTCTGCACATGATGACTTTTTTGCTCATTGATCCTTATTCCTCTTTAGTAGGAAATAGAATTTTGACTGGATGGTCCTCCTGCCAATCGTTTTTGCTCTTAGAGAGGCAAGAAAAGTTGTTTTTCCTTGAAATGGTTTCCACAGGGTTGGGCTGTGGGTTCTAGATACCTCAACTTACTCAGATTCACAGAAAAAAATAGTTGCATAGGGTTGATATATAATATAGGAATCTTGCATTATATTCACTTGGATAGAAAATAGATGAGCAGTAAAAGAAAAAGTTGCCAAATATAGGAAATTCAAATTTCCTTCTAAAAGCTTATTTTAGGCTCTTTTCAATAAATGGAACTGGGGGGACATCTCTGGTGTTCGTGGTTAGGAATCCACCTTCCAATGCAAGAGATGCAAATTAGATGGATTGCTGGTTAGGGAACTAAGATCCCACATGCTGTAGGGCAACTAAGCCTGCAGGTGGCAATTATTGAGGCATCAAGCCACAACGAAGACCCAGCACAGCCAAAAAAAAAAGGAACTGGAAAATTATTTATTCATATGGACAAAAATGAAATTGGCTTTCCTATTTCACACTGTGTACAAAAAATTCAACTCCACACAAAGTAAGAAATTAAGTAACAGAAGTAAAAGAAGTATTTCAGAATAATATATAGATAAAAAAAAAGGAACTGGGAAATTTGTTCATATGGACAAAAATGTAATTAGTTTTCCTATTTCAAACTGCATACAAAAAACTCAACTCTACATAAAGAGATTAAATGACAGAAGTAAAAGAAGTCTTTGAGAAGAATATATAGATGAAAAAAAGGAAAAAATTATTACTATGGACAAAACTGAAATTGGGATTTCCTGTTTCACACTGCACACAAAAAGTTCAACTCTACACAAAGTAAGAAGTTAAATAGCAGAAGAAGTATATGAGAAGAATATTTTGATGAAGATTTATTCATTTTCTAACTCTGGAGATTTCTTAAGCAAGCCACAGAAAAGGCTAATAATAAATTTGGTTGCATCAGAATTTCTTCACAAGAGAAATGACAATTATAATTAATAATAACTCATAGTTTGAATGTGAGTATCAGAAGAGATTATGCCTGTGAAAGTGACCTGTGAATCACCAGGCAAATGGTGGTTGTTTTTATTCTATACCAACAAAGTGCCTTCTTTTCTGTTTAGATGAATTTGATGTTAGGAACATCCATTCACTCAAATTATTTCAAGTTTTGAAGCTTTTGTAATTAGAATTCCATGATAGGCGTCATCAATGGACAGGTTCTTAACAGTCACCTTGGTTCCTAATAGCTGTACATAACCTGCTCCTGGGAAGCTTGTAAAAGGCATGAAGGGTTGTTGGAGAAGGGTTGATGGCTCAGACAGTAAAGAATCTACCTGCAATGAAGGAGACCCGGGTTTGATCCCTGGGTGGGAAAGGACCCCTGGAGAAGGGAATGGCAACCCACTCCAGTATTCTTGTCTGGAGAATCCCATGGACAGAGGAGCCTGGTGGGCTACAGTCTGTGGGGTCACAAAGGGTCAGACACAACTGGTGCAACCCCACTTTGGTAGCTGCTAAGAGCTGAAATACACTGAAGTGAAGCACAGGTCTTTGAATAGACTCTAGAGCTCCTAAATAGTTACATTAGCAAGATTCTGCTGACACAATTGCTATCTCAATGGGGAGGAAGGATTCTTGGTGCTTCCTACTCTGCCCTCTTCCCAGAATTCTCTCTCTGGTCAAATCAATTTCCTAGCAGGAGGATCTCATATGAACCAGAATGATTAGCAACACACACAAGAATCTCTGCTCTCTGGAGCTGTTACATTCTAGCTGGGGAGTCAAACAGTAGATAAACTAAATAAATATGTAATTTAGTATAATGATGAATGTTAATGAAAAAACATTTGAGTGTCTGTAGCAGATGCTGTAATTGCGCCAGTCACATCCCATCAATGCTTATCATTCTCATGCAAGCTGGCCAGGTTTCTAGATGCCAGCACCTGCCTGCCTACAGGCTCTCTATAGCTCCTGGAGCCTTCTCTGCCTTGGGGCAGGGCAAGTTGGATGCACTAGAGAAGTAAGGCTTTCCCAGAGGGCAATCCTCCACTAATAGCTGATGTGAGTTGTGGATAAGAATATGGTCCCCACTCCTCTTTAAAAAAAAAAAAATTGTTCTTTTGGCTACATCCCATGGCATGTGGGATCTTAGTTCCCCAACTAGGGAGGGAGCCTGAACCTGCTGCATTGAAAGTAGAGTCTTAACCTCTGGACCACCAGGGAAATCCTGCAATCGCCACCTTCTCTCAAGTGGATAACTCTGAGGCATGCTCTACTCCGGATTTCAGATTTCCTTAGTATCTTAAACTCTGATTGTTCACGGAAGGAACTTATTTCATCTCACCACTTTTATGAGTTCTTTTCCATCCCCGTTTCTTCACCAGTGTTTCCTAGATCACCTCTCAAATAAATTACTTGCACTCGAATCCTTGTCTCAGGATTCGAGTTTATATAAACAGTTTATGTTTCTGTTTATAGTGAAACCCAAGCTAAGATTTTGTCAAGAGTAGGACTCAGGGATGGGTGGGAGGGAATAGATAAAAGCCCATGTCACTAGATACCCACCTGTGATCACCTGGCCAGGTGCACATCTAGATGGGTCATTAAGAAAGGCTCTGGGGGTTGGACAATCTTTCTGTGATTTTTCCATTGGCCTTTAAAGTGGTCCTTTGGACACTGTTCTGGGAAAGGAGGGTCTGTGATGGCTGAGCAACTTCTTGTGTTGATCAGAGTATCAAAGCCTTTTACCAAAAAATAAACCCAGCTTATTTATTAAACTATGTCCCCACACCCTTGCTGTATCTTCTCATCCTGAGCCGATGGCGGTATTTGTTTTTCCTCAGTTCCCTTTCCTGCTAAAAAGTACAGGCATGGTGTCATTTAAGTTATTTATTGGTGCTTTTCTGTTCTTTCTGATTTTAAACATCATTCTTTTTTTGGTATAAAAGTTTTAAGTACAAAAATATATAGAGAAGAAAGCGAAAATCACCCTGTGGCAGATTAAAAGTTGATCACGATCAGAGATAAATCCACGCATCAGAGATAAATCCACGCATCTATGGACACCTTATCTTTGACAAAGGAGCCAAGAATATACAATGGAGAAAAGACAACCTCTTTAACAAGTGGTGCTGGGAAAACTGGACAGCCACTTGTAAAAGAATGAAACTAGATCACTTTCTAACACCATACACAAAGATAAAGTCAAAATGGATTAAAGACCTAAGCATAAGACCAGAAACTATAAAACTCCTAGAGGATAACATAGGCAAAACACTCTCTGCTATAATCCAAAGCGGGATACTCCATGACCCACCTCCCAGAATATTGGAAATAAAAACACGAATAAACAAATGGGACCTAATTAAAATTAAAAGCTTTTGCACAACAAAGGAAACTATAAGCAAGGTGAAAAGACAGCCTTCAGAATGGGAGAAAATAATAGCCAATGAAGCAACAGACAAACAATTAATCTCAAAAATTTACAAACAACTCCTGCAGCTCCATTCTAGAAAAATAAACAACCCAATTAAAAAGTGGGCCAAAGAACTTAACAGACATTTCTCCAAAGAAGATATAAAAATGGCTAACAAACACATGAAAAGATGCTCAACATCACTCATTATCAGAGAAATGCAAATCAAAACTACAATGAGGTACCACTTTACACCAGTCAGAATGGCTGCCATCCAAAAGTCTACAAGCAATAAATGCTGGAGAGGATGTGGAGAAAAGGGAACCCTCTTACACTGTTGGTGGGAATGCAAACTAGTACAGCCACTATGGAAAACAGTGTGGAGGTTCCTTAAAAAGCTGCAAATAGACCTGCCATATGACCCGGCAATCCCACTGCTGGGCATATACACCGAGGAAACCAGAATTGAAAGAGCCACGTGCACCCCAATGTTCATCGCCGCATTGTTTACAATAGCCAGGACATGGAAGCAACCTAGATGCCCATCAACTGACGAATGGATAAGAAAGCTGTGGTATATATACACAATGGAATATTACTCAGCATTAAAAAAAAATTCATTTGAAGCAATTCTACTCAGATGGACGAAACTGGAGCCCATTATCCAGAGTGAAGTAAGCCAGAAGCAAAAACAACAATACAGTATATTAACACATATATATGGAATTTAGAAAGACAGTAATGAGAACCCAACATGGGAGACAACAAAAGGAACGCAGATGTATAGAATAGACTTGTGGCCTTTGTGGATGAGGGTAAGGGTGGGATGATATGGGAGAAGGGCATTGAAGCATGTTAATTGTCATGTGTCTAATCAATCGCCAGCCCAGGATTGATGCTCGGGACTGGTGCAGCGAGATTTCCCGGGGGGGAGGGAGGAGGGAGGGGGGACCCGGAGGGGAAGCATATGTAAACCCATGGTGATATCATGACAATGTATGGCAAAAACAATAATAAAAAAAAAATTAAAAAAAAATTTAAAAAAAATATTAATAAGATTGGGAAAAAAAATTGATCACAATTTCTTTAACACATTGAGAGATGATATCTGTGCTCCCTCTCTTGGAGGTTGAGGTCTGTGACTGCTTGACCAACAGAATATGGTGGAAGTGACTCTGTGACAGTTTCCAGATCAACACCTTAAGAGACTGGAAACTTTCCATTTTTATCTCTTGGAATATTTACTCTTGAAGTCTAACCACTCTGCTATGAGTCACCTGAGCCACACAGAGAAGCCACATGGAGGTCCTACAGCTGACAGCCCCAACCAAGCTCCTTGCCTGGAGCCAGCACCAGCCGTGGGAGTGATCTGTTTTGAAAGTCCAGCCCAGCTGAACTTTCAGACTCCAGCCCCAGTCATGATCTGACTGCAGCTATCTGAGACCCTCTAGTGGGAAATGCTGGGGCTAGACAATCCCCAGCACCATGATACAAAGAGAGGATGCTGTTTTAGACTTGTGGTTGCCAATGGGGAGGGGGTGGAGGGAAGGAAATGGACTGGGAGCTTTGGGATTAGCAGATGCAAGCTATTCTATGTATGTAAAACTGAGTCACTTTGCTGTCCACCAGAAGCAAATACAACATTGTAAATCAACTATATTTCAATTAAACGAATTTAAAAATGAGAAGTTGCTGTTTTAAGTTGCTAAGATTTGGAGTAGTTTGCTGTGTGGCAATAGAGAAAAACAGACTCATTGTCCTGTGATCAGGCAGCAAATGCTGTTAATGTTTTGGTTTCCCTACAAACATGTAGCTAAAATTTTTTTAAATAATTTAATTAATTACTTTATTTTTGGCTGTGCTGGGTCTTTGTTGCTGTGTATGGGCTTTCTCTGGGCTTCCCTTGTGGCTCAATCGGTAAAGAATCCGCCTACAATGTGGGAGACCTGGGTTTGATCCCTGGGTTGGGAAGATCCCCTGGAGAAGGAAAAGGCTACCCACTTCAGTATTCTGGCCCGGAGAATTCCATGGACTGTATAGTCCATGGGGTCACAAAAAAGTCAGATACGACTGAACGGCTTTCACTTCAGGGGCTTTCTCTAGTTGCAGCGTATGGGCTTCCCATTGCAGTGGCTTCTTTTGTTGTAGAGCACAGGCTCTAGGGCATTCAGGCTTCAGTAGTTGCAACTCCTTGGTTCTAGAGCCCAGACTCAGTAGTCATGATGCATGGGCTTAGCTGCTCCATGTCATGTGGGATCTTCCTGCGTCAGTGATAGAACCCGTGTCTCTTACCTGGGCAGATGGGTTCTTTGCCTCCACACTCTTATCTTTAAACAGGTAATTTGAAAACAAAATGTTCAGAATTTCAATGAAATATTTTTCAGAGAGTAGGCTTCCCTGGTGGCTCAGATGGCAAAGAGTCTGCCTGCAATGTAGGAGACCCACGTTCAATTCCTGGGTCAGGAAGACCCCCTGGAGAAGGGAATGGCCACTCATTCCAGTATTCTTATCTGGAGAATTCCATGGACAGAGGAGCCTGGTGGGCTACAGTCCATGGGGTTGCAAAGAGTCAGACCCAGCTGAGCGACTAACACGCATTTCTTTGCTCTGGTTATTAAAGCAGAACTAGGAGCAAGAGAGAATATATTTGAGAGAGATTGAAAAATGATTGGCTTGGTGACCACATTAGTGGACAGACACAAAGTGTGGTTTGTGGTTGTATATATTTCATGAAAATTATTCTCCTGTGTCCTTGAAAACAGTTTGTGCAGACATCTTTGACTGTACTTCTCAGCTATTTCTTAGGATAAACTTTAAAAAATTAAAACAAATTTATTTATTTGGCTGTGCTGAGTCTTACTTGTAGCACACATTTCCTTAGTTGAAACATGTTTGATCTAGTCCCCTGACCAGGGATCAAACCTGGGTCCCCTGCATCATTGGATGTGCAGAGTCTTAACCACTGGACCCGCATGAAAGTCCCAAGATAAATTCTTGGAAGTGAAAATTCCTGGGCAAAAGTGTTTGAGGCTTTTTTTTTTTATTAAGCAAAATGATATTCAAATAATCACCAAATGTCCCTGTACCTGAGTTGTCTTTACTGATGGCCACACCAGAAGACAGCTCCTTGGGTGGGAAGGAGGGACATTTTGCAAACTATACTTCAGGGAGACAAGTTCTGGGAGGCAGATCCTCAGTCTATTCTTCACTTTTCATAATGTTTTGGCCAACTAGAAGCTGGTGGGCAAAGATAACTTTGGGATATTGACCTTGATGCTTTGGGCCAGGAAGCTGGGTAGGGAAGCAGCCTACCACACACAGCCTGGAGAGGAAGATCAGGCAGGACTGGGTGCTCACTGAGCCTCCGCCCTCTTCCTTTGAGTCTGACGGACTTCTGCCCACTACTTCTCTTTTTCTGTCCTGCCTGGCTTTGGTGGCTTCCTTGAAGTGGTTCAGTGGTGCCTGCAGCCTCACGGTTCCTGCTGCCTCCAGCTATGAATCACAGAATCCTTCTATTAACAGGTGTGCCTGGAGCTGGGGGCCCTCGGGGGAGGAGGGGGGTAGTTTTTGTGTTTGTATGTGGAGAGAAAGGGTCCAGAATACTTGAGAGTGAGACTGGAGAGAGCCAAAGGGGATTGGAGGAAGGTGAAGGGATTCACGAAATAGAGCTAGATTGAAATGGGATGACCACAGAATCTTGGTTAAATGACTCGGTTCACAGAGTATGTCCTGGATTTGGTTAGTCTCATCTTCACAGACGAGGAAAAAAGATATATTGAGAGGTGAAAAGATATATATAGAGAGGTGAAAAGATATATTGAAGGGTGCACAGTAGATCTTGGCTTCTCTTCTCAGAGTAATTTTTTTCTTGGATTCCACCTCTCCTCCGATTTGTCTCCTCTTTTCCAAGGACCCAGATGTAAATGTTTGTCAAATGCATGACTGATTGACTGAAATGACTCAAGTTCGTTTTCTTTTTTGTCTGTGTTTTGCGGTGTGTGAGTCAAGGAGGGGAAAGAAATGCTTGTGAGTTGCACAGGGAGGAAATTACCTAATGGAGTCTTTAGGAACTTACTGTTGGGCAAATCAGTGGAGTGGGAACCTAGGGTGAGGTCAGAGAGGGGCTGAATGTATCTGTGATGGAAATAATCAATAAACAAGAAAAGAGGGTTTTTGTGTTTGTTTGTTTGAGTCAAACTGAGGACTATATAGCCCCGGAGACAGCCTCCTGAGAACTCGGAGGAACTGCTCCAGAGAAGCAGGGTTTTTGGAATAGTTTTATATCTTGTCAGAAGAAAGCATATCAAAGAAGTCTTGGATGCATTCTTTTGAAGTTTCAAAAGACATGAAAGCCAAACAGATCATCAGGTACACAGAAAGTTGGTATGGCCTTGGCACCTGGGAAGGAAGTCTTATCATCAAAGCAGGAACAGAATTGGCGTCCCAGGAAAGGAGGCATTTCATCTTTGTTTCTTTCTTTTAAAATTTTTACTTAGTTCTGGCTGCGTTGGGTCTTCACTGCTGCATGCAGACTCTCTCTAGTTGTGGCAAGCAGGGGCTACTCTCTGGTTTTGGTGCAAGAGCTTCTCACTGTGGTGGTTTCTCTTGAGGCAGAGCACGGGCTCTAGGGCACATGGCTTCTGTGGTTGCCACACATGGGCTTGGTTGCTCTGCAACATGTGAGATCTTTCTGGACCAGGGATCAAATCTGTATCTCCTGGATCAAACCTCCTACTGGAAGATCTCCTGGAGGAGGACATGGCAACCCACTCCAGTATCCTTGCGAGAATCCCATGGACAGAGGAGCCTGGTGGGCTACAGTCCATGGGATCACAAAGAGTCGGACACAACTGAAGTGACTTAGCATGCACAGAAGCCAGAATGACTTCCCATAGCTCAATATATCGAAATTTCTTCCGTTATACCTGATATTGGTGTTCTAAGGCCAGGAGTCAGCAAACTGTAGTCTGGGGGCATAATGTGAGGACTCCACCATGTATTTTTGTACATGGGTCCCAGATGAATATTTGGAGCCATGAGATCTAGATGAATATTTATAATTGGCCCATGACAAGGAGCACTAACTTTAAATCCCAATGAAGCAAAGTGCTAGTTCTCTTGCAAAATTCCATCTGTCTCATCAGCAAAGTTGTATTAAAAGAACTTTTACTCAATTATTATATTTTGAATTTCCTTCATGAAAAATGCATTTTTAGTTGTGTCCAACTCTTTGTGACCCCATGGACTGTAGCCTGCCAGGCTCCTCTGTCCATGGAGTTCTCCAAGCAAGAATACTGGGGTGGGTTGCCATTCCTTTCTCCAGGGGATCTTTCTGACCCAGGGATTGAACCTGAGTCTCCCACTTGGTGGACAGATTCTTTACTGTCTGAGCCACCAGAGAAGCCCCTTCTTTTCTTATATAAATACATACATAATTAGATTCCATTTGCCTCTTGGTCCACAAAGCCTAAAATATTTAATATTGAGCCCTTTATAGAAGGCTTCCCAAGTGGTGCTGGTGGTAAAGACCTTGCTTGCCAATACAAGAGATGTGAAAGACAAGAGCATGGCAACCCACTCCAGTATTCCTGCCTGGAGAATCCCATGGACAGAGGAGCCTGGTGGGCTATAGTCCATGGGGTTGCAAAGAATTGGACATGACTGAAAGGATTTAACATGTACCCCTTTATAGAAAGAGTGTGGTGACCTCTGCTCTAGGCTGGGACCTGTGGGGGGGACCCATCTCCATGTAGGGTTAGGGTGAATCTTGACAGGAAGATGCTTGGGGCTAGAGAGAGCAGGCTGCTTTCTTTCTTTTTTTAACCTTTCTTATTTTCAAATTTAATGTTTTGGCCAAGCTCTGTGGCATATGGGATCTTAGTTCTTCAGCTGGGGATGGAACCTGTGCCCCCTGCATTGGAAGCTCAGAGTCTTAACCACTGGACCACTAGGGAAGTCCCAAGCTGCTTTCTTAACTGTTTCCATATCATCTCCTGACTTCCACCCCCTTGCTCTCCCTCCAGCCTTGGCCTTATGTCATGGGTTCAACCTAGACACGGAAAAAGCAGTCGTCTTCCAGAACAACGCAAGGGGCTTCGGGCAGAGCGTGGTCCAGATTCAGGGATCCCGGTAAGGGCTGCAGGGGCATCCTCTGCCCACACGCTTTCCCTCCAAGATTTAACATACCTAGCTAGGACGTGGAGGCAACCTTGATGTCCATCGATTGATGAATGGATAAAGAAGATGTGGTAAATGTATGCAGTGGAGTATTACCTAGAGCCTATTATACAGAGTGAAGTAAGTGAGAAGAACAAATATCTTATATTAACATACATATATGGAATCTAGAGAGACAATTACTGGTGAGCCTATTTGCAGGGCTGCAAAGGAGATGCAGACATAAAGAACAGACTTGTGGACACAGCAAGGGAAGGACAGAGTGGGGCAGTTTAAGAGAGTAACACTGAAACATATGCATTATCATATGTAAAACAGACAGTGGGAATTTGCTGTATGACTCAGGGAACTCAACCGGGGCTTTGTGACAACCTAGAGGGATGGGATATGCTGGAAGGTGGCAAGGAGGTTTAAGAGGGAGGGAACATATGTATACCTATGGCTGATTCATATTGATGTTTGGCAGAAACCAACACAATAATATAAAGTAATTATCCTCCAGTTAGAAAAAAGACAACATACCCGAAAAAAATAGAAATTTCCTTGATTTGCTTTTTTTCTTAATTTATCAGAGTAATAAATTCAAAAGATACCAAAGAGTGTGATAGAAAACCTCTTCCTCCCTCAGTTCCCTCCCCAGCAGGGTCCCTGGTAAGTGGTTTCTCGTCTGTTCTTTCAGAGGCGTTCCACACTGCATAGACCACATTTTTATAACCCCCCTCCTGCACACAATTTGTAGCACATGTACTCAAACCACAGCCTGCTGCCTATTTTTGTGAATACATTTTATTGACAATTGGCCACCCCACCCCCTACTTGCCATTTATTATTATTACTATTATTGTGATTATTATTTTCTATTACTTACATTTTTATTGGAGTATAGCTGATTTACAATGTTGTGCTGGTTTCAGATGTACAGCAAAATGGTTTGGTTATACATGTACATATATTCATTATTTTTGAGATTCTTTTCCCATATAGGTTATTACAGAAAACTGAGTAGAGTTCATTGTACTATATACCATAGATCCTTGTTTTGGTTATCTAATTTATATACAGCAGTGTATGTGTGTTAATAGTAAATTCCTAATTTATCTCTCCTGCTTACATTTCCTCTTTGGTAACCATAAGTTTGTTTTTGAAATCGGTGAGTCTGTGTCTGTTTTGTAAGTTCATTTTTATACCTTTTTTTTTTTTAACTGGGTTCCACATATGAGTGATATTGTATTTTTTTTTTCTGACTTACTTCACTTAGTAAGACAATCTCTAGTCATTTATTATTTATGGCATCTCTGGAGCACAGTAGCAGAACAGGGAGGCTGGGACACAGACTCTATTAAAATATTTGCTTTTACAAAAATAATATTTATGGAAATAATGTCATTTTTCTAGAAAAAATTTGTCAGCTTCTGCTCTAAGCTGTCTTCTGCAATTTTTTTAAACTAACAGAGCTTGCTGATTTTACTGAATAAGTATATAAAGAGCTTCCTTGTTCTTTTTTATGCTGACATCATGTTCTATTTTTATTATTACCTATTATTTGGAAATACTGTAATTTACTTTTTTGTAACATTAAATCTCTTCTGAGCAGATGTTGGATTGTTTCCAAACTTTTGCTCTATAAACATGCTGGCATTTTGTACATGAGCAAGTATATTTTGGAAGTAAATTCCTAAAACTAGGATCGCTGGATCCAAGGGTACATGTGTATATGTAATTTTAATAGATTTTTCCAGATTACCTGCTATGATGGTGGCAACACTTTGCACTCACACCAGAAATTTGTGCAAACACTTACTTCCCCACCAATTAGCCAACCCAAAGTGTTAGCAAACTTAACGATCTTTGTAAATCGAATAGGGAAGAAATAGTATCTCAATTTAGTTTTAAATTACATTTCTTCTTTTAAGAAAAGTTTATTTCCTTTTCTGTGAACACTTTTTTCCTCCTCATCTGTGGCCCATTTTTCTCTTTTTTTTTTTTTTTTTTTTGCCTTCTTGATTTGTGGGAGATCTGACTACTGAGGAAATAGTCTGGGTGTTCATCTCCCTCCCCCAGTTTCTCATTTATATTTTGACTTTGTTTTTGGTAGTAGATCACATACAGAATTTTATTTAAAATGACTGTTGGGGGGACTTCCCTGGCAGTTCAGTGATTAGGATTCTGAGCTTCTGTGGCAGGGGGCAGGGGTTTGACCCTTGGTTGGCGAACTAGGATCTCAAATGCCTTGTGGTATGATAAAAAAAAAAAACAACCTGTGGGGTTGACTGCATTCATTTAAAAATGACGTCTGGATATATTATGTCCTCCTTAGAGGGACTCTTCTCACTGTGAGATTTAACATTTTCCTATTAAAAAAATTTTTTGGCTGTGCCATACTGCAGGCAGGATCTTAGTTCCCTGACCAGGAATTGAACCCATGCCCTCTACAGTGGTAGTGCAGAAGTCTTAAACACTAGACCCCCAGGGAAGCTCCCTAACCAGGAATTGAATCCATTCCCTCTACAATGCAACTGCAGAATTTTAACCACTGGACTGCCAGGGAAGTCCCCAGACATTTTCCTGTTTGGGGACTGTACATGGACTAACTCGCTTAATCATGATAATAACTTTGAGGTAGGTACTGCTGTTCTCTGTATTTTAGAGATGAGAACATTGAAGAATAATAAGGTAATTAATTCAGTCCTTCAAGTTCACATAGAAAGGGAGGGTGGGACTAAATTTTGATTTCAGACAGTAAAACTCCAAGGCCTCTACTCCTTTCCACTCTGTAATATTGCATCCTTGCCTGACACAGAAAGAGGGGAATGCTTTCAAATTAGGAAGGTAGACTGCCTACCTTCACAATTTAGAAATTCTTGAACTTACTGAAGTGACCCTTGGGACCATAAATTCAAATGACTGGATTACAAGAATATTCACAATATGTATAAAAAATAAATTTCTCATTTTTTCTTTGCTGAGTCTTCCTATTTGGTATTGGGAGGTGGGGAATCCCTGCGACGGTGGCTCCCCCACTTTTCCTCTGAGATGGGGAAGAACTTCCATCATGGGTCTCTGCCCCAGTTGTCATCACGTCCTCTTATCCCTGTGGTGACCTGTCCCCCTTTTCCCTCCAGCCTGGTGGTTGGAGCCCCCCAGGAGGTGAAGGCTGCTAATCAAACGGGCAGCCTCTACCAGTGTGACTACAGCACCGGCAGGTGTGAGGCCATTTCCACGCAAGGTGAGTCGCTGCTGCCCCTGGCTGGGGCCCAGGGCTAGGATTCCACCTCTGCACACACCTGGGCTTGTCAGGACTTTGTCCTGGGGACTGCGGTGGGGGGCTCGGGGGGCAGCTCCTCGACCTCTGAGCTGTATGCAGTCACTCTCAGGCACCCCCCCTCCTTGTCCCTTTCTATGACCTACGTGCCTCTTTGGATCTGTCAGACCTCCGAATCTCCCAGGTTGAGGTGACCCCTGTCCAGCTCTTGTTGTTTAGTCGCTAAGTTATGTCCAACTCTTGGAGACCCCATGGACTGTGGCCTGCCAGGCTCCTCTGTCCATGGAATTTCCCATGCAGGCATACTGGAGTGTGTTGCCATTTCATCCTCCAGGGGATCTTCCTGACTCAGGGATCGAACCCTGATCTCCTGCACTGGCAGGCAGACTCTTTACCACTGAGCTGCCAAGGAAGCCCATCCACCTCTTAGAGTCCCTTCCATCCCCCAAGGTTGACCATGTGTATATCTGTCCTCTCAGTTCCCCCGGAGGCCGTGAACATGTCCCTGGGCTTGTCTCTTGCATTTGCTGCCAACCCTTTCCGGCTGCTGGTGAGTTGCCTTGGGTCATGGGAGCGTCCCGAGGGAAGGAGTTGGGGGCCCAAGGCTGCTGGGCCTGGGGTCTTGTTGGGTGGAGGTGCTGGGTTGAAAGGACAGGAAGCAGAGACAGTCCCTCCCACTGTTTCCCTGTGCTCTAGGCCTGTGGCCCCACAGTGCACCAAATCTGCAAGGAGAACACCTATGCAAATGGCCTCTGCTTCTTGTTTGGACCCAACCTACTCCAGCAACCCAGGAGGATCCCAGAGGCTCTCAGAGGTGGGTATAGAGAGCAGTGTGAGACTGGAGGGCCGTGGGCAGGACTGGGCTGAGGGACTCATAGTCTGGGGGGTTATTTACAGATCTTGGTGCAGAAGGGTGAGAAAACTGGGTTCCAGTGTTTCTCTTCAGTTTTCACTCTTAAACATCCCAGGCTTTTCTTCCATTTTTTTTTTTTAAAGAAAATTATTTATTTTTGGCTGTGCTGGGTCTTCATTGCTGGGCGGGGGCTTTTTTCTAGCTGCAGTGAGTGAGAGCTAGTCTCTAGTTGTGGGGCTCAGGCTTCTCATTCTAGTGGCTTCTCTTGTTTCGGAGTATGGGCTCTAGTGCATGTGGGCTTAGTGGTTGTGGTGTATGGGCTCATTTGCCCCGCGGCATGTGGAAACTTCCTGCCTCAGGAATCTAACCCGTGTCCCACTGGGAGGTCGGATTCTTAACCACTGGACCACCAGGGAAGTCTGCAAATTATTTCTTATTCTTCTATGAGGTAGCTGTGATAACTCTACTTTCCCTGCCTTGAGCAGAATAAACTAAACTTTCCTACGCCACTTTGTCCCATGTTTTTATTTAGCTAGGCACATGGTTGTCATTCATGCCTTTCATTCTCGTTGCTCAGAAGGTTTCAAAAAGAAAAAGAACCCGAGTCTCTTGTACTTATCAGTTCCTTTTCCTTTTCCCCCAGGGTGCCCTCAGCAAGACAGTGACATTGCCTTTTTGATTGATGGCTCTGGTAGCATCGACCCAATAGACTTTGAGCGGATGAAGAAGTTTGTCTCAACTGTGATGAGTCAGTTCCAAAAGTCCAAAACCTTGGTGAGTGCAAATGGGTAGGTCAGGGAACAACCTGCCTAAGGTGGGTCCTGTCCTACTTCCTGTCCAGATGGTGCCAAATTGCCAGTTGATCAGCACTTTCTTTCATGATTTGCTGTCTTGCTCTGACTGGATGCAGCTTCAGCCTTCTTCCAGCCCTCTGTAAAGCAGGCACAATAATTGATAGGGGTTGGCATGGGACATGGAACCCACATGTCACCTCTGGCTAAGTTCTAGGGCTGGGAAGTGGGAGCTGATGGCTAATCACTGTCCTGGTGAGGCAGAATGGGATGGGGCAGAATTTGGGGAAATTTGGAGCCTGGAGTATTTCAGGACTTATGGAGAGGTTTCTGGGAGATAGCTAAGTGGGAGGAAGGGCGCCTTCTCTAGTCTAATACCAGATGTTTGTTCCCAGTTCTCTCTGATGCAGTACTCGGATGACTTCCGGACTCACTTCACCTTCAATGATTTCAAGAGAAACTCTGTCCCGGAGTTACTGGTGAGGCCAATAAAGCAGCTGCTCGGGAGGACGCACACAGCCACGGGGATCCGCAAAGTAGTGTAAGCTCTTCCCTCTTTGCTTAGGATGAAAGGAGGAGTTTTTTTTGGGGGGGGGGTGCTGAGCTTTGTAGGATAAAGGGGTATTGTTCAGAAAGGGCTGGGGTAGAGGGTATTTCCAGTGAATGGGGCAGTTTGAGTTAGGTGTGGAGGAGGGACTGTGCCTGGTATGTTCTTGACATACAAATTGTGAGTAAAGGTGAAAGTAAGGGCTTCTCTGGTGGCTCAGTGGTAAAGAATCCCCCTGCCAATGCAGGAAACATGGGTTCCATCCCTGGGTTGGGAAGATCCCCTGGAGAAAGAAATTGGCAACCACTCCAGTATTCTTGCCTGGGAAATCCCTGGACAGAAGAACCTGGTGGGCTATGGCCAATGGGGTTGCAAAGAGCTGGACACGACTGAGGGACTAAGCAACAACAATAAGGCAGGGGTTGGGGGAGGGAGGGTTAGGCTGGAGGGAGTGTGGAAAGATCAGCTGAGACCAGGTTAGCAAGGCAACTGAAAAGCTTATGGATCCAGTGAAGTTTTCAGCAGTGGGGAGATGTACCCATATCTTGTTTCGGAAAGTTCCCTCTCATCTGTATGTGTGTGCGTGTGTGTGTGTGTGTGTGTGTGTGTGTGTGTGTTTAGAGGCAAGGGTAGGGGTTGAGACAAAAGTGCAGGAAGATGAGTTGGAGAGCTACCAGGAGAGGTGTGATGAAGGCATAAATAAGCTATGAACTTTTCAATTTAGAAAGAATAATACTCAATTAAAAAAATCAGCCTATGCCAAAGTATATAAAAGCAATGAAGGCTTCTTTTCCTTCCACTTTCCTGTTCTTCTGCTGCCCTTCCAGATCTCGGGGCACCTACAGCTCAGTGTTTGTCCCAGGGGAGTACAAGCACCTTCTAGACAGAGTCCAGGTGCATCTGTAGCTGCTGATGTTCCTTCCCTGGTATCAAGCACATCTCTCTGCTCGAATTTGACTTTTCTCTCCTTTACTCTGGATAGAAGAGAACTGTTTCACAGCAGCAGTGGAGCCCGGAATCATGCCCTTAAGATCATGGTTGTCATCACAGATGGGGAAAAATATCTCGATCCTTTGGAGTATAAAGATGTCATCCCTGAAGCTGATAGAAAAGGGATCATTCGCTACGTCATTGGGGTAGGAAATGTGGCTCTCGACTTGATATATGTGTGGGTTTCTACTCAAACACACCCTCCTTTGAACTTGCAAGCATGAATAAAGTCAAAATGGGGCCAGGGTCATCGCTGCTAGCACAGATGCACCTGTCTCAGCCAACTACTGTTGCAGTGATGCTGTGTAACAAATGATCCCAACATTCAGTGGCTTAAAATGGTAAGTGAGTCTGTGGGTCAGGCGGGGCAGTTTTTCTGGTCCCAGCTGGACTCACTCACATGTCTGTAATCAGCTGCAGGCTGGTTGGTGGCTCTGCTGATCTTGACTGGGCTCTCTCCAAGTCTGAGGGTTGCCATGTTTGTCTCCTGGGGCTGGGGTAACTTGATGCTTCTGTTCCATGTGTCTCTTCCTCCAGTGGGCTAGCCTGGGCATGTTCTCATGGTGAAAGCAGAGGAACAAAAGAGCAATTAGAAATGTTGCAAGCATTTTTTCAGTCCTCTGTTTGTATCACATGTGATAACATCCAAGAGCATGTGGCAGAGCCTAGAGACAATGAGTGGAGCAGAATACTCTGCCAGGAGGAGGAGGGCACAGCAAAGATTTGGGGAAAGGGCTTGGATACAGGAAGGGGTAAAGGGTTGGGAGCATCAGTGTCATCAAACTACTACAGTATCTTGTATGACATAGAAAGATGTATCATCAGGAGTCCCTGGCTTGGCAAGTGGGAAACAACTTCATATGGAGAAAGCTCCCTGTCCTCTAAAGAGAGGTCAGTTCCATGCCAGGAGGCATGGCACAGCAAATGGACCAAAGGATGAATTTCAGCCCCAATTTCCCCCTTGACAGAATGTAGAGTGTATAACCTGCTCCACTGTACCTGGCAGCCCTGTCCCAGGGGCCTTCTGGTACATTCCTTCCTTGAACAGATATTTTCAGATTCTTTTCCTGTAGAATTTTCTTTGCTGGAGGAGAGTGCTACTTCCAGAAATTATCTGATTCAACCACTGTTTTTTGATAACAGGTGGGAGATGCTTTTAACAATAAGCACTCTCGAAAAGAGCTCGATACTATTGCATCCAAGCCACCTGCTGATCACGTGTTCCAGGTGAATAACTTTGAAGCTCTGAAGACCATTCAGAACCAGCTTCAGGAAAAGATCTTTGCGATTGAGGGTAAGCTAAGGTTTTGTAGTCCTGGAGCAGATCCAAGGCAGCCCCTTACCCCCAAACACGTATTTCCCTCTAGAAACAAGGACCTCCTAACCCTTAGCATTCTGACCCTCATCATCAACTCTCTTCTTCCTCCAGTTCTCAACAACTCTGGCCTTTTGCTCCATTTCTTTGAAATAGAAAGATCTAATTTTGCAAGTCTTGGCTACAGGCTGCAAAATTAGAGGGTAGGGGAGACAAATCCCATATGGTTTTTCTCCCAAATTTGGATGTGTTGCCAACATTTGTCTGTTTGGTTCACTGCTGTATCTCCAGTGCTTAGAATAATGCCTGGTACATGAAGCATGTTCAATAAATGTTTGTTGAAGGAAAGAATTTAAAACTTGGGGGGAATGTTCACGTACAGTCTGAATTTATGGTTTTTCTTGAAAATTCGAAAGATTAGACAGCTTGAGGACCTTATACCCACTGGACAAAAAAATAGTTGGAACCAAATAGCCACCATCCCTTTAAAAGGGGCATATGCAGCCTTGCCTGGTGGTCTAGTGGTTAAGCCTCCATGTTCCCAATCCTGGAACCCAGGGTTTGATCCCTGGTCAGGGAACTGGATCCTGCATCCATATCTAAGACCCAGTGCAGCCGAATAAATAAAAACAACTATTGAAAAGGGGCCACATGCTGACAACTGTCCATATAATCAAAGTTATGGTTTTTCTAGTAGTCGTGTGAGAGTTGGATCATAAAGAAGGCTGAACACCAAAAAATTGATGCTTTTAAATTGTGGTGCTGGAGAAGACTCTTGAGAGTCCCTTGGACAGCAAGGAGATCAAACCAGTTAATCCTAAAGGGAATAAACTCTGAAAATTCATTAGAAGGACTGATACTGAAGCTGAAATTCTAATACTTTGACCACCTGATGCGAAGAGCTGACTCACTGGAAAGACCCTGATGCTGGAGAAGATTGAGGGCAGGAGAAAGGAGTGACAGAGGATAAGATGGTTGGAGGGCATCACAGACTCGATGGACATGAGTTTGAGCAAATTCCAGGAGTTAGTGAAGGACAGGGAAATCTGGTGTGCTGCAGTTTATGGGGTTGCAAAGAGTTGGACACAACTTAGTGATTGAACAACAACAATACAGCTAGATAAGCAACAAAGATATAAATTATAGCCATTATCTTGTAATAACCTATAAAGGAGTATAATCTGCAAAAATACTGTATCACTATTCTGTTCACCTGAAACTGACATTAATATTGTAGATTAACTATAACTTAAATGAAAAACAAAAGAAAAGCATAACAGAGGTTACGTAAAAGTAAGGGGAGTGGGTTGCATAGCTCTCATCTGAGGCTCCTTTTGTCTGGTTGCTATAGCATTTGGGTTTCCAGCCCCTGTTCTCGGTTCTTCTGCTTTCTTTAATGTAGAGTGTTCTTTTCTACAGGAACGCAGACAGGAAGTACCAGCTCCTTTGAATATGAGATGTCTCAGGAAGGTTTCAGCGCTGCCTTCACCTCTGTAAGTGGCCTTTTGTTTAATTGGAGTTGAGGGGTGAGACAAAGTGTGAGAAGAGGTGTAAAGGTTTGGGGGCTATTCTCTGTGATGGGTACCTGTTGGGAGGTACATCTTTTTTTCTTTTTTTAACATTGAAGTTTGGTTATTTTACAGTGTTGTATTAGTTTCTGGTGTACAGCAAAGTGATTCAGTTCTCTCTCTCTCTAAATATATATATATATATATGTTCTTTTTCAGATTCTTTCCCATTATAGGCTATAATAAGATATTGAATATAGTTCCCTGTGTTATACAGTAGGACCTCGTTGTTCATCTGTTTTATATATAGTAGCATGTATCTGTAAATCCCAATTTCCTAATTTATCCCTTCTCCCATTTTCCTCTTTGGTAATGATAAATTTGTTTTCTATGTCTGTGAGTCTGTTTCTGCTTTGGAAACAAGTTCAGCAGTATCGTTTAAAAGCTAATTTATTTATGTTTGATTATGCTGGGTCTTCTTTGCTGCACACGGTCTTTCTCTAGTTGTGGCGAGTGGGGGCTACTCTGAGAGCAGGGGCTACTCTAGTTGCAGTGCACAAGCTTCTCATTGCAGTGGCTTCTCTTGTTGCAGATCATGGGCTCTAGGCACATGGACTTCAGTACTTGAGGTGAATGGGCTTAATTGCTCTACAGTATGTGGGACTTTCCCAGACCAGGGATTGAACTTGTGTCCCCTACATTGGCAGGTGGATTCTTAACCACTGAACCACCAGGGAAGTCCCAGATATCTTTTCAAGTTAGTATTTTCATTTCTTTTGGATATTTACCCTGAAGTATGATTGCTGGGATCATAGTAGTTTTAATTTAAAAATTTTGAGGAGCCTCGTTACTCTTTTCCGTAGTGGCTGTACCAATTACTTTTCCACCAACTGTGTATAAAGTTTCCTTTTTCTTCACATCCTCAGAAACACTTATTTCTTCTGTTTGTGATGACAGCCATTCCAACAGGTGTGAAGTGAAAGCTCATTGTGATTTTGGTTTGCATTTCCTTGATGATTAGTGATGTTGAACATTCTTTTCATGTACGTCTTAGCTATCTGTATATCTTCTTTGGAAAAATGTCTTTTCAGATCTTCTGCCCATTTTAAAATAAGGTTTTAAAACAAACTTGAGTTGTATGACATCTTTATATCTTTTGTATATTAACCCAAATATGGATATATGATATATGATTTGAAAATATTTTCTCCTGCTCTATAGGTTACCTTTCAATTTTGTTGTTGATTTCCTTTGCTATGCAGAAGCTTTTTAGTTAATGTAGTCTCACTGCTTATTTTTGTTTTGGTGTTAAATTAAAAGAATCATCGCCAAGACTGATGTCAAGGAGATTACTATCTATGTTTTCTTCTTGGAGTTTTGTGGTTTCCGACTTTATGTTCAAGTCTTTTATCCATTTTGAATTGATCTTTATGAATAGTGTAAAATAGTGGTCCAGTTTCAGTCTTTGCATGTGGCTGTCTAATTTTCCCAACACCATTTATTGAAGAGACTATCCTTTCCCCACTGTATATTATTCTCTCCTTTATTGTAAATTCACCAAGTCATGTCCAACTCTTTTGTGACCCCATGGACTATAGCCTACCGGGCTCCTCTATCTATGGGATTTCCCAGATAATAATACTGGAGTGGATTGTCATTTCCTTCTCTAGAGGATCTTCCCAACTCAGGGACTGAACCTGTGTCTCCTGCAATGCAGGCAGACTCTTCACCACTGAACTATCAGGGAAGCCCACAATACATAAGAACAATGTATGTATGAGTTTATATACATACATATATAAATGGCTCTCTATTCTGTTCCATTGACTTATGTGTCTATTTTTATGACAATATTATACTGTTTTGATTACTATAGCTTTGCAATGCAGTTTGAATCCAGAAAGTGTGTTGCCTCTAACTTGTTCTTTTTCCTCAAAATGCTTTGTTTATTTGGGATCTTTTGTGATTCCATACAAATTTTAGGATTGTTTGTTCTATTTCTGTGAAAAAATGCCATTGGGATTTTGATGGCACTGAAGTTCTAGATTTCTTAATCTTATTCTACCTTCTTTCCCAGAGTGGTCCCTTGCTGGGTGCTGTGGGGAGCTTTGACTGGGCTGGTGGAGCCTTTCTGCATACATCAAAGGATAAAATCACCTTCATCAATACAACTAGGATAGATTCAGACATGAATGATGCTTATTTGGGTAAGTAGAGAGGGCAGAGTTGCTCTAAGAAGGGGTCAGGATATGGTCAACCAGTGTGGATGTCCTTGGATCTTTCACAGGCTCTGGGGATAGGTTTAAAGACAGAAATATCAAAATTTCATTTTAATTATGCTAATGAAGAGGAATGGGCTTCCCTGGTAAAGGTAAAGAATCTGTCTGCCAATGCAGGAGACTTGGGTTCAATTCCTGGGTTAGGAAGATGCCCTGGAGAAGGAAATGGCAACCCACTCCAGTATTCTTGCTTGGAGAATCACATGGACAGAGAAGCCTGGTGGGCTACAGTTCATGGACTCAAAAACAGCTGGCTATGACTTAGTGACTAAACAATAACACAACTACCAACAACAACAAATGAAGAGGAATAGAGTGCCAGTTTCAATTACCCCAACCTCACAACCATGGGACTGCCCCATTGCCCCTACTCATGGGACAGCCCTGTTGGTGGGGCCAGAGTCCCTGAGGGAAAGCACTTTCTCCTCTTAATTCATCATCTTCAGGTTATGCTGTCGAAGTCACCTTGAGGAACCGGGTGCAAAACCTGTTTCTGGGAGCACCTCGATATCAGCACATCGGCCTGGTGGTGATATTCAGACAGAATGCAGGTGTTTGGGAGAAAAACGCTGAAATCAAGGGAAGCCAGGTGAGTGCCGAGTGTTGGGGGCACAGATGTACCAACAGAGGCACCATGGGGACTGAGGGCTTCCAGGATGGGCATCACCAGATGCCAATGGGGCTGAGTTTTTTTCTTTTTATTAAACTTTTTACTTTGTATTGGAATATAGCTGATTATCAATGTTGTGATAGTTTCAGGTGGACAGCAAAGGGACTCAGTCATACATATAAGGTGTGGCAGAGTTTTGTAAAGCTGATTTCAGAGGGCTTTAAGCTAGAGAGCAGTGGGACCAACTTTGGGACAAACTTGCATTTGAAAATATTGTGTCCTCACTTTTCTGATAATAGTAAATAGCAACACTTGACCTGTCCAGAGCTCTCTACAAGTCTATCTGTACACAAAACTGGCATTTGACCAGTCCATAACCAGGATGAGCTTCCCCGATGGCTCAGATGGTAAAGAATCTGCCTGCAATGCAGGAGACCAGAGTTCGATCCTTGGGGTCTCAGAGTGGGACATGACTGAGTGATTAACACTTTCACTTTTTCTAAAGTAAACCTTATTAGTTATTAAAATACTGAAATAATTCCATATCTGTCAGTAAACAGCTGCTTCGTTGAGACATCCTCCCCCTTCTCTCTCCCCACTCCCACCATGCACTCTGGTCCCCTCACCCAGTACTCTTTGAACTTCGCCATAATCTAGCAACTATGACCTCAGACATGACCTGACTCAGAAGACTTCTAGCAGCCACTTCAGCTAAGCCTGTGGTTGCTGCCTGAGCAGTCCTAGGAGATGAATATTTTGAATATCATCCCTGCAAACACTGTTTTTAAGAAAGTGTTAGCAACTTGAATTAAGTAATCTGTAAAAAGGATTATACATCATGACCAAGTGTGGTTTATCCCAGGAATGTAGGGTTTGTTCAACAATGTTGCAGAAATGGGCCAACTGATTCTAAAGTTCATATGAAAATGCAAGAGACCCACAGTAGCCAAAATAATCTTGAAAAAAAAGAATTAAGTTGGAGGAGTCACAGTTTCCAATTTGGAGCTTACTTTAAAGTTACAATAATCAAGACAGGATGGTACAGCTAAGGACAGACCTATAGATCAATGGAATAGAACTAAGAGTCCAGAAATAAGCCTATATAACTATGGCCAGTTGATTTTCAACAAAGGTATCAAGTTCATTCACTAAGGAAAAACAGATTTTCAACAAAGATGTTGGGTTAGTTGGATATCCACATGCAAATGGATGAATTTGGATCCTTACCTCACAATATAGAAAAGTTAATTTAAAATGGATCAAAAACCTAAACTTAAGAATAAAAGCTATAAATCTCTTATAGGGATTCTTAGGAGAATTTCTGTTACCTTAGATTTGGCAATGAGTTTTTGAACATTCCACTATAAATACAAGCAAATATAAAATGGGTAAGTTGGACTTCATTAAATTAAAAACCTTGAGCATCGCATTACATTGTAAAGAAAATGAAAAGAATGGGAGAAACTATTTACAATTCATATAGCTGATAAAGATCTGGTATTTAGAATATATAAAGAACTTTTAGAATTCAACAATAAAAAGACAAACTCATTTAAAAATGGGCGAAGGATTCAGATAGATATTTCTTCAGATAAGATATACAAATGGCCAATAAGAAAAGATGTTTGACATTACTAGTCATTAGGGAAATGTAAGTCAAAGCCACAATAGAGATAGCACTAGAAAGGCTATTTAAAAGAAAAAAAATGAAAAATAACATATGTTGGTGAGAATGTGGAGAAATTGGATTCATACTTTGCTGCTGGGAATGTAAAATAATACAGCTCTTATGGAGCACAGTTTGGAGGTTTAAGTTAACTATAGATTTACCATTGTTGTTGTTGTTTAGTTATTTAGTTGCTCAGTCATGCCTGACTCTTGTGACCCACCATGGACTGTAGCCTGCCAGGTTTCTCTGTCCATGGGATTTCCCAGCAAGAATACTGGAGTGGGTTACCATCTCCTTCAGGGTTCTTCTCAACACAGAGATTGAATCTGCATATCCTGCATTGGCAGGTGGATTCTTTACCACCAAGCCACTGGGGAAACCCCTAGACTTACAATATGACTCAAATTTTGCTCCTAGGTGTATACCCTTTCCCATAATGAAAACAGTTGTTTAAACTAAAGCTTATACATGAATGTTCATAGCAGCATTATTCATAATAGTTAAAATGTAGAAGGAACCTAGATGTTCATCAACTTATGAATAGATAAAACAAAACGGGGTATATCATATAGTGGAATACTATTTAGCCATAAAAAGTATGAAGTGTTGATACATGCTACAACATGGATAAACCTTGAAAACTTTATGCTTAATTAAAAAACCAAAAATAAAATAAAATTAAATTAAATTTAAAAACCAGCCACAAAAGACTGCATATTGTATGATTTAATTCACCTGAAATGTCCAGAGTAGACAAATTCATTGACCCAGAAAGTAGGTTAGTGGTTGCCTGGATATAGAGGGAAGGAGGCAGATTGGGAGTGACTCTTAATAGATATAAGGCTTCTTCCTGGGGTGATTAAAATGTTTTGGAATTAATGGTGATGGTTACATAACATTGTGAATATACTCAAACCCACTAAATTTTATACTTTAAAATAATGAATTTTGTACTGTAAATTTTATCTCAATTTAAAAGAGCCATTCTGGAAAAAAAAACTCAATGTAATTCACCATAACAACAGACTAGAGAAGAAAAATGTAATAATCTTAACAGATATGAAAAGAATTTGACAAAATACATGCTTTCATGATGTTCCCAGCAAACCAGGAATTAAAAGGAACTTTCTCAACCTGAGAAAGAACATTAAAAAAAAAAGCCCTGCAACTAGCATCATATTTAAAAGTAAAACAGAATTTTTTTCCTAATTGGAAACAAGGCAAGAATATCTACTTTCACCACTCCTATTCGATATCATACTGGAAGACATAGCAAGTGCAATAAGGCAAGAAAAGAAAGGAAAAAAGAGCATGCAGAATGGAAAGGAAAAAATAAAGCTGTCTCTGTTTACCGATGACATGACTGTTTGCCTGGGAAGTCCCAAAGAATCTATTAAAAAATTACGTAACATTTGGAAATTTAAATGAAAAAAAAAAAAAAAACCCAGTATCAATTACAGTAGCACCAAAGGCCATGAGATGCGTGTATGCATGCTAAGTCGCTTCAGTCATGTCCGACTCTTTGCTATGAACTATAGCCCGCCAGGCTCCTCTGTCCATGGGATTCTCCAGAAAAGAATACTGGAGTGGGTTGCCATTTACTTCTCCAGGGGATCTTCCCGACCCAGGGATTAAACCTGTGTCTCCTGAATCTCCTGCACTGGCAGGTGGATTCTTTACCATTAGTACCACCTGGGAAGCCCAGACTGTGAAATGCTTAGGTATAAATCTAATAAAATGTGTACAATATCTTTATACTGAAATGTATAAAACACTGATAAGAGAAATCAAAGACCTAAATAAATGGAAAGATGTACTGTATTCATGGATTGGAAGACTCACTATTGCTAAGATGTTACTTCTCAAGTTGATCTATAGATACAAGACAACGCCAATCAAAATCCTGATTTATTTTGTAGAATTAATGAGCTTATTCCAAGGTTTATATGAAAAAAATCAAAGAAAGTAGAATATTCAAAACAGGTTTGAAAAAGATCTTAGGTAAATACTATTAGGTATTTAGTGGAAGATTCATAGACTGCCTGAATTTTAAGACTTCCTATAAAAGTTGCAGTAAGCAGAACAGTGTGGCAGGAATATCAGAGAAACAGAATAGGCCTCAAGTAAACTGACACACATATAGTCAATCACTTGTCAATAAAGACACAAAGACAATTCAATGGAGAGTTCAATGGTGCTGAAACAATTAAACACCCATAGTAAGAAAACAAAACAAAATCTTCTACACATATCTTGTCAACAGATCCATGTTAAAATTAATTCAAGATAGATTATAGAACTAAATGTAAAATCTAAAACTATTATACTTGAAAACATAGGAGAAAATTTTTGTGACCTTGCATTAGTCAAAGAATTCTTAGATATAATACTGAAAACATGGCCCATAAAGAAAACAAAATGGTAACTAAGAAAAGTTTTGCTCTGTTTATTAGGAAAATGAACAGATAAACTACAGACATATTTGAAAATATTTGCAAATTTTCCTTCCTTTTAAAAATGACATATTTGAAATAAAATAAAATTACATATCTAACAAAAGACTTGTACCCAGAATACATAAAGGATTCTCAAAACTCAACAAGAAGTCAAATAATTCAATTCAAAAATAAGCAGAATATTTGAACAGACACTTAACCAAAGAAGATATGTGAATGGCAAATAAGCACATGAAAGGATGTCCCATATCATTAAATCATCACAGAAATGCAAATTAAAAACATAGTGAGATACAATTGCACACCTATTAGTTTGACTAACATAAAGAAATAAACTTGCAATATCAAGTACTGGCAAGGATGTGTGGGGACTAAAACATCCATACGTTGCTGTCAGAATGGAAAAATGGCATTGGAAAAATGACTACTTTGGAAAAGTTCATTAGTATCTTATAAAGTTCAATATGCAGTTGCCAAACACTCTTAGATATTTATCCAGGAGAAATAAAAATAGGCATTCACATGAAAACCTATGTATGAATGTTTTTAGTAGCTTTATTCATAAATGTCCCAAATTGGAATCCCCGATGGCTCAGCAGTAAAGAATCCACCTGCAGTGCAAGAAACACAGGAGACATAGGTTCAGTCCCTGAGTGGAGAAGATCCCCTGGAGAGGGGCATGGCAACCCACTCCAGTATTCTTGCCTGAGAAATCCAGGCAAGAATCTATTGAGATCTCCCGGGGAATCCAGGCAAGAGTCTCCTCTGCATGGCGAGAGGAGCCTGGCGAGCTGCAATCCATAGGGTCGCAAAGAGTCAGCAGCTTAGCACGCACTTGCACGGACTTACCAGGAGGCTTCCCTCAGAGGTGTGTGGGGCAGAAATCAAACAGTAGTGAGTCACTGTCTTGATGCCATCTGCACTTTCCCTTCCTAGAACTTGCCCCACAAATTAGAATTTCTATGTACATCTCCCTTGTATCTGGTACTGTTCTCTCTCCCAACCTCCTGAACTAAAAGCCTTGAAGGCACTGTCTCCACTACCCAGCCTCACACTCAGCAAAGAGCAACCCTTCGTTTGTTGAATGAATGACTAAACAGATGATTTCTATGGATGAATCCTACCCGTTTACAGAGAACATATCTTGATATTTTTTTGAACATATTTTAAAACTCTTATAAAAGGTAAACATTATTTCCCAATATCATGCAAAAAAATTCCTGTGTCAATAGTTATTTTTCATCCAAGCCAGTTGATTCCTTGTGAGCCAGACTGCCAACTTTGATTTACCCCCCAGACTTCCAACATATTGAAAGGATATCCTGTGTGATCTCCCAGTCTTTTCTATCTATATTTTCTTTTTTTAATTAAAAAATTATTTATTTTATTTTTGGCTGCTCCGGGGCTTAGTTGCAGCTCGTGGGATCTTTCACAGCAGCTCAAGGACTCTTTGTGACAGGTGCAGGCTTCTCTCTAGTTGTGGTGTGCAGCCTCAGTAGTTACGGTACTTGGGCTTAGTTGTCCCACAGCATGTGGGACCTTGGTTCCCCAACTGGGGATGGAACCTGCTTTCTCTGCATTGGAAGGTGGATTCTTAACCACTGGACTACCAGGGAAGCCCCTGTTTGTGTTTTCATATCCAGTTTCTTTGCCACCTTAATCATCTCGCTGGAATATGGTTTAGGGTGAATCCTCACCACTGCCCATCAACTCTATAACAGGCTCTTCAGCTGGCATTCAATACATTCAAACATGGATTGATCATGAAACAGGGAGAGGCTCTCATCCACTGGAAAGGGCTTTCCTCAGCACGTGTGATTTTACGTCCCAGGGAGAAAATCCCCATGCTCTGTTTTAGGTGGGATGAGCTATGTGATCTTGGCCTTATCTCTTTCAGATCGGCTCCTACTTCGGGGCCTCCCTCCGCTCCGTGGATGTCAACAGAGATGGCAGCCCCGACCTGGTCCTCATTGGGGCTCCCCATTTTTATGAGCAGATGCGAGGGGGCCAGGTGTCCGTGTGCCCCTTTCCCCGGGGGGTGAGTAGTGATGAGACCTGGGCTGGGTGGGGTCTGGGTGTGGGTGGAGGGGTCGCCTGGGGTCAGACCTGACACTATTCTCGTTCTGCAGAGAGCTAAGTGGCAGTGTGATGCTGTCCTGCAAGGGGAGCCAGGCCACCTCTGGAGCCGCTTTGGGGCAGCCCTGACAACGCTGGGGGATGTGAATGGGGACAGGCTGGCGGATGTGGCCATCGGGGCCCCGGGAGAGCAGGAGAACCAGGGTGCTGTCTACCTGTTCCACGGAACCTCAGAACTGGGCATCAACCCCTCCCACAGCCAGGTGAGGCCGGGTCATCTGTCCCTTTCTAAATCAACATTCCCACAGCTGCCAGGTCAGTTCTCCCAGAAGTCCTTTTCAGAACCTTCAAAAACAATACACACTTCAAAGAAAAGATTCATTCTGACCACAACTAGCAGAGGTGCACAGGGCTATCATCACTGCTGCCACTTTACGGGAGAGAAGATGAAGGCTCAGAGCTGATGAATGGTGAGCCGGAAGTGTGAGGATGTAGACATTCCTCTCCTCCGAATCTCAGTCTTGGTAGGATGACCAATAGACCTCGTTTGCCCCACAGTCTGTCCTGGTTCGGGGCTTCCCTGGTGGCTCAAATGGTAAAGAATCTGTCTGCAATGCAGGAGACCCGGGTTCAAACCCTGGCTTGGGAAGATCCCCCTGGAGGAGGAAATGGCAACCTACTCCAGTATTCTTGCTTGGAGAATTCCATGGACAGGAGCCTGGAGGGCTACAGTCCACGGGGCTGCAAAGAGTCAGACATGACTGAGCTACTAACAGTAACTAACTCACCTCCTGATTTTAGCAGTGAAGGCCTTACAACACTGGAAGCCCTATGGTTGGTCATTCTACCAGGACTGCACTCTTCACGGGTGTGTGACCTGTGTAGTCACTCAGGGTTCCTCTCTCAGAAGGGCGCTGTGCTTAGATTAACTCTCTGCCTTGGCCATCTTGAAATTCTTAACAACTTTTGACTAAGGAGTCCTACATTGTTTTCCCTCTATGGGGTCCTGCAAATTGGGTAGCTGATCCTGATGGCTGGTCACTTGAAATGTTGATTGCAACAACTGGTTTCCTCCTGAAGAGGCTCCCTCTTCCCTGCCAGGTGAAGCCCACCGTCTAGAGGGACCCCCACAGTCTGGCTTTCTCCCTTACAGCCCACTGAGGCCATCCAGTCTTCTGGTCTCTGACTTTTTTCCAGCATTTCCCCCCTAGATTTTTCTTATGTCCTTTCTTCAGCACTCCTGCCAAATCCCTCACGAGGTTCAGCCCCACTAACATCACCTGAAGTTCTTAAAAATTGGGTGCCTGGGCCCTGCCAGTAGGGGTTCAGATTTAATTGGTCTGAGGTCAGGGCTCTGGGGCTTCCCAGGTGATGCCAGCAGTAAAGAACCCATCTGCCAGTGCAGGAGACACGGGTTCAGTCCCTGGGTTGGGAAGATCTCTTGCAGGAGGGCGTGGCAACCTACTCCAGTATTCTTGCCTGGAGTATCCGATGGGCAGAAGGGCTTGGTGGGCTACAGCCCATACAGTGGCAAAGAGTCAGACATGACTGAAGCATGTATGGACAGAGCCCCAGGCATCAGTACAAATTTTCCATTTTATTAAGAAAAATTTCAATGTGTAGTGAACATCCATGTGTTTATAAGCTAAAATCTACTAGGAATATTTTACTAGATTTACTTTTTCACATCTCCATCCTTATATTCATCCTTTTCTACCTGTTCATCAGTTCACCACATTTTAAAATGCATTTCAAAGTAATTTGCAACACCAGTCTAACTTCACCCCTAAATACCTCACCATGGATATCATTAACTAGAATTTAATATTTGCTTACCATTATTTTTAAGATAAAATGCATAGACAGGAAATGCACAGATCTTTGGCCAGTCAATGAATTTTGAAAAATATAACCCACAATCCTGGGAATTCTCTGGTGGTCCAGCGGTTATGATTCAGTGCTTACACTGCCATGGCCTGGGTTCAATCCCTAATCAGGGAACTATGACCCTGAAAGCTGTGGGGTGTGACCAGACAAACAAAAACCAAACAAACAACCCCCAGTAATTCTACGAAGATACATGCCTGTAAAATTCCATGGACAGAGGAGCCTGGCAGGCTACAGTCCATGGGGTTGCAAAGACTCGGACACAACTGAGCGATTTCACTTGATGTACTGAACATCATTATCACTTTAGAAAGTTCCTACCTGTCCCCTCCCAGTCAATTTCTGACCCCACTCCATCCTAGAGGAAGCTACTGTTCCAATTATTTTCCACCATAGATCAGTTTTGCCCATTCTAGTGTATGGACTATTATGCTATGTCAGCCCTAGTGTTTTTCACACGCTCCTTTTTAAAAAATAATTTTACTTATTTATTTATGGCTGCACTGAATCTTCATTGCTTCTCCGGTTTTTCTCTAGTTGTGGCCAGCAGGGGTTATTCTCTAGTTGTGATGCATGGGCTTCTCATTGCAGTGGCTTCTCTTGTTGCAGAATGCAGGCTTCTAGGGCTCGAGGGCTTCACAAGTCACACATTCTTTAGTTACAGCCCAGCACTCCTCACGTTCATTCCTCTGTGCCACGGAACCTCTTTCCACAATTTTGTGAATATTATAGTTAAGCCTTTTTCTCATTGGCATCTGTTGTTTCTTTGTGTAAATGGGATTTGAAGGCTCTGGTTTTACTTTATTTTTATTAGAACACTTTACATACTTGTTTAAGTTAAAAAATCTAAAGTAAACAGCGAAAGCCCTAGCTCCTTCTGCCCTTTTATCTTTATCAGAACTTGCCCTGGAAAGGAAAACAAGGGGAAGGGGAAGGCCCACGCATTCACCCACCCTCACCCACACCCCCATACACCCATCCCCACCCATCCCCACACCCACTCACACCCACACTCATACCCACCCACACCTCCCATATACCTACATCCACTCGCACCCATACACATACTCCCACTCCACTCACAGTCTCCTCTCCCACACCTCAGACTTTGGAATTAAAAATAAATGCAAAAAGGATCATGTAAGCTTACTGTTCTACTGTTTGTAATTTTTACTTGTTCTTTTTCTATGACTGGAACTGGAGGTGGTCAGTATTTCAACAAGCAAATGTCCTATGGATCTCCCAACTGCCATATTATATAATTTCAAAACAAAGCTTTCTCCCAATAGGATAAAATAATTTTTTCTCAAAAAAATTTGCAGTATAATGTATGTTCAGTAAACACACACATCTTAAGTGTTGAATTTTCACATCTGTGAACCCAAGTAAGCACCACCCAGATGAAGATATAGCACAGTTTCCAGTGTCCTGCACTTCCTCATTCTTCTTTCCAGTTGACAAATTCACTTAAAAAATGGCAGTAAAATATACATGACCTAAAACTCACCACCTTAACCATTTGTAAGTGTACACCCTTCAGTGGCATTAAGTACATGACAAAGTCACTTTTAAAATTTCTGAATATATTTGGCTGTTATCCTTTCAGTTAGATGCTATTTTGAGGGGGGCTCCAAAATCACTGCAGATGGTGACTGCAGCCATGAAATTAAAACATGCTTGCTCCTGGGAAGAAAAGCTATGGCTAAGCTAGACAGCATATTAAAAAGCAGAGACATTACTTCATCAACAAAGGTCTGTATAGTCAAAGTTATGATCTTTTCAGTAGTCATGCATGAATGTGAGAGTTGGACTATAAAGAAGGCTGAGCACCAAAGAATTGATGCTTTTAAACTGTGGTGTTGGAGAAGACTCTTGAGAGTCCCTTGGACTGGAGATCCATCCAGTCCATCCTAAAGGAAATCAGTCTTGAATATTCACTGGAAGGACTGATGCTGATGCTGAAACTCCAATACTTCAGCCACCTGATGTGAAGAACTGCCTCATTGGAAAAGACCCTGATGCTGGGAAAGATTGAAGGCAAGAGGAGAAGGGCATGACAGAGGATAAGAAGGTTGGATGCCATCACTGACTCTATGGACATGGGTTTTAGTAAGCTCCAGGAGTTGGTGATGGACAGGAAAGCGTGGTGTGCTGCAGTCCATGGGGTTGCAAAGAGTCAGACATGACTGAGTGACTGAACCGAACTGATCCTTTCAGTGTTAATCTTCTACATAGATTGAAGAGCCAAAATTGTTCCTAACAGCTTATTATGAAAAGTAACAATTTTCATACCCACACTGTGATTTCCTCTTTGTTTTCCTCCTCTTGAGGAAACCACTTTCAGCTCTTTCAATGATTCTCCATACTTCCCAAGGACACAATTAATTGCTACTGCTTGATTTTTGTTTTTGCGTTGACTTCCTACTATGGAAAGTGAGGACTGAGCTCTCTTTGAGGCCTCTCTTTTCAGATATTCACATGCTTTGCATCCCACCCCCCACATTAAGTTTATATGATAATTTTGGTTAGATCAATACAGAGTGTTTGCATTTTCCTGACCACATAAAAGAGATCCAACCGAGTCAAGAGATTCAGCTGAGTCAAATTAGTATACTGTCTCTTTTTTCCTGTGAAGCTTCTTGTTATCTCTGGAAAACCCAGTAATTATGGAAATTTTTGATATCATCTCAAGGTTGCAATTTAACGCTGAATAGTTACCCTAATTTTTTGAGAAACTGTGGGAGGTGTGACTTGAGTGGAGCCCAGACAATCTCTCCTTGGGTTGCCCTGGGAGACTGAGTTACTCTCTTCTGTTCTTTCCCTCCTCTTTTCCACCCTCAGCGGATCACAGGCTCACAGATCTCCCCCAGGCTTCAGTATTTTGGGCAGTCACTGAGCGGGGGCCAGGACCTCACAATGGATGGACTGGTAGACTTGGCTGTCGGGGCTCAGGGGCATGTGCTGCTACTCAGGTGAGAGCGTATCTGGTATCTTCCTTTTAAGGAGTGAGTTTGCTGTACGATGGCCCCTGACGGCCCTCTGGTGTCCCCCCAGGTCACAGCCTGTGCTGAAAGTTGAGGTGACGATGGAGTTCACACCCAAGGAAGTGAAAAGGAATGTGTATGAGTGTCGTGACCCAGTGGTAAAAGGCCAGATTGCTGGGCAGGTCAAAGTCTGCCTCCAAGTTCGCAAGAGCACATGGGACCGGCTGGGAGAAGGTGAGGTTGGGAGGGTGAATTTCAAGCTGTTAGATGACTGGGGACATTGATGGGCTCTGATAGCCTTCTTCAAGCTTGGATGAAGTAAGCAGATGGTTCCCCTGCTAGGGCATGGGTGAGGAGGCCCAGAAAACACCCCCAAAGAAGTAAGTTTCTGGCACTCCTTTACAATCTCAGTTCTGTATAGAATGAAGGGCCCCACCCTGTGAACTAACCAGGTATATTTTTTTAACTGAGAGATGGGCAGAGGAGCTTGGCAAGCTATAGTCCATGGGGTTGCAAAGAGTTGGACATGACTTAGCAACTAAAGAACAACAATAATTTGTTCAAAGGGGAGATTGAGTTGATGAAACTAAACACAAACTCACAAAGCATTCAGACATGTATTTTATCACAACTAACTTGACTTCCTCCCTTGTCTCTATTCTGAGTGGCATTGTGCTTGGGGTGAGAAAGAGTAGGGGTGGCTCTAGAGAGAAACAAGGGGAGGAGATAAAATTAGTTTTCTAGCAGTAATCTTAACTGGACTGAGGAGACAGCAGTCAGGGTTTGGGGCAAGCAACATGGCTAGAAATTGAGAGTGAAGTCTTGGAGAATAGAGAATTACAGAGAAGATCCCCCAAAACCTACATGGAAATTCCATACAAGTCACTGGCTGACTTCTATGTCATGCATGTCCAGGTCAATACTTCCAGAAACTCAGTGGAACTGCAACTGGAGAGCTAATGAGCTGAAAAGAAATCCAGCTGCTGGGGAAGCAGAGATTTGAGTGGGGTCTTGAAAAACACCTTGGTCCTTCTATTGGGAAAATGTCCATTGAGACTGGCAAGCAAGAGGAACGATAGACAATAGATATAGACCCACAGATGATTCAGAAATTAGAATTATCAGATCAGAATTTAAAATATAACTGAAATTAATATCTTCAAGGAAAAAAGAAGAAAGGATGGAGAACCTCATAAAAAATCTGGATTTCATTAAAGAGTTAAATGGAAACACTAGCACTGAAAAACACATGGAATGAAATTGAGAATTCAATACATTTAATAGCAGATTAGAAGCAGAACAAACAGATATACATTACTATATATAAAATAGGTAAACAAGGATTTACTGTATGGCACAGATAATTATATTCAATCAATATCTTGTTTAACCTATAATGGAAAAGAAGCTGAAAAAATATATATGTATAACTGAATCACTTTGCTGTATACCTGAACCTAAAACAACACTGCTAATCAACTATACTCAAATATAAAATAAAATTTTAAAAAAGGAAATGGTGGTAAAGACTTTTCTAAAACTGGTGAAAGACATCGAGATTCTCTACCAAGTCAGAGCAAGATAAATATAAAAGAAACCATAAATCGGTACATTATACCAGTGCCCACAACACTAGACACTGTGCCATCTCAAGGTACAAACTGCTGAAGAACAAAGACAAAGAGAAAAAAGTGAAAAGCAGCCAGAAAAAAATATACTTTATTTTCTAGCATGTGACAGAATAGCTATTATTTACTGAGCACTTATTATGTGGCGGGCACCATGCTAAGTGCTTCATAGGCACAATTTTATTTTCACTGTTGGGAAGATACAATTATCTTCAATTTAAAAAAAAGGAGGAACTTCCCTGGTGGTCCAGAGGCTAGGACACTGCGCTTCCAGGGCAGAGGCCAGGGTTTGATCCCTGGTCAGGGAATTAGATCCCACATGCTGCAGCTAAAGACCCTGTGTTGTTTGTTGTTCAGTTGCTAAGTTTTATTCGACTCTTTGCAACCCCATGGACTGCAGCACGCCAGGCTTCCCTGACCATCACTGTTTCCTGTAGTTTGCTCAAATTCATGTCCATTGATGAATTGATGATGAATTGGTGATCAGTTGATGATTGGTGATGCCCTCCAATCATCATATCCTCTCTCATCCCATTCTCCTCCTGTCCTCAATCTTTCCTAGCATCAGGGTCTCTTCCAATTAGTTGATTCTTTGCATCAGTGGCCAAACAAAGTATGGGAGCTTCAGCTTCAGCATCAGTCCTTCCAATGAATATTCAGGGTTGATTTCCTTTAGGAATGACTGGTTTGATCTCCTTGCAGTCCAAGGGACTCTCAAGAGTCTTCTCCAGCACTACAGTTCAAAAGCATCAGTTTTTTAATGCTCTGCTTTCTTTGTGGTCCAAGTCTCACATCCATGCATGACTACTGGAAAAACAGTAGCTTTGGCTAGATGGACCTTTGTCAGCAGAGTGATGTCTCTGCTTTTTAATATGCTGTCTAGGTTGGTCATAACTTTTCTTCCAAGGAGCAAGCATCTTTTAATTTCAAGGCTGCAGTGATTTTGAAGCCCAAGAATATAAAATTTACCATTGTTTCTACAACTAAAAGATCCTGTGTGCCGCAACTAAGACCTGGCTCAGCCAAATAAATACAGAAATAATTTTTAAAAATAAGGAACTGAGAGACTCAAAGAGGTTAGCTAATGTGGCCAAGGTTGGGGAGCAGAGGAACAGGGCCTGCAACTCTTGCCAGTCTGACTCCAAAGCCAGGCTCCTTACCACCATTTTCCCCTGGCCTTTCAGGAGATACCCAGAGCACTATCACCTATGACCTGGCTCTAGACCCAGGTCGCCCCCATTCCCCGGCCATCTTTGATGAGACGAAGAACAACACTCGCAGACATGTAGAGACGCTGAGGCTGAGACAGAAATGCGAGACCCTGACGCTCCGGTTACTGGTGAGCGGGGGGTGACCACCCTCCTGGTCCTCCAAGCAGGGAGTGGGCTTATGAAGCTGAGAAGGCTGGGCCACCAACTCCCAACTGTCTCTCAGGATTGTGTGGAGGACTCAGTGACCCCCATTGCTCTGCGCCTCAACTTCTCTTTGGTGGGGAAGCCCGCGCGCAATTATGGGGGCCTCAGGCCAGTGCTGGCTGTGGACGCTCTGAGACTCTTCACAGCCTCGGTGAGTCTGGGAGCTGGGGTCCTACAGGGACGGGGAAGGGACCAGGGCCCAGCTCACTGGAGCTCATTTGATTTCATTTCACCTAATTTTATTTCAAGAGTTCACTTTGGCTCAGACAGTAAAGAATCTACCTCCAATGCAGGAGACTTGGGTTCAATCCCTGGGTCAGGAAGATCCCCTGGAGCAGAAAAGGGCAACCCTCTCCAGCATTCTTGCCTGGGAAACCCCACAGGCAAGAAGAGCCTGGCGGGCTGCAGTCATGGGGTCCCAAAGAGTTGGACACGACTGAGCAACTAACACTTTCACTTTATTTCAAGATTTCCCTTTACTGTTTCATTTCACATCCTGTCCCGATTTCCTTTCATTTTTCTCATATTTTGTGTTTGGCAGCTTCCCTTTGAGAAGAACTGTGGCAATGACACCATCTGCCAGGATGACCTCAGCATCACCTTCAATTTTATGGAGTGAGTTCCCTGTCCTGGCTTTTACCCCCAAACCTGCACCGTGACCTGGCACTCTGTTCTCCTCCTGGCCCTCAAGGGAGCCCAGCACAGAGCAGCTGCTGCCGCCTCATCCACTATCTTCTCTCTCCGAGTGTCTGTGCCCCTTCCCTCCAGAGCACATTCGCTGCAGGGAAGCCCCGAGCCTCTCATGGCCTGGCTTCTTCCTTTCACAGCCTGGACACCCTGGTGGTGGGCGGTCCCCGGGACTTGAACGTGACACTGACTGTGAGAAACCAGGGTGAGGACTCCTACAGAACTCAGGTCACCTTCTTCTACCCGTCCGGCTTGTCCTACCGGAGGGTGTCAAGCAGCCAGGTAGCCAAACCCTTCTCAGGCTCCGTCTGACTTTGCTTGCCCCACCCCTGTGGCTGCTGGTTGACTTCACCAGCTCTGCCTCCCTGGCCTTCCAGAACCAGCGCTCACATCGATTCTGGCGCCTGACCTGTGAGTCTGATGTCTCCACCAAAGGGCCTGGGACCTTGAAGAGCACCAGCTGCAGCATAAACCACCCCGTCTTCCCAGACAACTCGGAGGTCAGACTGCTGGCTGCTCCTCCCTCTTTCTCCTTTGTCTTCTTCTGAGTTCTTCCCTAGTTCTTATTCTCCTTCTTCTTCCCACACTGCATGGCTTGTGGGACTTTAGTTCCCGGACCAGGTATTGAACCCAGGCCCTTGGCAGTGAAAATGTGAAGTCTTAATCACTGGACCATCAGGGAATTCCCTTCTTTTTTTTTTTTTTTTTAAGTAGGTTTCTCTTTTTTTGAAAAACAGCTTTACTGAGATAAAGTTCATCTACCATTACAATACACCCATTGGGCTTCTCTGGCAGTTCAGACAGTAAAGAATCTGCTAGCAATGTGGGAAACCTGGGTTTGATTCCTGAGTTGGGAAGATTCCCTGGAGGAGGGAGTGGCAACCCACTCCAGTGTTCTTACCTGGAGAATTCCATGGACAGAGGAGCCTAGCAGGCTATATAGTCCATGGGGTCACAAAGAGTCAGACACGACTGAATAACTAACACAAACATTTAAAGTATACAGTTCAGGGACTTCTCTGGTGGGTCCAGTGGTTGAGAATCTGACTTGCAATGTAGGGGACATGGGTTGATCCCGGGTTAGGGAACTAAGATCCTATGCCACATGCCACTGGGCAATCTAAGCCCATGTGCCACAGCTAGAGAGCCCACCCACCCCAACTAAGACCCAGTGCAGTCAAAAAGGAATAAATAAATTAAGAAAAATATACAATGGCTTTTGAAATGTTCACAGAATTTTGCATTCATCAGTGTGATCAATTTTAAAGTATTGTATTTTTAATTTAGTGTTTAATATATTACTGATTTGTTTGGCTGCATTGGGCTTCTCTGCAGCATGTGGGGTCTTTGCTGCATCATGGGGGATCTTTTATTGCAGCTCATGAACTCTCTAGTTGTGGTCCACAGGCTCAGTAGTTATAGCACTTGGCTTAGTTGCTCCAAGGCATGTGGGATCTTAGTTCCCCAACCAGGTATTGAATTCGAGTCCCCTGCTTTACAAGGCAGATTCTTAACCCTTGGACCACCTGGGAAGTCCTAGAGTATTTTATAACCCCCCAAAAAAACCTTGCTCCCCTTAGCCATCAGCCCATGTCTTCCTGTCTGTCCCAGTTCTAGGCAACAACGAATCTATTTTCTGTCTTGAGATTCACCTATTCTGGATATTTCCTATAAATGGAATCATACAATATGATGGCTTCTTTGAGCATCATGCTTCCAAGGGTTATCCGTGTTGCAGGATGTATTAATACTCTGATTCTTTTTATTGCTGCATAACACTCTGTTGTATGGATGCATCACATTTTATTTACCCATTCTTCAACTGTTAAACATCTGGGACATTTCTTCTCTCTTACTCTTGTCACTGTCTCTCCTTTTTCCAATTCCAGATCACCTTTAATGTCACATTTGATGTGAACCCTGATACTTACTTTGGACACAAGCTACTTCTCAGGGCCAATGTCACCAGGTAAGCTATGATTGGCTTCCCACCACATCATCAGTTTTGAGGTCCCAGCCCCGTGTTGATGGTGGACCATGGCCTTCTCCCCACTGGTTCTCCCTTCAGTTCATTCATTCACTCAGGAAATACCAACTGAGCACCTACCACATGCCAGGCATGGTGCCCAGGGCTGATGGGAAGCAACAGACAAGATGGCTGTGGTTCCTGCCTCACAGAGGTTATAATTTAGTGGCAAAAATGGACAGGAAGGTTGGTGTTTACCACACAGTATGAAATGAATGATGTCCAGTGTTCTTAGGAGTTTGGTGTTCAGAGAGGAAGATTCATTTGGGCTGTGAGTTAGCCAAAAAAAAGTGAAAGAAAGTGCTAGTTATTCAGTCATGTCTGACTGTGACTCCATGGACTATAGCCCACCAGGCTCCTCTGTCCCAGGTCTCCTGCATTGCAGGCAGATTCTTTACCATCTGAGCCACCAGGGAAGTCCAGCAAAGGCACAAATTGAGGGTGGGCATGAATATAGAGAGAAGGAAGTATGGACCAAGCCATACCTGGATACTGCAAACGTCAGGCCAAGTTTGAGCACAGGAGGCAGGGCTGAAGGACTTGGTTAGATATGGCCCATGTCATGTAATGACCAACAGGTGCTATTAGGGAGTTTGCAGTTGATCTTGGGAGGGACAGGACGTGATCACCTTTGCATGCTAGAAAGATCTCTCTCCAGGAGGGTAGGGGATTAGGGCATTAGTGGTTTTGAGTTCAGGGGACCAGTGAGAAGAAGAAGGTGCTCCAGGCATCCAACCAGGTGAGTTGGGCTGGGCCTGGACTCCACGGGGCAGCCCTGGTCTTCCCTACAATCTCTATTTCCTCTGTTGGGTTTAAAGGACAGCGTTTAAGATATTGAGAGGACAGGACTCAGTGGTTGGTTGGTGCTAGAGGGTGAGGGAGAGATAGGAGAAGGAAAGGCTGAGTCTCAATTCTCAAGAGCTGGTCAGAGCTCTCTGTTTCCCTTCAGTGAAAACAACATGCCTGGGAACAACAAAACTCAATTCCAGCTGGAGCTGCCTGTGAAATATGCTGTGTACGTGGTGGTCACCAGGTACCGGCTTTGGGGCTTTTCCCTCTGCCTTCATCCCTGGGATGGACATGGAGCATTGAGCATCTGTGCACGAGTCTGTGAGCGTGTGCCTGTGTGTGTCTGAAATTATGTGTTCACACATGTGTATTTGGGGGGGGCAAACTGGTACATGATGCAGGTCCCCCCACACGGTCCTTGCACACCATCTTGCTCTCACTCTCTCAGCTGCATTTCCCATGTGCCTGTTCACCCCTTAACACCCTTAGCCCAAGACTCCCTCCCAGGACTCCCCTGATGTTCTGTCACCTCCTGCCCCTTCTTTCTCCCATCAGCCTTGAGGCCTCCACCAAATATCTCAACTTCACAGCCTCAGAGAAGACCAGACACGTTATGGAGCATCAGTATCAGGTGGGGAGCGGAGAAAGAGCCTGGGGAGGGAAATCAGGATGATAGGAAAGAACAATGGGAGGGACTTCCCTGGGGTCCAGTGGTTAAGACTCCATGCTTTGACTGCATGGGACACAAGTTTGATCCCTAGTCGGGAAACTAAGATCCCACATGCCCCAGGGCCAAAAACCCAAACAGGAATCAGAACCAGTATTGTAACAGATTCAATAAGGACTTTTTAAAATGGTCCACATCAAAAAATCTTTTAAAAAAGTTCCACACTTCCACTGCAGGGCACACGGGTTCGATCCCTGTCAGAGAACAAAGATCTCACATGTTGTGTTGTCAAAAAAAAAAAAAAATGAAACATGCATGAGGTGCCTGCTTTGGGCCAGGCTCTGTTCTAAGCTTGCTCTGACTCCACACACACACAAGCACATGCATCACACATGGACACACACATATGTGTATACATGGGACTTCCTCGGGGACTCAGCAGTAAAGAATCTACCTGCAATGGAGGAGACCAGGTTGAATTCCCAGGTCAGGAAGATCCCCCGGAGGAAGGCATGGCAACCCACTCCAGTATTCTTGCCTGAAGAATCTCGAGGACAAAAGACCCTGGCAGGATACAGTCCATAGGGTCACAAAGAGTCGGACACGACTGAAGTGACTGAGCACGCATGTGTATATAAACACATATGTAATTACTCCTTTGTTCTTCATATTCATAATGACTCTGTGACAGAGGTACTGTCGTCTCCCCTAGTTTATAGATGAAGAAACTGGGGCTCAGAGAAGTTAACAGAACATGCCCCCTGGTGTCACCCCTAGTAGGGGGAAGAGCTGATGCTTACGACAGCTGCTCAGGAGTGGGTATTTACCCACTACACTCTCCTACCTCTCAGAAAGCATCAGGAGGCAGGATGCTTGGGTCTGTGAGGCCTTATTCAGTCCTGGGCCCCCTTCCAGGACTCCCCTGATGTTCGGGAGTGGGGAACCTGATTCTAGTTGCTGGTGGGGGTGGAAAGGCCAGAGGCCTGATAGCCACCCTCCCCCCACCACGCAGTTCAACAACCTGGGCCGGAAGAAACTGCCCATCAGTGTGGTCCTCTGGATCCCCATCCGGCTGAACAAGGTGACCGTGTGGTCCCAGCCCCAGGTCACCTTCTCCCAGGTAAGCCCAGCCGGCTCTGAGGAGTGGGCCCAACTACTCCCTCCAGAGCCCCCTGGTCTTTCCTAAAATAGTTTCTGCTCCTTCTGTTGGATTGGGGAGCCATTTCTGACCCTCTCCTAATGGAGGGTGGACCCAGAAGCCTCACTTCAATCCCTTCCTCACCATGGCCCTTTTCCTCAGAACGTGTCCAGTGGATGTCACACCACGGAGGTTGCCCCTCGTCACTCTGCCTTCCTGGAGGAGCTTAAGAAGAGCCCAGTGCTGGTGAGACTAAGCTTTGGCCTCGGGGCTTCACCGCCCCTCACTGTGCCCGGTACCACATCTCAACTGAGCAGCCTGGGCTCACAGGGCATGTCCTGCATCCAGCTTTCCTGCTCACCTGTCTCTTGTCCTCCCTTCTCCAGAACTGCTCCATTGCTGTCTGCCAGAGAATCCAGTGTGCCATCCCGTCCTTTGGCGTCCAGGAGGAGTTTAAGGTCACTCTCAAGAGCAACCTCTCGTTTGACTGGTACATCAAGGTCTGTGGGGGCCTGAGGCTCTGCTGGGCACGAGTCATGATCCTTCAGGGCCCAGGGGTCCAGCTGCCATCCTCTCTCTCTTTCACAGACTTCGCACAACCACCTTCAAGTTGCGAGCAAAGCAGAAATCTTATTTGATGAGTCAGAGTTCACCCTGCTTCCAGGGCAGGATGCGTTTGTGATGGCCCAGGTATGTGTCTGGGACACAGAGAGACCTTTGGAGACAGGAAAGGAGGCTGGGCTTGTAGGGGAGAGAGAAGGATGGGCAGGAGGAGTGAACGCTGGGCCTGGAGGGGGCGGGGGGGGGGGGGGGGGGGGTTAGTCATGGGGTTCAGGGAGCACACAGAGCTGAGCACACAGAAACCCAGAATCTTTCTCCTTGATGTACCCCCTCCCCCCTCCCTGCTCCAGACAGAGACCAAGGTGGAGTCCTACGAAGTACATAACCCTATCCCACTGATAGTGGGCAGCTCGATAGGGGGGCTTGTGCTCCTGGCCCTCATCTCTGCCGCTCTATACAAGGTAACTCCCCTGGGACCCTCTTCCTGCCTGCTCCCCTCCCCCACCCCACTGCTTCTCACTCAGCACTGCCTTTCTAGGTTTAACTCCCACTTCTGCTGCCAGTTGGGTGACTTGGCGGGGGAGGTTGTCACAGAACCTCAGTTTCTTCAACTGTACAATGAGACTAAGCATAAGTCAAAGTTGCTCAGTCTTGTCCGACTCTGCCACTCCATGGAGGACCAGGCTCCTCTGTCCATGGAATTCTCCAGGCAAGAATACTGGAGTGGGTTGCCATGCCCTTCTTCCCAACCCAGGGATTGAAGCTGGGTCTCCTGTATTGCAGGCAGATTCTTTCCCATCTGAGTCACTAGGGAAATACCCATTTTGTGGAGGTCATTGGGTTCAAAACTCTAGAGAACTTAGAATGGTCTCTGGTACAGTCGCTCTATAAGGAGTAGTCCTTCTTCTGTTTTCTATTTCTTTCCTTCTTTTCTTTGCCAATAGCAATGCCCTTCCTGTTCCACTTTGCCCAGGGCTCTTTTACACCCCACCACGGTTTTCCTTTGCATCTCTTGGTCCCGCAGTCTCCCTGCCTGTGGCTTTCACCCTGCAGGCATGGCTTTCACCCACCCCGTTCCCCCAGCCTGGGTGCCCTCACTCACTTGCTTCTGCCTCCACAGCTCGGCTTCTTCAAACGACAGTACAAGGACATGATGACTGAAGCTGCGCCTGATGTGGCCACCCCCCCAGTAACAGCTCCTTCCCCATGAGTGGCCTCCCCTGCAGAAGACAGGACATGTTGGGACCAAAGAGCAGGTGCCCAGCCTGCTGGATGGACACCTCTGTTAGGAAATCAGGGCTGTGACGTTTCACTCCAGAGCGACCTGCTTGGGTTTCCATTCTCATCTGTGTGCACAGGCATGTGTGTGTGTGTGCCTGTGTGTGTGCATGAATGTGAGTTGTGTGTGTGGCTCAGATCTCTCTTGAACCAAGATAAGTGCCTTTAGCACAAGGTCTGGGGCCAAAGGGAGTTGCTTGGGCTTCCTTGTGTGTAGGTGAAGGTGCCACTGGTTCTTCCTTGGGGGCAGAGGTGAGGGCAGCTCTTGTAGGTGAACACAAAAGGAAGGGCAACAAATCCCCCCACTTCGGATCTCCCGTGAAGGAAGTAGGACCTCCTTTAGTGGGTGAGCCTGCAGGCTGGCAGGAGCCTGAGCAACTGGGGCTGAGCCCACCAGTGAGAGCCTGTCTGACCATTCCACACTAGAGCTGATGTGTTCAATGCACGATGGTGCACCTCTTTGTGTATTCATTTATTTATTATTTTAATGGTACTTTTATTTTTTTAATAGATGAACCTGTCTGTAGTATCAAAGTCAAAAGACATGCAAAGGTATATGATGAAAAGTCTCTCCTTTCCATCCTGGTCTCCCAGGTCTCTTGTAAAGGGTAGTCCAAGTTATGTGTTTGGAGGTCTCCTTCACTAAGATTCTTTCCTTTTCTCTTTTTATACAATGATTCCAGGGATATGCAAACACACACACATTTTTTTAAACAAATGGCAGCATGCATTATTTATACTGTTCTGCATCTTGCTTTTTTCATGAATATGGCTCAGACATTGTTTTTTTATCATGACATAAAGTACTTTCTCATTCTTTTATATAGTTGTTCTATATTCCACTGTATGGGTGGATCCCAAGCCCATCTCCTTCTGGTATATTGTTTCCAGTCTCACAGTGACAAAAATGGTGAATTAATAAATTGAATGTATGTGGGTTTTGCATGTGTGTAAGCTAATTTATAGGATACATTCCCAGAAGTTTGAGTTTGCCAAGAGGCAATCCCAAGAGACGAATTTGAGTGAAAGATGCTTATTTAAGAGAGACCCCAGGGAATACCAATAGGGAAGGAACATGAGCTGGGGGAGAAAGGCAGACAGTAAAGGGTGTATTACCAACAGAGGTACCACTATGAGCTTGTCTAGTGTAACTCAGCTGGGGAGATCTGGGAGATAAAGTAGAACACCCACATCGACACTCCCTACCTGTGCAGAGAAGGTACACAGAGAGATACCATGTTGTTCAGTTGCTAAGTTGTGTCTGATTCTTTGAAACCCCATGGATTGCAGCTCACCAGGTTTTTCTGTCCTTCTCTGTCTCACAGAGTTTGCTCGAACTCATGTCCATTGAGTCAGTGATGCCGTCCAACCGTCTTGTCCTCTGTCATCCCCTTTTCTCCTTGCCTTCAATCTTTCCTGGTATCAGGGTCTTTTTCAATGGATACACCATGCCCCATGGTTATTGGCTGAGAGTTGCTCTTAGTGGAGAAGAAAGTGTTAATTCCCTGACACTTCTAGCCAGCCCTGAATGTAGGCAGAGCAGGCACTGGTGGCCAGAGAAAGGGCTGCAGATGCTGCCAGTTGGAAGTCCACCAGGGGAGCATGGCCGTGCCCTGGCACAGCCCGCAGAGATTGGGGCAGGGCACCAACAGCACTTGTCTTCCCGAGTGTGTACAGGTGAAGTTTTGTTACCTGTTTCTAGGTAGCCTTCCCTCCTCTGGGGAGTTTTTCCACTGCCCTTCTGCCAACCTTTGCCAATGCAGCACCTACCCTTTGCCCTTAGCACCCACCCTACTTGTCACACCAGTCCTGCTAAGCGGCCATAACTTGGTGTTTACTCTGAATTTCACTTGTGAGGAAGCTGAAGCTTTGCAAGATCATCCTAATTGCTTGAGGTCATATGATAAGTGGGGCTTCTCTGGTGGCTCCGATGGTAAAGAATCTGCCTGCCATGCAGAAGACCCAGGTTCGATCCCTGGGTCGGGAAGTTCCCCTGGAAAAGAGAAAGGCTACCCGCTCCAGTATTCCAGCCTGGAGGATCCCATGGACAGAGGAGCCTGGCAGGTTACAGTCCATGGGGTCACAAAGAGTTGGAAGGGACTGAACAACTAACACTTTCACTTTTCATACGGATAAGGAAGGGATGGAGGTGGGATTCAAACCTGACTCAGTATGGTTCCATAGCTTTTCTCTTTTGCTGTCCTGATGGCCTCAGAGGAATGGCCTGCAGTAGGCATGAGGGAGGTTGATAAAAATGGCAAGTACATGCAGTTCATTGAGAGACAAGGAAGTCATGGCTTAGATGGACATCTGCTCCAGATGTGATAGGACAGAGGGCAGATGAGGGAAGATTCCTGGGGGAGGCGACCCCTGACTCAAGCAGGGACAGGAGCCTTCCAGTCAGTGGGCAGAAGAGTCAGGGCTGGAAGAATGGGCGGGAGCCTGGACATATGTGCTTTGTGAGCCAGAGTGAGGAGTTTCAGTTTTATTCAAAGTGCAATAAGATGTCATCAAGGGGTGACCCATAAGACAATGGCCCTTTGTATCTTTGTTGCTATTCAGTTGTTAAGTCATGTCTGACTCTTCGCAACTCCATGGACTATAGCTCTCCAAGCTCCTCTGTCTATAGGATTTCCCGCACATGAATACTGGAGTGGGTTGCCCTTTCCTTCCTCAGGGAATCTTCCTGACCCAGGGATTGAACCCATGTCTCCTGCATTGGCAGGCAAATTCTTCACCACTGAGCTACCAGGGAAGTCCACCTTGAAATGGTTCTACATAACTTCTTTTTCTGACTTCAGAATCCTGAAAATGACTTTCTTTCTCTTTAAATTGAAAGGAAAAAGACCTCAAGATCTCCAGAGTCCTTAAGTGACCCAGGAAAGGAGAGGGCCTCTGTACCTCCAGGCAGCAGTCCTTGGACAAGCAATCAAGACTCAAAGTCCATATAACCCCTTTGCATTGGAAGCTTGTGTTGAATTCAGCCAGCTAGGAGCTTAATGATGGGTTAAAAAGTAAATTATTTCTAGCGACAGATTACCCTAGCATGACCCCAAAGTTACGAATAAACAGGGCCATAAATCTCTGGTGAAGAAACAGATGAACCTGGGAAAGTCTGTCCTTGGGTTTACTTTGGGGGATCCCTTGGTTCAGAAGAAACATCTGCAACCTCCACCCTTCTTTCTTACCTAGTTGTTGTTTAGTTGCCAAGTCTGACTTTTTGTGACCCCCGCAGTATGCCAGGCTCCTCTGTCCTCCTCTATCTCCTGGATTTGCTCAAACTCATGTCCATTGAGTCAGTGATGGTATCTAACCATCTCACCCTTTGTCACCCCCTTCTCCTCCTGCCCTCAGTCTTTCCCAACATCTGGCTCTTTTTCAATGAGTTGGCTCCCCACGTTAGGTGGCCCCAGTATGGGAGCTTCAGCTTCAGCATCAGTCCTTCCAAGGAAGGAATATTCAGGGTTGATTTCCTTGAGGATTGACTGATTTGATCTCCTTGCAGTCCAAGGAACTCTCAAGAGTCTTCTCCAGCACCACACTTCGAAAGCATCACTTCCTTGTTGCTTAGCCTGCTTTATGGTCCAACTCTCACATGCATACATGACTGCTGGAAGAACCATAGCTTCAACTATATGGACCTTTGTCAGCAGAGTGATGTCTCTGCTTTTTAACATGCCATCTAGGTTGGTCATAGCTTTCCTTCCAAGGAGCAAGTGTCTTTTAATTTCATGACTGTAGTCACTGTCCACAGTGATTTTGCAGCCCAAGAAAAGAAAATATGTCTCTGCTTCTGCATTTTCCCCATCTATTTGCCATGAAGTGATGGGACCAGATACCATGATCTTATCTGAATGCTGAGTTTCAAGCCAAGTTTTTACCCTCCTCTTTCACCCTCATCAAGAGGGTGTTCATCTTTAGTTCCTCTTCCCTTTCTGCCACTAGAGTAGTATCACCTGCATATCTGAGGTTGTAGATATTTCTCCTGGCAATCTTGATCCTAGCTTGTGATATTAATACTTACAGTTTAGAAAAGAGATATCTAACTGGCAATCCTTGGGCCAAATCCAGCCTTCAGGTTTTATTTAGCACTCATGGTTTTGTTTGTTTACTTGTTTTTGGTTACTTGTTTGGTTACTTGTTTTGGTTACCTTTTAAAAGAGAGAGGTTTCTCAGGGAAATCCAGATTTATGGTTTCTCTTGAAAAATGGGAAATGTTTGACAAAACAAGGTGACAGTTTGGCAGAGTCACCCTGTAAGCAGGACAGCTCACTCCATGTACCACTCATGCCTCTGAGGCCAAGCCTGTTATATTTAACGGAACTCTGAGGCCCTGTGTGCCCTGGCCTCTGCTTACCTCTATAGCTCACCTGCTCCTGCCCTCCCCTCTCAACCTTGTATTTCTCAAAGGTATCATATTTAGGCTGACCAACTAGGACCCTTTTGAAAGTGAAGTGTGTTAGTTGCTCAGTCATGTCTGACTTTTTGCAACCCCATGGACTGTAGTCCAACAGGCTCCTCTGTCCATGGAATTCTCCACGCAAGAATATTGGAATGTGTTGTCATTCCCTTCTCCAGGGGATCTTCCCAAACCAGGATCGAGCCCAGGTCTCCTGCATTGCAGGCAGACTCTTCACCATCTGAGCCACCAGGGAAGACTTGAGTGCCACTTCCTCCAGGTCCTTCCAACTCCCTGGCTGAGAAAAGCTGCACTTCTCACATGCTGTCACGGTAACCTATGTTTCTTCCTCTGGACATTGTACCTTTCTGGAGGGCAGGAGTCCTTAGGACAAGATCTAGAACCCGGAACAAACACTTGCTAAATATATGTGTTGAGTAAATGAATGAAGGGGCTTGGATTACCCAGCTTCCTGTTCTCAAGCTCTCTACCAGAAGACAGAGCTCTCCAAGAATCTGTTCCCCGGACTTTCCTGGTGGTCCAGTGGTTAAGAAGTGGCCTGTCAATGCAGGGGACATGGGTCCCACCCCTGCTCCAGGAAGATTTCACATGAAACTAAGCCTGTGTGCCACCACTGCTGAAGCCTGTGTGCCCTAGAGCTTGTGCTCTGCAACAAGAGAAGCCACGGAAATGAGAAGCCCGCTCACCGTAACTGGGGAGTAACCCCAGCTCGCCGCAACTAGAGGAAGCCCACGTGCAGCAAGGAAGACACAAAGTAGCCAAAAATAAGTGAAACCCGTTTTCCTGCATCCCAACACGTTACTTCAGGCTCACATAGTATCTGACTATATGCGCATGCGTGCATGCTTAGTTGCTCAGTCATGTTCCACCCTTTGCAACCTCATGGACGGTATAGCTCACCAGGCTCCTCTGTCCATGGGAATCTCCAGGCAAGAAAGCTGGAGTGGGTTGCCATTCCCTTCTCCAGGGGATCTTCCCCAGCAAGGATCGAACTCGGGTGTCCTGCATCGCAGGCAGATTCTTGAGCATCGGAACCACCAGGGAAATCCTGCTATATGTGACCACTTCACATTTCCTAAACACTGAGAGACTGAATTCACAAACGGACAAATGGTAGACACAGAACTCTGACCCCACAATCTGTAGAAAGCAGCTCAAAGAACTCACCCATCATCTAGAGGAGCCAGTTCAGGAAGCCAGCCTGCTACCTGTATGTCAGACTAGGCATCATGCCGTCTCACCTCTGTGGGCTGCAGCCATGGCTGGGAACTGAGGACTGATCGTGGAGCCTCGGGATGGGAGCTGGAATGGTCTCTTGAAGAGAAATCCAGTAGATAAGGCTTATCACCAACACTTCAGACCCAACTCAGACCACCTCATTTCTACTCTTTCTTGTTTCCAAATGACAGGTTTTCATTTCCCTTTTCACAGAATTTAGCTATAAATGAAATATGAAGACTTTGTTTTTATTCCAGAGAAACCCCTTGTCAGCTCTGAAAGTTTGAGCAAAGACAATTCTTTTGCTCTCTCTGGGTTTTTTTTTTTTTTTTTTTGCCAATGCATGAGTGCCCAGCTTCTTCCTCTTCCTTCACTCATCCTTATCTTTCTGGCACTTTCCATTACCCCTTCATCCACACACCCAACAGTAGGACCTCCTCCAGTTCTGATGCCCATCCTTAGCGAGACATGGAGAAAGAGCATCTTCTCTCAATTCCCAGCCAGAGGGCCTCACCTTTGATTTTCCACAAAGGAAGACAGACTGGGAACCTCCTCTCCCCATCAGCTGATAGCAACTGCAGCATCAGAGGGAGGCAGTGCTATTTTTCTCTCACATAACTGAGCTGCAGCAGTGACTAAGATGCGAGTGAGTGAATGACTGAAAGTCGCTTTTTGCAACCCCATGGACTATACAGTCCATGGAATTCTCCAGGCCAGAATACTGGAGTGGGTAGCCTTCCCTTCTCCAGGGATCGAACCCAGGTCTCCTGCATTGCAGGCAGATTCTTTACCAGCTGAGCCACAAGAGAAGCCCAGAATGGGAACTACTACAAATTCTTTTCAAGGGAACTCATTCCCTTCTCCCTTGCCCAGAATCAGTGCTGCCATTTCTTCCTTTTAATGATTTTTTGATGTGGACCATTTTTAAAAAGTTTTTATTGAATTTGTTACAATATTGCTTCTGTTTTGGTTTTTTGGCTGCCAAGCTTGTGGGATCTTAGCTCCCTGGCGAGGGATTGGATCTGCACCCTCTGCACTGGAAGATGAGGGATTAACCACTGGAACTCTGGGCAAGTCCCAGCCTTTCTTTAACTTCGTGCATGCATCAGATATTGCTGGGATACTTCCTGGAAGAGCCCAGTCCCTACACTGAAGAGGTCTAAAGTCCCCATTTCAGTCCCTGGCTCATCAAATTATTCCTTTCTCTCTCTCTTTTTTTTTGGGGGGGGGGGGGTCTAAACTTCTCCTTCTGAGACTCACCAAAGCAGAACTGATCACTTTCTCCAGGTCACTCTGCTGTTTAGCAAAACTTCTATTTGAAGGCATCAGACTATTGTCTCCCCTGTAGGGTATGATCTCCTTGAAGGCTGGCTCCCTTTCCTGCGTGTTTTGCTTCCCCAGCAGCTGGCCTGCAGCCTGAATCACATGAGCAGCTACGATGTATGGGATGAATGGTTGAGTGAAACAATGCTACCAGGGCTGGAGGTGGGGGAGAGAGAGGGGAAGTGAGATTATCAGCAACGTGGGGAAACCTTCAGCATCTTGAAACCTGTCTTCACCTTGTACTAGCTGGGCAAACAGATGAAAATGACTCAGCTTCTCTTTGCCTCACTTTTGCATCTGTGAAATGGAATAATAGCAGCCCTGTTCCCCTAGGACTGTTGTGAGGATTCAATGAACAAATAGATGGAAAGTGTTCAGTGGTATAAATAACCCAGTTGAAAACTGCACAGAAGACCTAAATAGACATTTTCCCAAAGAAGATATATAAATGGAATACTGACATGTGGAAAGATAGTCAACATCACTAATAATCAGAAAATGTAAATCAAACCCACAGTAAGATTTCACTTGCCACTTGTCAGAATGGCTATTTCTAAAAAGACAACAATTATGTGGTGAGGAGGATGTGGAGAAAAGGGAAGCTTCATGCACTGTTTTTGCTGTTATTGTGGGTGGTGGGAATGTATATTGATATATGGAAAACAGTATGGAGGTTCCTCAGAAAATGAAAAACAGAACTACTATGTGATCCAAAAATTTCACTTCTGGGTATTTATCTCAAGAAAACAAAAACACTAATTCAAAAAAAAATATATGCATCCCTATGTTCATTGAAGCATTATCTACAATAGCTAAGATACAGAAACAACCTGTGTCCATCAACAGATATATGGATGAAGAAGTGGCATATATATATAATGCCAATGGAATACTACTTAGCCATAAAAATAATGAAATATTGCCATTTGTGACAACACCAATGGGCCTAGAAGGTATTATGTTAAGTTAAATAAATCAAAGACAAATACTTTGTGATTTCACTTGATGTGGAATCTAAAAAACAAAGGAACAAACATCACTAAAGAGAAACAGAGTCCTAAATACAGAGAACAAACAGATGATTGGCAGAGGGGAAGGAAATGGGAGAGAGAGAAAAATAGGTGAGAAATATTAAGAGGTATGAGCTTCCAGTTGCAAACTAAATGAGTCATGGGTATAAAATGTACACTGTGGGCAATATAATCAATAACCTTGTAATACCTGCTTATGGTGACAGATAACCACTAGACTTATCATGGTGATTATTTTGATATATAGAAATATCAAATCATTATGTTATGTACTAGGCAGGATAGCATTATAGGTCAATTACACTTCCAAAAAGAAACAGATAAACTCAGAAAAAGAGATCAGATTTGTGGCTACTAGAGGCAGGGAGTAGGGGCTAGGGAATCAGCTGAAGGTAGTCAAAAGGTACAAACTTTCACATAAGTATTATGAGATTTTGTTTTTTGGTCCTGCGGCAGGGCATGTGGGATCTTAGTTCCCCAACCAGGGATTGAACTCATGACCCCTGCATTGGAACTGTGGAGTCTTAACCACTGGACCCAGTCTTAGGGATGTAATGTACAATGTGATGAATGTAATTAACACTGCTGTATGTTATAAATGAAAATTATTGAGAGTAAATCCTAAGAGTTCTCATCACAAGGAAAAAATTTTTTTCTACATCTTTAATGATGTACGTACGTGAGATGATAGATGTTCACTAAGCCTCTTATGGTCATCATTTCATGATGTACATTAGTCAAATCATTACACTGTCTTAAACTCACTCAGTGCTATAGGTCAATTATATCTCAATAAAACTGGAAAAACCGTTCACACTGATATAAATGTTAGGATTATCACAGTTCCTTTGCTCTGCTATCAAGATGTTATTACCTGGGACTTCCCTGGTGGTCCAGTGGTTAAGAATTCACCTCCCAATGCAGGAGACATGGGTTCTACTCCTGGTCCAGGAAGATTCTACATGTCGTGGAGCAACTAAGCTTGTGCACCACAACTATTGAGTCCACGCTCTAGAGCCTGAGCTCCACAACAAGAGAAACCACACAATGAGAAGCCTGTGTACCACAAGGAGAGTACACCCCATTCACCGCAACTAGAGAAAGCCCAAGCACAGCAGCAAAGACCCAGCGCAACCAAACAAGCAAAAAAAAAAAAAAAAGATGTTACTACCCTATGCCTGCTTCTCTCTTCCACTTCTCACGCTTTGCAGGCATTGGCTAAAATCCTCCATAGATCCCAAATCATCCATCACACCAGAACCCCATGCCCAGGTATCCAGGAGCATAGGGAGGACCAGAGGCTTTTGAAGAGAAGCATCTTCCTGAGGGGGCTTCCCAGGTGGTGCTAGCGGTGAGTTTGTCTGCCAATGCAGGAGACGTGGGTTCGATCCCTGGGTCGGGAAGATCCCCTAGAGTAGGAAGTGGCAACTCACTCCAGTATTCTTGCCTGGAAAATTCCACGGACATAGGAGCCTGGTGGGCTTATAGTCTATGGGGTCACCAAGAGCTGGACATGGCTGAGTGACTGGGTACATGCACACACAAACATACCTTCCTGAGTACCTATGTGCCCGTGTGTGTTTCTACACTACAGAATTCAAATAAATTCTGTTTTGAGAAAACTCAGGGGTGAGGTAGACAAGTGTAGTGAGATGGATTGTTTGCAGCAAGAGGAAGGGCTGCAACTATGGAAAATCCCGTCAAGCCTTGTGGGTGAGCATGGGGTAGAAATGCATGAGAAATGCCCACTACATTTCTGTTCTCTTATTTCCATGGAAAAAGAAAAAAAACCAACAACTCAGGAGACAGACTGTAGATCATTCAGTTCCACTTAGCTCGGGCAAACCAGACCTGAATTAAAATAGCTTTTGTCCTGGTTTCTCTAACCCACTCCCCACAACCACTTCCATCCCCCACCCATACATGGTAGATCAGATGCAGCCCCTCCTACCCTACCATCCTTCTGGAATCTTCTTCAGCCCCTCTGAGCTCAGAGACAGAGCAGAAACTTATGGAGTCAGAAATGTCAGCAGTGGGAAGGCTGGCTGTTCTTCAAACCTCCCCAGACCATCCCTCTGCCCTTGACTGCTTGCCCCAAGTTTGACCAGGACCCTGAACACCCTAGGGGTGCCAGGTGGACAAAGCTGGATGTGACTGACTGCACTGAAGAGATGAGTAACTGGGATGTCCACCCCTTCCTTGCTTATATCATCCCCTTTACTGTCATCCTTTTTTCTGGAAATGTCAAAGTCATGAATCACTGAAATGGGGCTTTGAGTTTTAGATACCCTAAGGTCTTGGCTGGAGCCTCATTGCCTTTATCTGTAAAATGGGTGGGTTGAATTAAGGACACATTCTGGTCTACAGTTTTATGATTCAAGTCTTCCTTGCCAAAAGCGAGGTACCTTATCTTGACTTTTCTCTGAAGCATCATGGAAGTATGTTGAGTAGAGTGAGAGAGGGGATAGAGTCTTACTGGTCCAGGATTCTTATCCTGTCCATCCTCACCCATCCAGGGTGGAATCTATGTCTAAGGAAAGACAGTGACAGTAAGGCCAGGTTCAAGGTTCTTTGAAGGCTGGTGGCCTCTGTCCATAACACCAGCCCTGAGTCTCCCAGACTTGCAGTTTGAGTCATTTCTGGTTGTCTTTTATCATCTCCAGGATCTGGGCTGCTTCTCTTTTCTCTTTGTTGGGTTTTTCTGCCGCCGTTTCCTTCTTGGAATTGAACCCCCACACCCTTGCTCACTTGCTCTCAAATTTCCTTCATGGCAAAAAATTCCAGGGGGCTTCCCTGGTGGCTCAGTGGTAAAGAATCCATGTGCCAATGCAGGAGACTCAGGTCCAGTCCCTAGGGAGGGAAGACCCCCTGGAGAAGGAAATGGCCACCCTCTCCAGTATTCCTGCCTGGAAAATCCCATGGAGAGGGGAGCCCGGCGGGCGACAGTCCATGGGGTCGCAGAGTCGGACACGACTGAGTGAATAAATGACAACAACCCTCACTCACTCATTCACTCTCAAATTTTCTTCATTGCCAAGAATTCCAGGGCCCTTCTCCAGCCATATTTTGTCTGCGGTCTCCTCAGGGCTGCACCTCTCTCTGGGTGATATTGCTGCCCCCAGCCCCTCCGCCACTGCCCTGGGACCACCCATTCCAGGGTCACCAACAGCCTCTGTAGCCAGATTAGAGACTTCTCATTTCTTACCTCACTCGTGTCACTTGACGGCAGCCTGTGACGTCAAGCCTGTGACGTCAAGCCTTGACCGCAGTTCACATGCCTTCTCTCCAGGCTGCCTTTTCACCGTGTCCTTCTCTCTCCCCCCCTCCTTTTTTTTTTTCTGAAGATTTTGTTAACGTGGACCATTTTAAAAGTCTTCATTGAATTTGTTACAATATTATTTCTGTTTTATTTTGTAAGATTTGTTTATTTATTTATTTATTGGCTGGGCTTACTCTTCGTTGCTGAGCGGGCTTTTCTCCAGGTGCGGTGCACACGCTTCTCGGGGTGGTGGCTTCTCTTGTGGTGGATCACGGGCTCTGGAGCATGCGTGCTCAGTAGTTGTGGCACTTGGGCTTAAGTAGCTGTGGCCCAAGGGTCATAGGTGCCCCGTGGCATGTGGGAGCTTCCCAGACCAGGGATCGAACCCATTGTCCCCTGCATTGGCAGGAGGATTCTTAAACACTGGACCACCAGGAAAATCCTACTTTGGTTGTTCACATTCTGATCTTTTGGCCGCAAGGCATGTGGAATCTTAGCTCCCTGATCAGGGATTGAACTTGCACACCCTCCATTAAACACTGGACCTCCAGGGAAGTCCCTCTCCTCCTTTTTGGACACTTTTCTTCCCAACCTTCTTGAGCCTCTTGTGGCAATAATGGCTGTTTTCCTGGGACCCAGGCCAGGCCCATTTTTCTCCTTCATTTTCATACTCCCAGCACTTCCACCGATGGTTCCAGGACTTGTTTCCAGCCCAGGCTTTTCTCCCGAGATCCAGACCCACACACCCTTCAGGATGTGGAGGCTTCTCCACTTGGGAAGCCCGCTTACCTCACCCAGTGATTATCGTAGCATAGTAAGCTAAGGCTTCCCAAGGGGCGCTAGTGGTAAAGAACCTGCCTGTCAATGCATAAGAGACGCAGGTTCAATCCCTGGATTGGGAAGATCCCCTGAAGAAGGACATGGCAACCCACTCCAGTATTCTCACCTGGAGACTCCCCATGGACAGAGGAGCCTGGCGGGCCACAGTCCGTGGGGTCGCAAAGAGTTGGACATGACTGAAGCAATTTATCACTCATGCAAAAGTAAGTTAACTGTCAATAATAAAAGTTCACAAATACTCTTCTGAGCATTTTCACACTTACTAACTCAACTGCCCCAACAACAATAGGAAGTGTGTATTTTTATTATCACCTCATTTTGCAGAGGAGGAAATGGTCAGAGAGATGTCAGAAGAGCCTCAACTTTTTTTAACTTTTAAAAATTGTATTTTTTTTTAGTTTGTATTTTTATCAAAGTCATTCATAGGCACAGTCAAATTGTTTCACAAGCTTTGCTATCAAAAATAGCTGTCATTTATCTTTCCCCTCGACACCTTCCTCTCTGGGAGCAGTCATTTTCAATGAAAGAGGCCAAACTCTTATTTTTAAATTTTAATTTGTTTTTATTATTTTAAAAAATTTATTGGCATGTAGTTGCTTTACAATGTTGTGTTAGTTTCTGCTGTACAGCAAAGTGAATCAGTCGTACATATATCCACTCTTTTAAAAATTCTTTTCTCATATAGGTCATTACAGAGTATTGAGAAGAGTTCCCTGTGCTAAACAGTAGGCCCTTATTAGTTATCTATTTTAAATAGGGTAGTGTGTATATGTCTATCCCAGACTCTCAGTTTATCCCTCCCCAGGGATATCCCTCCCCAGTTTATACCCCCGCAAGGGTCCCTTTACCTTTGGTAACCCTAAGTTTGTTTTCTACCTGAGACTCTATTTCTGTTTTGCAATTAAGTTCCTTTGTACCATTTTTTTAGCTTCCACATAAGAGTGATAGCACTTGATACTTGTTTTTCTCTGTCTGACTTATTTCATTCAGTCTGACAATATCTAGGCCCATTCATGTTGCTGCACATGACATTATTTCATTCTTTTTTATAAACCCAAACTCTTAGAACACCATACTTTGGTTCCCTTAACACAGAAGTTGGCTGTACCCACCACCCCTCCCCACTGCTACCCTCCGGCTCAGGGACTGTCATCAGTGTCCACGCCTTAGGGACCAGTCAGCCTTCAGTCCATCCCCATGGCCACCAGCTCACCCAGAAGCCTTCATCATCTCTCTCCTGACCAACCCGTCTCCAACCGGCTCCCAAGGAATCCATGCCCCACACAGCCCCTTTTTCTGGTTTTCTAAAGCTCAAATTTGAAGATCTCAATCTTTGTAATTTGCTTCTATGCCTCCCTCTGTCCTCAAGATAAAGCTGACAGGCCTTAAGGGGGCTTTCCAGGCCTGAGTTCTGCTTCCGCTTCCCCTCTCCCCGACTGACCACATCTTTTGCCACTTCCCACCTCCCACTCTCTGGTTTCTACCACTGATGTCCTAAGAAGCCCTCTTATCTCGTGTCTCTTCCACATTTGGCCACTCCTTCTGAAATATGCTCCCCTCTGGTCAGTTGCTTGCAAGACTCAGATCAAGTGTCACCTCTTCCAGGAAGTTTTACTGACACTTCACACCCTTCCAATCTGGGTATGATACCCTGTGACCAACGCGTATCTTCTCTTCTCATAGCAATGTCTTGCAGTTTACGTGTTTGCCTTCTCCACTGATCCCAAAGCTGGGGCCTTGTGGTCTGTGTTTTCCCATTCTGTTGAGAGATGGCTTGCATAATCAGCCTCAAATTAGACCTGTTGAATAAGTGATAAACAAATGATGAACAAATACCCACTCTGCCTTCCTCCTAGGGTCCAGAGGCTTGACTCTTGGGCCCAGAGGTTGCCAGGTCCACAGTGGAGGAGTCTTCCCAGAGCCTCTCTTAGGGTCTGACCCCACCCTGGCATCTACCCTTTCCCATCCCCTGGTTCATTGACATTTCAAAGTCAAGGGAAACTTTCTTCTGTACAATAAGGTAACATGGGAGAGGTGGGTGGGGCAGGAGATTTGCATCCACCCCAGCCTAGGTTGCAGAGACAGGAGAAGCGAGTCATATCATCTCTGCTTAGAAAGACTTCTGGACACTGTGTGTGGGCTGCCTGCCCCTTTCTCTGCTTATTTCAATTGTATTCTCCACCCCCTACCTCTGAGTCATGCTGACGACTTCCCTCCCTGTGTCTGGCCTCCTGAACCTCTCTCTGTGCACTGGCTTCCTTGGCATCTTGGTCTAGCTCTTCCCTTTGGGGCTCAAGTGCTCTGATGCCCACATCTGACCTTCTTGTCATGACCGGGACCCGGGTTTTTCTCTTCCTGTTGATGGGTAAGCTGAGGGTCATGATGGGGAGGAGAGGATGGGGGTTGAGCTAGGGAGAGAGCAGAGAACGCACTTTTCAAATTGAGACTTTAGAGGAGGGATCTTGAGTTATAGTATGGTTGAGGATCTGGGTTTTGTGGAGGTCGAGCGGATAATGAATCAATTTTAGGGGTGTTCAAGAGAAAATGCTGGAAGAGAGGCCAGTTGCCGGGACAATGCAGAGGTGTCTCAAGTAGGCAGAACAAGTCGATTGTGTACTCTGTGTGCCTCATCTGTTTGGCCCCAAGTTTTCCTGAATTCTCCTTCATGGGAGCCCTGAGGGAGGTATGGGGAAAGAGGTCTATTTGGGTGTTGCTCTGTGGAAATGGAGAACTGAAACTTGCTAGCAGACTAGTGGAGGAACAGCTGAAGGAGGCAAACAGGGCTGAGAGAGGTCTGAGCCTGGGGGGTTCAGAAGCCCAGGAGATGCTGGGGCATTATGCCTGGAGGGGATGGTGGGGGAAGGTAGCCTGGGGGCCAGGAAGACCCTTCCTCAAAGCTGGTCTCCTCACCTTCCTTCCCAGCCCCGGTGTCCTCTCTCTGCTTCAACTTGGACACGGAGCAACCGACAACCTTCCGTGTGGACAGTGCTGGGTTTGGACACAGTGTGGTCCAGTATGCCAAATGGTGAGGACAGTGTGGTGTCTTTGGCTTTCATCAACTCCTTCCCTGCACGGGGTTGGTCTCTCCCCACATCCCTCCCTTTATTCACAAACTCTCCTCTGTCTACATGGCAATTCCCCCTAAGGCTATGAAGAACTGGGCCGAAGAAGGGCCATCATGCCATGTCAATGACCACAGCTAACTTCGTTTTTTTATTGAGCAATCACTAAGTGCCAGGCACCTTTGGACGGACACTTGTTTCATCCTCACAGCAACCACAGGATGCAGGAAGCCACCACTCAGCAAATGTTTACTGAGCATCTACTACTATATGTCTCAGGAGCCAGACATATACTAGAGAATGAAAGAAACCAAAATCTCTCTCATGTGGAAGTTAAATTGTTATTAATCTCCACTTTACAGATGAAACTGATGCTTAAAGAGGGAAAGCAAACTGGCCAAGTGGCATTCTGGCTCCAGCATCCGTGACCTTAGCTGCCGTGTTCTTTTCTCCCCCAGGCTGGTGGTTGGAGCCCCCCAGGAGGTAAAGGCTGCCAATCAAACAGGTGGCCTCTACCAGTGCGACTACAGTGTGGGCAGGTGTGGGGCCATCCCCCTGCAGGGTGAGTGGCTGCCCATGGCTGGCACCCAAGTTCAGGCTCCTGTGCTCTATGGGTTTGTGAGGAACACAGGAGACTCACTCCCTGGCTTCAGCTCTGTCTGCAGACCCTGAGCCTCAGACAGGCCTCCTGACCCTCCCATAGTCCTCCCTCCGATCCCACCCCTGCGCCCCCATAGCTCCATCAAGACCTGAAAGCTCCCTTCACCTGTCAGACCTCCTCATTTCCCAGAGTTGGGGTGCCCCCTGCCTCCTCTGACCTGAAGGTAACCGTGCACACATCCGCACCCTCAGTGCCTCCAGAGGCTGTGAACATGTCCCTGGGCCTGTCCATGGCGGCCGCCACTAACCCCTTTCAGCTGCTGGTGAGTTGTCCTGGGTCACGGGAGCATCCTGAGAGAACACATGGCGACCTGGGACTCTGGTGCTGGTGGTCTCGTGGAGGGTGGAGGAACGGGAGGGTGCGACGGTAGCAGGGACAACCCCTTCCACCAAGCCCCTCTGCCCCCAGGCCTGTGGCCCCACCATGCACCACACATGCCGGGAGAACGTGCACTTAACCGGGATCTGCTTTCTGCTGGCCTTCCCATCCCAGCAGATCCAGAGGATCCCGGCTGCCCTGCAGGGTGAGTGTTTGGGGCCACTGAGTCCTTCGAGGTGGAGAAGGCAATGGCACCCCACTCCAATACTCTTGCATGGAAAATCCCATGGACGGAGGAGCCTGGTAGGCTGCAGTCCATGGGGTTGCTAAGAGTCGGACACGACTGAGCGACTTAGCAGCAGCAGCAGCAGCAGAGTCCTTTGAGGAACCCACACACATCTGACAGAGGCTTGCCGTGGGGCCAGGAGCACTTACCAGAGTGGAAAAACCAGAGGGATCCAGAAAAAAAAATTTTGCTGGAGGGCACAGTGATTCCAAACATGCCTGGAGAGGTCACCACCTACTTTACACCGGCTTCATCGCTGTTCCAGGGCAGGGTATTTCTAGGACCGTTCTCTCTCTGAGCTTCGATGCCCTCGTCTGTTTGATGGGACTAACAGCACACCCGACACTGAATAACATGGATGGTCCACGGCCAGGGTTTAGCACAGCACCTCAGTGGCGAGGGCTCAGTTTATGCCAGCTGCTATAATTTTTAGAGCAAAGGACATTTATTTTCACCCATTGTACCCTGTGGTATATAACCAATTGATGTGTGCAGCAGGCTGGGAAAGGGTGATGAGGATACAGGCAATCTGAGCAGTGTGCATATGTGTGTGTGTGTTTGTATGTGTGTATGTATGTGTATGTAATGTACATATATATGTATTTGTGTGTTGTGTGTATGTGCATGCATGTGATGTTTACATGTATTTTTGCATGTTGTGTGTATGTCTGTGTGTTTTTACATGTATGTGTATGTGTGTTTGTGCATGTTGTATGTATGTTTGCATGTGTGTTTGCATGTGTATGAGTGTGATATATGTATATATGTGTTTGTGAATGTTGTGTATGTTTTTGTGTGTTGATACGTATGTGTACTAGCGTGTGTATGTGTATATGTATTTGTGTATATGATGTGTATGTTTGTGTGTGTGTGGTATATGTGTATGTGTATACACGTGTGTGTGTGTGAGTACAGGTTGAGGACCCGGCTTCCCCTGTGCTGGTGGGGATGGGGGATGAGGAGGTGAAACAGTAAGCTTCTCAGACCCCGTCTGGGGCAGATCAAGGCCCCCCTCCTGATTTCACATTCACACTCAGGCCCTTGGGGAGACTGACATCTGGGGCCTTGACTGGGATACCCCTCCCAGCACCTCCTATGCCCCTGGGCTTCCACCAGGACACCTCTCTTTCTGCTGGGAAGCCTCAGGGGCAGAAGGGGGAAGCTAGGGGCTAGACAGGAATCTCCATCAGCGAGCCAAGTCAAGAGGGACTCCCTCTTCTTTTTTTTTTTATTGTTTTTGCCATACACTGTCATGATCCTCTTCTTTTTTTCAAAAAAATATTGATTTAGTATTTAAGTTATTTTTGTCTGCCCTGGGTTTTCATTGCTGCTCAAGAACTTTCTCTAGCTGCAGCAGGCGAGGTGTGGCGGCGGGTGCGGAAGGTCGTGCTACTCTTGGTTTCAGTGTATAGGCTTCTCAGTTTCAGTCGCTTCTGTTGTGGGTCACAGGCTCTAGGATGCAATGGCTTCAGTAACTGCGGTTTGCAGGCTTAGTTGCCCCACAGCATGTGGGATCTTCCAGGACCAGGGATCTAACCGTGTCTCTTGTATTGACAGAAAGATTCTTAACCACTGGTCCACCACGGAAGTCCCCGAGCTGTCTCTTCTGAGGACGAATTTTGTTTAAATATTTAACAACAGTAGTTTGGTGCTGACCCCGAGCCAGGAGCTGGAGCAGGGTCCTTTTATTGCTGGACAGTGGAGACGGTGGGAGAGAAGGTGGAGAAAGGCCGGGGGGTGGGGGGCACGGACAGTCAAGGTTTAAGGAGGGGCCCCAGCCTCTCACCATCTGGACTGGACGAATTGTCACTGTTTAATCAACCAGGTATGAGCAGCTGAATCACAGATGTGGCCTCTTTAGAAACTTTGGGAGACCGAGGGGCCCTGTTCTAGGCAGGAGTCAGGGCAGCTCCTGGGAGGGAAACTCCTTGTCTTGTGGCCAAGAGACCCGGGCTTTGTGAGTGTCCCTCTGGGGACTGGTGCCATCTCCTTCCCCAGAGTGCCCACGGCAGGATCAGGACATCACCTTTCTGATCGACGGCTCAGGCAGCATCTCCTCCAGCGATTTTAACAAAATGCTGAACTTCGTGAGGGCCGTGATGAGCCAGTTCCAGCGTCCCAGCTCCCAGGTGAGTGCTCAAGGGAGGGAAGGCCGGGGGGGTGTAGCCCCCACCCCCACCCGGCCCGGGGGAGGCTTGTGGGAGGAGCCTCGAGGTTAGGATGCCTCTGCCTGACTGAACCCCAGCACTGCTTGGCTTGGTTCTCCCAGTTCTCCCTGGTGCAGTTCTCCAGCACGTTCAAGGAACACTTCACTTTCAAAGACTTCGCTACCAGCTCAGACCCACTAAGCCTCCTGAATTCCGTCAGGCAGCAGAGAGGGTGGACATTCACGGCCTCAGCCATCCAATTTGTCATGTGAGTCCTGACTTCTCCCCCAAAGCATCTAAGTCTTCCTTCAGGGCCCCACCTGTCTCAGTGAGGAAGGGAGAGGTGGGCACTGAAATTCAGTCTGTGGTCTCCTGACCAAGCCAGGGGCCTCGAGTAGGACAGAGCATCCCCTCGTTCTCACAAAGGCATCAGGGGCCAAGCAGCAGCTCCGTTTACTGGCCCCTGGACCTTTCTCTTCTCTGACAGAGGACGACTGCTCAGTGCTGCAAATGGGGCCCGAAAAGATGCCTCCAAAATCCTCATCGTCATCACTGATGGGGAGAAAACAGAAAACCTGGATTACAAGGATGTCATTCCCCAGGCTGAGGCCGCTGGCATCATCCGCTATGCAATCGGGGTAGGATGGGAGGATGCCTTTACTCTACCTCCTCCCCTCAAGTCCTCTTAAGGCACCTTCCCTTTTAAGGACAGAAGCTCTCAGCTCTCTTAGCTTCTTCTACCTTCAGGATGAAAACTTTGTTCCAGCCTGGGGGACCCTCATCCTTTTCCTTAAACTCCTTCATGCTGTCTGAGCCTCATTTTTCTTGCCTGTTTGCTGGCTGTAATTGTATTAACCTCTCAGGGTTACTGGAGGAGCCCAGCATCCATGAGGCATGTTATAGTTTGGATTATTTTCACTGAGTTGGTCTTTGCTGGGGACAGGTGGGGTCAGCATTTCAATACAGCCGTTCCTTGCAAGAATTATTTGCCATTGCCTCCACACCCTCTGAAGAGCATGTGTTTCAAGTGGAGAACTTTGATGCTTTGCGAGACATTCAGAAACAACTGAAAGAGAAGATCTTTGCTATTGAGGGTAAGTCAGAGATGGAACTACTCGCTTCAGAAGCCCTCATCTATAAATCCTTTTTCTTCTAGAACCTGGACTCCTTTGTCGTGGGCCAGTTCCTCCCTTTGGGTATTTTAGTCTCCAACACGAGATCTTATTGGGCTTCCTCAGTGGCTTAGCAGTAAAGAATCTTCCTGCAATACAGGAGCCACAGAAGATGTGGATTTGATCCCTGGGTCAAGAAGATCCCCTGGAGGAGGCCATGGCAACCCACTCCATTATTCTTGTCTGGAGAATACCATGCACAGAGGAGCCTGGCAGGCTACAGTCCATGGGGTCACGTAGCACTGGACACGACTGAAGCAAGCTAGCACATAGCACACACAGGAGATCCTCTTAAAGCTGAGATTCTCCTTGAACCTGGCAAAGCTTGTCTTTCCCCCATAGAACCTAGGTGTCATACCTTTCCCCAGGTACGCAGACCACAAGCAGTAGTTCCTTCGAATTGGAGATGTCTCAGGAGGGCTTCAGTGCTGTGTTCATGCCTGTGAGTGGGGCCCCTTTTAGCACATTGATGTAGAGTTAGGCAGAGAGGGAGGAGGGAAGGCAAGAATGGGTATCCGATGAGTGGGAGGAGTCAGCGGCAGGCATTTCTTCAGAATAGGTTGTCTTCTTCCTACCTGCTCACCCTGGAGTCCTTTCCTCCCAGGATGGACCGGTTCTGGGGGCTGTGGGGAGCTTCAGCTGGTCTGGAGGTGCCTTCCTGTACCCCCAAAATAGGAAACCCACCTTCATCAACATGTCCCAGGAGCACGTGGACATGAGAGACTCTTATCTGGGTGAGACAAGGCTGCGGTTGGGGGCTGGGCAGGAGACGGGTTGCCTGGGAAGGACAGGGGCCCTGGGGTGGGGGATGAGGATGGAGGTGGGGAAGCCTCGGTGCTGAGGCCTGGCCCCTTCAGGTTACTCCACAGAGCTGGCCCTTTGGAAGGGGGAACAGAGCCTGATCCTGGGGGCCCCCCGCCATCAGCACACCGGGAAGGTGGTCCTCTTCACCCAGGTGTCCAAGCAATGGAGGCCGAAGGCTGAAGTCACAGGGAGCCAGGTTGAGTGTGTGTGGGGTCTCCAGGGGCAGAGAAGGAGAGAAAGTGGTTGCGGGGCCCGTGGAGGAGGTGTTGGTGTCTGAGGAGAGGCAGGACCTGGGGGGCGTGCCCTTGGCAGAGGGCAGACAGGATGACCCCCAACTCTGCCCTCCAGGTTGGTTCCTACTTTGGGGCCTCCCTCTGCTCCCTGGATGTGAATGGAGACAGAAGCTCTGACCTGGTCCTCATCGGGGCCCCTCATTTCTACGAGCAGACCCAGGGGGGCCAGGTGTCCGTGTGCCCCTTTCCCCGGGGGGTGAGTAGTGATGAGACCTGGGCTGGGTGGGGTCTGGGTGTGGGTGGAGGGGTCGCCTGGATTGAGCCCCAACACCATTCTCGTTCTGCAGAGAGCTAAGTGGCAGTGTGATGCTGTCCTGCGAGGGGAGCCAGGCCACCTCTGGAGCCGCTTTGGGGCAGCCCTGACAGCGATGGGGGATGTGAATGGGGACAGGCTGGCGGATGTGGCCATCGGGGCCCCGGGAGAGCAGGAGAACCAGGGTGCTGTCTACCTGTTCCACGGAACCTCAGAACTGGGCATCAGCCCCTCCCACAGCCAGGTGAGGCTTGGTTACAGTCCTTGTTGCCACAAAACCTCTTCCTGGAACCTTCCTGTCTTAGACACTGCCACATGAAAATTCTTCTTTCCCTCATCTTACCTCTTTTGCCTAGAACTGGGCACCTAGTAGGCATCAAACAAAATCTGTAGAGCTTCAGAAATGGAAACATTGGTAATTCTTTAATTTATATAGGCAGATTCTTGGTGTCTCAGATGGTGAAGAATCTTCCTGCAATGCAAGAGACCTGGGTTTGATCCCTGGGTCGGGAAGATCCCCTGGAGAAGGGAAAGGCAACCCACTCCAGTATTCTTGCCTGGAGAATCCCATGGACAGAGGAGCCTGGTGGGCTACAGTCCACTGGGTCACAAAGAGTCAGACATGGCTGAGCGACTAACATTACGTTGTGTGGTGACTTGATACTTTCTCCATCCAAGTCTTTTAACCCCCTAGCAGTTTTACCCCATACATAGGCCAGGCATGAGCAAAGACATTTTAAAGATGAAATCTGGGGCATGGAGAAGATAAGTGCCTTGACTTGTCCAGGGTTTATAGTGGATCAAGAATTGTGGAGAGGGAGGTTCCAACCTCTTGTCTCTGACCGGGTACTCCACCTCTATCTGGCTCACTTTGCCAATCAGTTTAGTTCTGGGAGCCTCAGTCTGCCTGTCCGCCTACCCCTTCGTCTCCCTGGATGTCCTGACTTTATTTTCTCCTGCCATCAGTAACCCTGCCAGATACCCATAGGCAGGAGTCCTTCACTGGGTGGGGCAGGCTGAGAAGGGAGGGCAAAAGTTAAGAAGTCTCAATTAAAAAAATAAGCAAAAGATCTGAAAAGACTTTTCTTCAAAGGTGATATATAAAGGACCAATTTGCACATAAGAAGATGTTCAGCATCATTAGTTATCAGTCATCAGGAGGTCAAAACCACAGTGAGACATCACTTCACACCTACTAGGATGCCTGGAATCAGAAAGACAGTTGGTAACAAGTGTTGATGAGGATGTGAAAGCATGTGGCATACTCAACCACATAATTGGGAATGTAGAATGATGCAGCTACTTTGGAAAACAGCTCTTCAGAAGGTTAAACTAGAGTCCTGGGTGACCCAGAAGTCCCCTCTAAGAGAATTAAAAACATGTCCATACACGAAACAGTTACACATGATTGTTTATATTAGTGGTATATGTAACAACCAAAAGGTAGAAATAATCAAAATGCCCATCCACTGATGAACAGATAAAGAAAATGTGGTATACCCACACAGTGGCATATTATTCGGCCATGAAAAGAATGAAACACTGACATCATGGATGAACCCCAAAAACATTATGCTTAGTGAAAGAAGCTAGATCCATCAAAGGACCACATAGTGTGTGATTCTGTTTACATGAAATGTCCAGAATAGGTAAATCCACAAAGTCAGAAAGTGGATTATTGGTTGTCAGGGGCAAGGGGTAGAGGAGAATAAGGATGTGGGGGTGACTGCCAAGGGGCCTTTCTAGCCCTGATACTCTTCATGGTAAGTTACTGAGTCGTGACCATATGCCAGGTGCTGTTCTAAGAACTCCATGAATTAGTTCATTTAGTGCTCTGAGGTTTTATCATCCTAGATGAGGGATGAGGAAACTGAGGTACAGAAAGACTGACTCTGGGCTTAAGATCTCATGGCTCATAAGTGAAGGAGCCAGAATAGGAAGCCGAGATGAACTAGCCAAGTGAATGAATGAACGTCAGGTCACCAGGCCAGTCTTTCTAGCTCCGCTTCTTCATTTATGTCCCAGAAATCTTTTGTCTTTAGTCACTATATCTCTACTCCCACTTCCTCTTTTTAGGTATTTCTTGGAGTTGTCTTTTTTTTTTACGGCTCACCCCTTCATTCTCTCTCACTCATCCCCTCTTCCTTGTTCCTTTTGTTGCTTCTGTTCAACTTACTTTTCTAACCTTCAACCTGACTTGGGCTTCCCTGGTGGCTCAGTGGTGAAGAACTCACCTGCTAGTTCAGGAGAGGCGGGTTCGATCCCTGGTTCAGGAGGATCCCCTGGAGGAGGAAATGGCAACCCATTCCACTCTTCTTGCCTGGGAAATCCCGTGGGCAGAGGAGCCCGGTGGGCTATAGCCCATGGAGACGCAAAAGAGTCAGACATGACTGAGCGACTAAGCAATAACAACAACCTGATTTGCGGCACTCTCTCCGGCCAGCGAATCACAGGCGCCCAGCTCTCTCCCAGCCTCCAGTATTTCGGGCAGTCGCTGAGCGGTGGTCAGGACCTCACCCAGGATGGACTGGCAGACTTGGCTGTGGGGGCCCAGGGGTACGCATTGCTGCTCAGGTGAGAACACACCCCCTCTGGGTAGTCCCAGGTCTGTGAGGACACCAGCCTCTCTAACCGCCCTCACTGGTTGTCCTCCTGAAACCAGGGGCTTGTCCTCAGCTCAGTGTTCTGCCCACAGGACCAGACCTGTGCTCAGGATGTGGGCAAACATTCACATCACACCCGCAGAGATTGCTAGGTCTGTCTATGAGTGTCAGCAGCTGGTGACCTTTCCCCATGATCTCGGCGAGGCCATTGTCTGCCTCCGTGTTTACCAAAGTTCCAAGAACCAGTTGGGTGAGTCGTTTGCCCCTTGACCCAGGATGCCTTGACCCTGGGAGTCCCCAAGCCCAAGGCTCCTGTCTCCTCTCTTGCCCCTTGCCCACTTGGGAAGTTCCTCTTTTTCTCTCAGCCTTTTCCATCCCTCACTTTCTCCTATAGTTAACCTCCAAAGCATTGTGACCTTTGACCTAACCCTTGACCCTGGCCGCCTGAGTCCTCGTGCCATCTTCCAAGAGACAGGGACTCGGAATCTGACCCATGTTCGAGAGCTGGGGCTGGAGCAGCACTGTGAGACTGTGAGGTTGCTTCTTCCGGTGAGGGGGCACCTCAGAGTCCTGGGGAGGGAGGCGACTCTGAGGCTGGTGGCAGGTGGTGGCTGGGCAGAGACACGGGGATGTGTTCTGGTCCTTGCCGTGGCTCTGCCCCCAAATGGCAAGTGGAAAGCAGGAGGGGCTTAACACAGGTTAGCCGAGTGATTGAGAGAGTGAAGGATGGATGAGGTTGGCTGCATCAGCCAGAGGCTACACGGCTGGATTTCAGGTAGAAGCCTACAGCTGCTCCGGAGAGCCATGGGGCATTGGGCTGGCATTCTTTTATCTAGCCATTCCTCCGAGACAGGTCCTGTCCTCCACACCAGGGAACCAGCAGTGGACAAAATGATCGTGACCAGGGGGAGCTATAGGGGAAGATCAGAAGCAAATCAAATTCCTAGATAATACATGTTGATAATATTTCTAGATAATAGTGATGAAAGAGAGATAAAGCTGGAGAGAGAACAGAGAGGGTTTCAGGAGGCCATGTGGAACAGTCTGGGGAGACCCTGAGTAGAGTGAGGGAGCCCGAAGGAGGCTGTGGGAAGGAAGCTCAAGGTGAAGGACAGACAACCACAGCAGCGGTTCCACATGCAAATCCTAGCAATGAGCGTTGGTGAGGGGCTGTGGGGTGGTACCATTGTTACTCCATTTTACGAATGAGGAGATGGGACCCAGTTGGTGGCTGCCAGGGTGTGTTTCTTAGCCAACTGCTTCCTCCTGAATCCATCTCCAGGACTGTGTGGAGGATTCGGTGACCCCCATCATCTTGCGTCTCAACTTCTCCCTGGTGGGTAAGCCCATCTCTAGCCTAAGAAATCTCCAGCCTATGCTCGCAGTGGATGCCCAGAGATACTTCACAACCTCTGTGAGTCCTGGGGTTGGCTTCTTCCAGAGGGGTTGGAGGGGGTGAACTCTAGATCTTGAGGGAAAACCCTGCTTTGCCTTCCTTCTCAGGTCCCCTTTGAGAAGAACTGTGGCGCAGACCATGTCTGCCAGGATGACCTCAGCATTTCCTTTGGGGTCTCAGAGTGAGCGTCCAGCCCCTTAGACCTACCCTGGTTCTCCTGGAACCCAGGGCTCCTGTCCCTGGCTCTTCCTAACGTCTCTACCCAGGGCTCTGGACCCAGACACACTGTCCCTGTCTCTCCCCCGACTTCCCCACTCTGCATTTCATCCCCACCCCATTTTCAGCCTCGGTCACAGAATCACCTTCTCTCCTCTGCCCCAGTGCTAGCTTGAAGACCCTGATTGTGGGGAGTAACCTGGAGCTAAACTTGAAAGTGAGAGTGTGGAATGATGGTGAGGACTCCTATGGAACCGCAGTCACCTTCTTCTACCCTCCAGGGCTGTCTTACCGACGTGTGACTGGGGACCAGGTACTGTTCCCTCTGGGGAAAAAAAGGCTGATGGCAGGGGGCCAGCAGAGACTCCTGTGTTGGGTTCAGTGCTCAGGCAGGTCTTCCACTGTTTAGCATTCTTAAAAGCCAAGAGGGCTGGACTGATCATGGTTAGATGGATGTGGTTGTGAACACATCTCTGAGAACACAGAGCTGAATTGGCATTTTGAGAATGATAGTCAGGAATGAGTTCCCAGGAGGATGCTAGTGTGAGGAGCACAGGGACTCTGCCTTCTATTTCTTTGTATTCCACATTGTATCACTGCTTCTCTTTTGAAGGAGAACATATCTCAGCCTTCAGGTATTTTAAAACACTGTTCTAGGGAATTCCCCGGTGATCCAGTGGTTAGGACACAGGGTTTTCACTGCCATGGCTCAAGTTAAATCCCTGGTCAGAGAATGGAACTAAGATCCCAAAAGCCTTGTGGCTCAGAAAATAAAATAGAAAAGAAAAAATTAAATAAAATACTGTCCCATGGAAGAATGAGTTGGATTTATTGGTTAATCTAGATCAGAGCTTGGCATACTTTATCCATAAAGGGCTAGAGAGTAGATATTTCAGTTTTGTGGGCCACACATTGTCTTCATACTTGCTGGTGTAAAGTGAAAACAGCCATTGACAATATGTGTATGAATGAGCATGACTGTGTTTCAATAAAACTTTATTTATACAAATTGATGTTGGGCTGCCATATGGCAATCCCTGTTTTAGAAGATAGAACCAGGACCACAGGGAGTCAAAGAGAGATAGATTTTCAACAAACATTTTATTATGAAAAATTGTGTTAAACGCTTACAAAAGAAGAGAGTGGTTCAACAAGCCTCCTAAATTATCACCCAGATTCAACAGTAATCAGCATTTTGCTACACTGCTTCATCTGTTTTTAACCCCTTCTTGGTTTAAATATTTTAAAACCAATCCCAGACATCCTGTCATCATATATTTTCCTGTCTCACTATTCTGGACAGTAGAACTATTACATGACCCCATAGCCATGATCACATCCAATGAAATGAACTATTTCTTGGTATTTAGACCATAATCAAATTTCCTTAATTGTCTCAAATATATCCTTTTAAGTGGTTTATTTGAACCAGCATTTAAACTAGGTTCACATTTTATGTTTGGTTGTTCTCCCATGTGTCTCTTAAGCCAGCCTTCTCAATGGAAGCTTATTTTGATTAATTCATGAAGAAATACATGATGAAGTATTTCTAGGAATGTTTGTCTAGGAGTTTGTCTAGGAATGACAAACTCCAGCTGCCTTGTGAGGGTGAACACCCTATCACTGGAGGTACTTCTAGACACACCAACTAGATGCCATGTGTGGACCTTTTTTGGATACGGCTTTTATTTACTTTTTGAAAATATTTCTTTATTTGGCTGCACTGGATCTTATCTGTGGCATGTGGGATCTCTTAGTTGATGCATGGGAACTCTCAGTAGTGGCATATGGGATCTAATTCCCTGACCAGGGATTGAATCCAGGCCCTCTGCATTGGGAGTGTAGAGTCACAATCACTGGACCACCAGGGAAGTACCAGATATTGCTTCTAAAAATGAGCTATAACATTCACATTTTTGGATACAATTTAGAACGACTTAACATGACTTGGATATCAGCTGATCTTAAGGAATTATTGTTAATTTTGTTAAGTCTGTGCTTATGTTAAAAAAATACCCTTATCTGTTGGTAGTATACACTGAAGTCTTTCCAGATTGAAAGTATATGATATTAGGAATGTGCTTTAAATAATTCAGGGGAGAAAAAGCAGAAAATAGGTGAACAAAACAAGAGTAGAAAAATGTTGGTAATTTAATCTGAGCGATGGGGATATGGGGTGGATTTACCTTGTCTTTGCACTTCTGAGTAGATTTGAAATTTTCATAATATAAATCTTTTAAAAAGAACTGTGAATTTAAAAAAGGAGAAATGCTATTAATAATAAATCTGGGATTTCTACCTTAGGAGAAAGTTTGACCAGATAGTGTTTAAGGATTTAAAAAAAATTTTTTAAGTCACACCAATTTTTTAATTTATTTTTGGCTGTGCTGGGTCTTCATTGCTGTGGGAGGGTTTTTCTCTTGTTGTGGTGATCGGGAACTACTCTCTAGTTGGGGTGCTTGGGCTTCTCATTGCAGTGGCTTTTCTTGTTGTGGAGCATAGGATCTAGGGCCCCAGGGCCCCAGTAGTTGTGGCTCCTGGGCTCCGGAGCACAGACTCAGTATTACAGGGGCGTAGTTGCCCCGAGGTATATGGAATCGTCCAGGACCAGGGATCAAACCCGTGTCCCCTACATTGCAAGGCAGATTCTCAATCACTGGACTGCCAGGGAAGCCCCAAAATTTTAAACACAACATAACCTTAAGGTAAATTGCAGGTAACTATAACTACTGTATAGTTTCGTCAGGACACTAACAAGTTCTCACCTGCCTTGGTTCATCTGCGCTTCCCCAGAGCCATCTGCAGTCGCGTTCCCTGCGCCTGACTTGTGACAGCGCCCCCGCTGGGACCCAGGGTACCCGAAGCACCCGCTGTAGCATCAGCCACTTCATCTTCCGTGAGGGCGCCCAGGTCTGCCTCGCTTCTGCGCACACCTCCTCCCCGGCCCCCACGAGGTCCTACTCCTCGGTGACCTCCTCCCATTTCTGCCTCCTCCCAGATCACCTTCACAGTCACCTTTCACGTGTCCCCCATGGCCACCCTGGGAGACAAGCTGCTTCTTGCCGCCAATGTGAGCAGGTGAGCTGGGCCAGGCCCAGGGCAGCACCCCCTCCCTGTCAGTCTCGTCCCCTGGGGAACTTGCCAGCTGGGATCCTCCTCTTTTCCCAGTGAGAATAACAGCCCCAAGTCAAGCAAGACTGCCTTCCAGCTGGAGCTGCCTGTGAAGTATGCCGTCTACACCGTGGTCAGCAGGTACCACACCATGACCTCCAGAGGGTCCTCGCCCATCACGCTGTGGGGCAGGAGGAATTCTGTCTATAGGAGATGAACCTCTGCCAAGTTTAAGTTTGTTTGTTTGTTTGTTTTTGTTTTGTTTTGACCATGCTGGGTCTTCTTTGTGGTGTCAGGCTTTCTCTAGTTGCAGCTCACAGGCTTAGTGGCCCCATGACATGTGGGATCTTAGTTCCCTAGTCCCCTGCATTGGAAGGTGGATTCTTATCCACTGGACCACCCGGGAAGTCCCTTAAATTTAAGTTTTATCACTACTCTTTCAATAAGTAGATGGCACCACTAGCAGCACTTACTAATCAATCGAGTGCTTTTTGTGGCTATTGATAATAATAATTATGATATTATTATCATTATAGCCCACATTTAATAGAGGCACCAGGACAAGCTGAGGTGTTTTGGAAGGGCCCTTCTTAGAGAAGGATGACACTTCAGAGTAGGAGTGGGGGTTCAAATTTCTGTGATGGGTGAAGGGCAGGTGTGCAAGGAGTGAAGTGGGGCAGGGGAGGGGGCACGGAAGTGAGAGCAGCCTCCCTGGTGAGGGGTCAGGCTGGGGACCAAGGGCAGCCTCGAAGTATGGTTACACTTGATACCCAGTGGAGAGTCCGTGTTGGGCTCACCTCCATCTCCGAACCCCAGACCCAGAAAAGCTGAGGAGGGAATTCTCTGGTGGTCCTGTGGCTAAGACTCTGAGATTTCATTGCCAAGGCTGCAGGTTTGATCTCTGGTCAAGGAACTGAGAGCTCACAAGCAGAAAGGAAGAAAGAGAGAGAGAGGGAGGGAGGGAGAAAGGAAGGAAGGAAGAAAGAAAAACTGAGGAAACAGGAGAGAAGGGTCCCAGGGAAGACCCCGGGGAGCCAGAAGGGGTGGGTCCAGTAGACATTCGTCAGCATCCGCATCAGCCTGAGTCTCCCTACACCTTCGTTGTGTCCTACCTGCCCATCCAGCCTCCTCCAAGTCCACAAGGGCCTGGAAGGAAGACCCAGGCACAGAGAGGGCAGGCCCTGGCCCCCTCCCCCTGGGTCAGACAGAGCTCTCAGCAGTCCCTGTGACCCCAGCCCCCTGCCTGGTTGCCCTGGCGATCTCCTCTCTGGACAGCCTCTGCAGGAAGCCTGCACCCAGCCTGCAGCCCAGCCCGGCTCCATGAACCCTCCCATTACCCCAAGTCAGCTACTCACTCTGACCACCCGTCCTGTCACACTCTCACCCCGAGTCTCCTCAGGAGGTCCTAACGGAACTTCTCATCCGCCCCTGCCTCCTCTCCCTGCAGCCACGAACAATCCACTAAGTACCTCAACTTCTCGGCCTCACAGGAGGAGGGCAGCAGGGAGGCCCAGCACAGATACAAGGCATGTGTGGTGACTTGGGAACATGGCCTGGGGCGGGGGGCCCAGGAGCCAGAGATCGGGGAGGGCGGGGGGCTCGGCGTGACCTCACCGTCCTCCGTACAGGTGAACAACTTGGGGCAGAGGGAGGTGCCTGTCAGCGTCGAATTCTCAGTGCCCATGGAGCTGAACCAGGTGGCCGTGTGGAAGGACATAGAGGTCCTCAACCCCCAGGTACTCAAAAGACTCTATGGGTCCTCCATTAACGCCCTCTCCCTGGCCTCCCTGTGGTTTTCTGGTGGTTGGTCTTTAGTGGCTCAGTCGTGTCCAACTCTTTTGTGACCCCATAGACTCCCCTATCCATGGTATTTTCCAGGCAAGAATACTGGAGTGGGTTGCCATTTCCTCCTCCAGGGGATCTTTCCCGACCCAGGGATCGAACCTGCATCTCCCTCATTGGTGGGTGGGTTCTTTACCACTGAGCCACCAAGGAAGCCCTGCCTGGACTCCTCTGTCTTTGTGAGTCCCTGATGACCCCTCACATGCTTTCTGCCTGTGCCTTTTCCCTAGAACCCCTCCATTCAGTGCTCTTCGGAGAGAACAGCGCCCACAGAGTCTGACTTCCTGACCCACTTTAAGAAGAAGCCTGTCCTGGTGAGAGGGCCCTGGGTGGTCCCCCACTAGAAGCCGCACTTCAGAGGGATTTGATTCAGGAATGCGTGTTACATCAGATGGGTGTCTGCTATGGTCTGCTTGAGCTCTGACGTGGCAGCTCCTCTCAAATCAGACAGCTGAACGTTGCCTTCTACCTTCAAACCCATCTTTCCCTGGCCTGACGCCACTTCTCTGTCTCCAGGACTGCTCTATCACTGACTGCCTGAGGTTCCGCTGTGACATCCCTTCCTTCGGCATCCAGGAGGAACTTGACTTCATCCTGAAGGGCAACCTCAGCTTCCACTGGGTCAGCCAGGTGTGTAGTTCTAAGAGCAGGGTCCCTTCCAAGACTCAGGTGGGGCCTGCTGTGTCTGTGCCTACCTCAAGCCAGAGCGTTTCTCTATCCCCAAGCCCTCCTGCCCATCCAACCAGAGCTGGTTCCCAGCTCTCACCTTCTCTTTTGCAGACACAGCAGAAGAAGGTGCTGGTTGTGAGTGTGGCTGAAATCACCTTCAACAGACTCGTGTATTCTCAACTTCCAGGACAGGAGGCATTTTTGAGAGCCCAGGTAGTGACCATGTGGTAGGCAGTGGTCGGGCTGCTCAGACAGTTCCTGATGCTAAATCCGTCATGCAGAGTGGGGGGCTTGCAAGCCTGGAGAGAGGCAGGATGGATGGAGATCCCCAGGCAGGACAATGGTTCCTAAACCAATGAGTCCTTCTGTATCCCGCCCCTTGGAGCGGACCTGATGAAGGAGGGGAGGTAGTTCAAGGGGACCTGGGAGGAGTCTGGGGCACCCTGAGCCTTTCTGATGGGGTCATCTCCACTCCAGACGGAGCTGGTGCTGGAGAAGTATGAGGTCTATAACCCCATCCCCCTCATTGTGGGCAGCTCTGTGGGAGGACTGCTGCTCCTGGCCCTCATCACAGCCTTACTGTACAAGGTGAGTGTTTTTATCCCACTCCGGACACCACCAGCATTTGATCCCACTCTTTCTATAGTGTAAGAAAGAGCTCACCATGGAGTCAAGCCCACATTCTTCTTAAAGAGATCCCTTCCAACCTGTGACATCTGTTGTTGTTTAGTTGCTAAGTCATGTTTGACTCTTTTGCGACCCCATGGACTGCAGCCCACCAGGTTCCTCTGTCCACGGGATTTTCTAGGCAAGAATACTGGAGTGGGTGGCCATTTCTTTCCCCCAGGGAATCTTCCCAACCCAGGGATCGAACCCGAGTCTCCTACATTGCTGGTGGATTCTTTACTGCTGAGCCACCAGGGACATCACCCGTCCCAGTGAACTCCATGTCTTTCTGTCTGATTTTCAAGCCTCTAATCTGTCTCCATTTCTTTTCTGCTCTTCACCTCTTTACATGTTTCCCTGAAAGGCAAGTTAGAACATGAAAGCCCTGGATTTGATGTTGATGCCACCACTGATTCTTTCCTTGACCACTGGCATGTGCTTGGTCCATGATGGGTCTTGGTTTCTCATTCTGAAGGTGGCTCTACCCAGCTCACAGAACTGTGGCAGAGTCTAAATGACACTGTTTATGTAAAGTTTCTAGTATAGTGATGGAACATAGAGTTCCAGAAATGGTGATCACTGATCCTCTCCATCATCTCTTTTCTTCTCATCCACTGGACTTCCTGATTTGCTTTTCTCCTTCCTCCCTAACAGGTTGGTTTCTTCAAACGTCAGTACAGGGAAATGATGGAAGAAGCAAACAAACAGACTGTCCCAGAAAATGAGACAGGAGACCCCCAGTTTGCCCAATAAGATACCACCTCCTATTGTCCTGTTGTCTTACCTGAGAGGTCCCTGGCCTTCTCACTTTTGCCCAGTGAGAAACAACCTCCTGTTCTCCTTTGAACCTGCTCTCCCCTGAGAGATTCCCTAGCCTTGTTACTCTCATCCCAGTCAGGCCTGATGGAGAAGAAGTATTCCAAGCAAGGGGAGCTGGGATCACCTGCTTTCTGCCTTTTGGAGGATGCAGTGTGTTTGCATAAATCACCTTGCCTGGGAGGAGGCATTGGTCTTGTCAAGGCTCCAACCAGAAATCCCAGGACAGGATCCCTGCTGTGCAACCTGAGGACTTGACTTGGAATTTCTACCTGGAAATCCATGGACAAAAGCCTCAGGCTCCAGTCTCTGTTCTTCCACTAACCACCGATGATCTTCCTGAATTACAGTACTGAACCTGGCATGCATCCTCGTCCATCTTCAGTGGTTCCCCCTTATTCGCAGTATTAATTTCTGAACTCCCCAACTTGTGAAGCAATGCACAGATGCTTCTTACAAACCCTGGGATGTATTGAAGAGGACATCTTTTGTGTATGGTTGGTGACTGGACAGCACTCTGAAGTCCTCTCTCAGGCACCTGCTGCCCCCAAGTAAGGTCATTCTTATTATAATGACCCATCTCAGCACAATGCTCAATGTGGTGCCTGGTGCCCAGCTGGGAGTTAACACACAGCAGGCCATTCACTGTCTGGACAGATCCTACTGCTGCCTCCAGGCCATGTAGGATCGGGCCACGTGGATGTTTTAATTAGAAAAACAGGAGGGGAGGCAGTTGACCATGTGATTTGAGGGGAAGCCGTTCCTTCACCTCCACCTCAAATTATCACCCCATCCACCACAGGGTCCCAAACCCTTTTGAATTTGGAAGCTTTGGGACCTCCAGAAGGATCAGTTATGATGAAATTCATTAAGCTGGGCTCCAATTTAGACCTTATGAGAATTGGGGTTTAGAGTGTTGTTTTCCAAAATGTGCTCCACAAACCTCCAAAGGTTTCCTAAATGCTGTTTTAGAGGGGGGGAAAGACAAGAAACAATTTTAAACCCATGCATCTCATACATTTGATCCCAGTGACTTTCACAGAAATCCTGCCATATCCTTATAATTGTGCTCCTAAAGCTTGTCCCTAGGCTCCAAGGACGGTAGTTTAACATTCAAGCAATGGTGCTAGATTTTTTCATATATTTTCCTGTGTGTGTTATTGTTTACCTTCATTATATGTGCAATTTTCATGGTTTCTATTGTGTTGTGTTATATCCCCAAATCACAAAAACGGATCAATGGCTCAAAAATTATTCATCAAGGGATAAATATTGTGATTTAAAAAATAGAACAATGTCATAAAAATCAGTACTGAGCGAGATTGCACTTCACATTACTATAGACATCTGTGAATGCTGGGGTAAGTGATTGTGAGCTGAGAAATTGAAATGTGTCTAGGAAATAGACCATCTGAAAATTGGATTTTATTGGATCAGGTATCTATCTGTTCCTAGGTTGTTGTCCATTATGAAACTTTGTCCAGTCACACCATAATTTTTAAGGGATTTCTTTAAGCAACCAGGAATTAGTTTTATTTACTTACTAATTTTATCTTTTGCCTGAGTGGCATGTGGGATCTTAGTTCCCTGACCAGGGATCGAACCTTCATCTCTTGAATTGGAAGCTCTGAGTCTTGACTACTGGACAGCCAGGGGGGGTCCTCTAGTACTATAATTTTATCAAAGCTGTTGTATCATTTTCAAACAAAGCATAATGGCCTCTCACATAAAGCCACAGAGATTTCTTAGAATGACTGCAACATATGACTGTCCCATCTAAGATCAATTAATTTCATCTGACGATAGAGAAGACAGAAAAAACCCAGATGCATAAATCAAAGTTGCTGATGTAGCAAAAGCATGTGCAAGTCACATAATTTCCAAGAAGCTTATAAAACCAACTGTGAGGTTAACATCTGTATCAGAAGGTTGCTTTTGGCTGCAAGTAACAGGAGCCCACAAAGCGCATAAAGGCATATACTGATAAAAGGCTTTCACATAAGAGGTCCAGTAGGCCCCTGGCCACTGAGTCTCAAAATCAATTTGATTTCATGTGGGAGGGGCAACAGGGCACCATTCAAGTGCTCCTCAAGGCTGCCTGCACAGCCTCACTGTATGTCTTTGGTAGCCCAAGGTCTGGTCTGTTCTCCTTCCCTATATTAGTAAAATGGACTCATTACATTGATGATAGACTATCTTTTTATTATTTATTTTTAAAATTTTTTATTGTGCTAGGTCTCCATTGCTGCATACAAGCTTTCTCTAGTTGCAGCTCGAGGGCTCAGTAGTTGTGGTGCATGGGATTAGTTGTCCCACGGCATGTGGGATCTTCCCAGACTAAGGATCAAACCTGTGTCCCCTGCATTGGCAGGCAGATTCTTATCCACTGGACCACCAGGGAAGTCCCGATGATAGAGCATTAACAGAGGAAGACTTGTCTCTGCTCAGGACACTCTGCAAACTCTGCTGGAACTTGTTTGAGGGAGAGGATTCACTTTTCTGTGAATCCACAGAAAAGTCAAGGCCAGGCATCACCATGTAGTCTGGGGGTGTCCTTTGGTCAGGTAAGCTTCCCTTGTGGCTCAGCTGGTGAAGAATCCCCCTGCAATGTGGGAGACCTGGGTTCTATCCTTGGATTGGGAAGATCCCCTGGAGGAGGGAAAGGCCACTTCTCCATGGCCTGGAGAATTCCATGGACTGTATAGTCCAGGGGGTTGCAAAGAGTAGGACAAAAATGAGTTCTTTCATTTTCACTTAGGTCAGGTAAGGTGCATACTGTCCCAGAAGCTGTGATTGATGGGAAGCAAGCCTTTCCAACCCCTAAGAATACAAAGGAGGTGCAAGACTTTGTGGGAGTTTGAGGTTTGGAGGACTTTTATTCCCCACCTGGCACAGTACCTCCATCTCTTATACCACCTGGTAAAGGAAGGCTTGAAGGCAGGAGGAAAAGGAGACAACAGAGGACAAGATGGTTGGATGGCATCACTGACTCAAAGGACATGAATTTGAGCAAGCTCCAGGAGTTGGTGATGGACAGGGAAGCCTGGCGTGCTACAGTTCATGGGGTCGCAAAGATTCGGACACAACTGAGCGACTGAACTGAAAGTAAGGCCACGTGTGGGACTGGGGATCCGAGTAACGGGCCACCTTTGAGAAAGCAAGACACTAGTGAAGCAGATTAAAGCTCTGGGCATCCCCCAAGCAGGGCTTCCTGGGAGGTAGATGCCTCTGTGACTCTGGAAGGTATGAGGCGGGGACAGTCGCAGAGGCAGCAAGAGGGAGCACCCCTAGGATTTTGGCCCCAGTTCTGAAAGGAGGCACACACCCCATAAACCCGCAGAGAGCAGCAGTTCCTAGCACTGTACGCAGCATTTCTCCAGGTGAAGTCTCTCACGAAGGATCAGCAGCCATGCAGAGACCCTCTCTTCCCACTGAGGGGCAGGTTGATCATTATGCATCACCCACCCACGTCTGCTGTAGCGCTAACTCCCACTTTGACTAAGGGGCTTTACCCCTCTGCAGCAGAGGGGACCCTGCCCTCCAAACTCCCCTGCCCCTAATTCTGCCCCTGTGGCCTGTAGGGAGGGAGTGGGGGTAGATTCCCTCTGATGCCTGGTGTATTGGTTGGGGTGACTGGTCTACGGAGACTGCAGTCACTGTTCAGCTCAACACTGACACCATCTGGAGGGAAATGGGCATGAACCACAGCTACCAGGGGGCTGGACTCAGAGAGCTCGTGACACTTTGCACTGACAGTTGGACTGTTCTAGAGGAATTCACCCTACAGCTTAGAAAATGGGAACCTGGGGGGGTGAGGGGGTGGATGATCATGAATAAGCACTGATGGGGTCAGGATATGTGGAAAGACATCTGGGTTTGCCTGCAAGAGCCTGAGTCAGTTCCCACTGTCCTCCACGTCCCAGCTCAGAGGATGTTGACACCCCTGGCAACCAGGAAGCTGATGCTATAGCCCGGATATGAGCCCAGCAACACACACTTCAGTTGTGGTGCCTGCGTGGGATGGTGTGTTGTCAGTGATGCTGGATTTCCCTTGAAATACACTGACCTGGTTAATGCAGAAACAGCATGTCTTTTATGTTCTAAATAACCAAAGGATTCTGGGGCCATCCACTGGAGGGAGTTCCCAGCTGGTGAGGAATTGGCAAATTGGTTATATTGGCCCCTCCCTCTGAGTGAGGGCTCTAAACATGCCTTGGTTTGTGTGGACACTGCATCTGGCCTGACCCACGCTTTCCCCGGTGGCCGCGTAAACCAGGCAGTTAGGGAATTAGAGAGGCTGAGGACAGGTACCCTCACTGAGTAGGCAGGGGTGGGGGTCACATTTCAAAGGTCATGAAACGCAAGACTGGGTGAAGGAACATGACACTGAATGAAGGTTCTGTCTCCTTTACAAACTGCAGGCAGAAGTGTTGGTAGAAATGGAAGAATGAAATATTAAAATAGCAGATTAAATTACTAGCAGGAAAAACCACCTTGGTCAGGTGGATTAAAGGACTGTCCCAGCCTTTAATACATTTGAATAATAACCAGTAGGGCCTGTCGCCCCATCTGCCAGACTGGGGAGCCCTGCTGAGACACCCAATGCCTTAAATGTATGGAAGTCATGAGAGATGGACATCACCCTGATTCTCACCATGGATCATGGGGCACTGCTGGGGCCATCAAGCCCCATCGCGCCTGAGAAGGGTGTTATCTACTAGAGTTTGTGATGGGATGCCCCACTCGGGTGGGTGGATTGCTTCTCCACTGGAATCCTGTCGTCCTGCTGCAAGGGGGACCAGTTGAAATGCACTCTCCCTGGAATGGAACATACACCATTGAAAGAGGAGAGAAGGTGGGGTCCTGGTCTGGCATTACCCACCCACCCCATCCATCTCCTCACACCTGATGGTGCTGCCTTCCCTGGCAGCAGAACCAGGTCAAGTTCCTAAAGCTGCAGCCACATTAATATCCCAGGCTCAGGCCACAAGGGTAGTTCTTAGAGAAGAAGAAGGCTTCCCCATGTCAGTTCCTACTACATTTCTGTCTTCTTGACTTTAGTCTTCTGCTGCTCCTGTGGTTTCTGGTCATGGGATAGGCACTAATGGAAATACCTTTCTACCGTGGGCCCTCTTGATGCCTGGCAAAGGAATCAATCTGCCTGTTGGGCATGTGGGCAGCTGCCCCTCTCAGCTTGTCAGGACTGGCATGGTGGATATCACCACTCTGGGAAGGGTATTGGAAGGCCCAAAAACAGTACATTAAGGAAGGACAAGCCAGGACTAGTACTCTTTTATTTTACTATTTATGGAAGTATATTTGATATACAACTTTGTGTTAGTTTCCAGTGTACAGCAAAGTGATTCAGCTTTTTGTATAGGGATATATATTTTCAGATTCTTTTCCATATAGATTATTACAAAATATTGAATATAGTTCCCTGAGTCATACAGTAAATCCTTGTTTTTTATCTATTTTATATATAGTGGTGCCTGCATGCATACTCAGTCATGTCCAACTCTTTGTGACCCCATGGACTGTAGCCCACCAGTGACTCTGTCCACAGAATTTTCCAAGCAAGGATACTGGAGTGGGTTGCCATTTCCTACTCCAGGGAATCTTCCCGACTCAGGGATTGAACCCAAATCTCTTGCATCTCCTGCACTGGCAGGAGGGTTCTTTACCACTTGCACCACGTGGAAAGCCTATACAGTGAGGTAACAATGACTAACTTGTGTGTGACCTAGGAACCATATCACTTCATACTTGGATGAAGTCACTGATGTGGAAAATCTGAATCAGCCCTGGGGGTTTTTTTAGTGAATTTATGGGGGAGATGTGATTGCTAAATTTTTATCACTGAAAACCTGAGTAGCTGAAAATGAGATTCCGTTGTTTGTAACTAGCGTTCATCCTGTTAATTAATGTTTCCTTTGAGTGGCAGGAAAAAAGGTAGGATCACTTCTGATGGAGTGCTGGCCTGAAAAAGTTGGGCTATGTACTTGGTTGGCAGAGAATGGGGGGGAGGCCAGGGAGGAGGCGCAGTTAACAAGACACCTTTCAACCTTGATTTGGTGCTGAAGGAAAGAGAGAATTGTCAATCTGATCAAGTCATGGCCACTGTGTTCATCTTTGCAGTGCTACGAGGAGAGATGGATATTTCATATTAAAGTGATGTCATCTGAGCTTTTATTTTTATTTTATTTTTTTTATTTTTGGCTGCCCTGGGTCTTCATTGCTGTGAGCAGACTTTCTCTATTGTGGTGATCTGGGGCAACTGTCTAGTTGCAGTGCACAGGCTTCTCATTGCTGTGGCTTCTTTTGTTGTGGAGCGTGGGCTCTAGGGCACTCAGGCTTTAGCAGTTGTGGCACACGGACTTAGTTGCTCCTCCACCAGTGGAATCTTCCCAGAGCAGGGACTAAACCTGTGTCCCCTACAGTGGCAGGCAGATCCTTAACCACTGGACCACCAGGGAAGTCTTATACTTTTTTAATCGTGGTAAAACGCACAGAAGGTAAATTTTACCCTTTAGCTATTTTTAAGTGTAAAGTTCAGCAGTGTCAAGTGGCCTCTCTTTGTTGGGCAACTGTCACCACCATCCATCTCTAGAACTCTTTTCATCTTGTAAAATCAAACCTCAGTGCCCATTTAACCACAACTCCTCATAACGCGCCTCTCCCCAGCCCCTGGCTTCTGTATCTGTGACCCTGACTACTCTAGGTATCCCCCATAACTGGAGTCACAGCAGTGTTTGTCTTTTATGTGGCTGGGCTTATTTCACTTAGGATAATGTCTCTGAGCTTCACCCACATTGTAGCAACAGTCAGAATTTCCTTCCTTTTAAAGGCTGAATAATATTCCATTATATATATTGCATTTTAGAGACTTCTCTAGTGGTCCAGTGGTTAAGACTCTGTGATCCCAATGCAGGGGGCCTGGGTTCACTCCCTGATCAGGGAACTAGATCCCACAGGCCCCAATTAAAAGACCCCACATGCCACAACTAAGACCTGGTACAACCAAATAAATAAATATTAAAAATCAACAACAACAGTAAAACAATAGTTCGGCGATAAAACAGAGTCCCTGTCTCTCCTCAAGGAATATACCTAATGATCTGACCTATATCTTCGAGTTGTTCTGAAGAAACTAAGACATCCACTCAGGTAGAGGATGGTGACCACATGCTGACTACAAGCACGTAGATTCCAGCTGGTTGCAACCAGAAGGTTGATGATTAAGATTCTTAAAACATCACCCTGCTACCTCACAACCAACCAATTGGAGGAAAGTGCAGGAGCTGCATCCCTTGCCCCTAGTGATGCCTTTAAAACCCTTCCCTGAAAGCCATTAGGGAGTTCAAGTCTTAAGCACAAGCTGTCCATTCTCCTTGCTTGGTGCCCTGCAATAAATGCTGTACTTTCTCTCCACCACAACCCAGTGTCAGCACACTGGCTTTGCTGTGTGGTGGATGAGCAGAGAAATCTATCCAGTGAGGACACAACTTTAGCCCCACTCATATTTGTGTTGAATGTGAGTACACACCGAAGGCATGTTAACTAGCTTTTCATGCCTTTATCTCCACGCTCCACTCTGTTTTGTTATTGTTCAGTTGCTAAGTTGTGTCTGACCCTTTGCAACCCCATGAACTACAGCCTGCCAGGTTTCCCTGTCCTTCACTATCTCCCAGAATTTTGCTCATGTGCATTGAGTTGGTGACACCATCCGAACATCTCGTCCTCTGTCGTCCCCTTTTCCTCTTGCTCTCAGTCTTTCCCAGCATCAGATCTTTTCTAACGAGTCTGTTCTTCACATCAGGTGGCCAAAGTATTAGAGCTTCAGCATCAATCCTTCCAATGAATATTCAGGACTGATTTCCTTTAGGATTGACTGGTCTTATCTTGCTATCCAAGGGACTCTCAAGAGTCTTCTCCAGCACCACAATTTGAAAGCATCAGTTCTTTGGCACTTAGGCTTCTTTATGATCCAACTATCACATCCACACATGACTACTGGGAAAAGCCATAGCTTTGACTATACAGACCTTCATTGGCAAAGTGATGTCTCTGCTTTTTAATACTGTTTAGGTTTGTCATAGCTTTTCTCCCAAGGAGCAGGTGTCTTTTAATTTCATGGCTGTAGTCATTGTCCACAATGATTTTGGAGCCCAAGAAGAGAAAACTGTCACTGCTTCCACTTTTCCCCTTCTATTTGCCATGAAGTAATGAGACCAGGTGGTTTTAGACATCCAACTTTTTTAAAAGATTTTTTTTGGATGCGGGCCATTTTAAAAGTCCTTATTGAATTTGTTACAATATTGCTTCTGTTTTAAAATTTGGTTTTCTGGTTGCAAGGTATGTGGTATCTCAGCTCCCTGGCCAGGGATTAAACCCATGCCCCTTGCATTGGAAGCCAAAGTTTTAACCAATGGACCACCAGAAAAGTCCTGATAACCAATGTTTTAATTGCCAGCTCCAATTTTCTATCAAACTAGTACTTCAAGGTGGGTATCTCTCTGCTCATTGTTGGACATCATAGGATCTAGAGTGAGTTCCTTGGTCTGAGGAAATGACAATTAGCCATCCATATTGGTGCAATATTTTCTCTTCCAGTTCTTTCATAATGCTGTAAGCATTTTCATCTACCACCGAGTAAGCAAAGCCCAATCCAGAATCAGAGTCTATTCTTGTCAGGACCCATCTGCTGCCCCCAGGGTTACCAGCATCCATCTGATTTACCAGCTATGGTTTGCACCTTCCCACCAGGGAAGTTGTCACAACACTCTCTGAGGTCTCTGTCTCTTTTGCTGGCAGACAGAATGATCTTTTTGACATTTTATGCCTTAGAAGGTGTGATACAAAGGAGTCCCCAAACGGAGTCATTCATCTTTGTTAGGTTCCCACATCAGCAAACCAAGACTTAATACATAACTAATTACAGTGTCAATCTTCCCCAGGAATTCAACCTTTAACCAGCCAAACTGGAATTTCCTGGTCAGCATTAGAAATAAATCTGCTGATAAATTCCTTCTGTTCCCCCTTAGAAGGATGACCTTGCCTAAAGCAAGGCTTTCCTTGATGATAATTTCCTTTTTTCTGTTTCCTCTCTGACTTTGAAACCTTTTCTTATCTGCAGCTTGATGGAGCTCCTTCCTATTGCTAGATGAGATGCTGACTGATTCATGAATTTTTTTTCCATTTTAACAGTTTTTAGTGAAAGCTATTGACAAGATGACTTTATTCCTGCATCTTCTCAATTGTTTCTTCCTTATATTTACCCTCTTCCTTTGCTCCTTGGCAAGATTTGGCTTTATGTTCAAGGATCTTTGTGCGGTCCTCGTCCAGTTTTAGTCTGGTGATAACCATCTTGCTGGGCTAAATGCCCACATGGACAGTTCTGCCATTAGCTTTCTCCCACTGCACTTGTTCAGTATAGATGATGTATTTCTTCCTGTAAACCTGGACTACTTTGCCAATTTGCTGCCCTTTGTAGTGCCCTTATATATCCTGAACTTCATCATCCTTTCAGATGGGTATGGATAGAACATTGTACTTCTGTCTCAGCTCTTAGAAAGAGAAGACATCTTCCTGCAAATGTGGGAAGGCACATTGAAATGCTTTTTTTGGTTCTTACTTCAGTCAGAAGGGATTGAACTTCATTTTGGCCATTTTGGTGATGGCCACAGAAGGGAAGAAACTCATGAATCATTTTACAAAGTCACTTAGATCTTTAAAATTTATTTGTTTGAATTTTTGTTATTGAACAGGTACAAAAGCAGGTCTAGATTCAGCCCATCTCTGCATTGATACAGTGCCCTCATGTTCCCTCATTTCTGGACCCTGTGGCCATCTCAAGATGTCACGTGGGGATATCTGCTTTTCAATTACAGTCACTTTCCAAACTTGGAAAATAGTTCTTCCAGTGGGCACAGACATCCTGATTTAATGCATTCTTCTAATTTTCATAGGATCACACTCCTTATGAGCATCCCTTTAATAGGTCAGATTTCCTTTAACTTACCACCTGACCAAGTGGATAGGCCATTGACCACTGCCTATAAGGCATTAAAAACCCAAACGATGGTCCAGTGACTAAGACTCTGTGCTCCCAGTTCAGGGGCCTGGGTTCAATCTCTGGTCAGGGAACTAGATCTCACATGCCACAACTAAGACCTGGCACAGCCAAGTAAATAAATAAATATTTAAGAAAACAAAACAAAAACCCAAACATAGGGACTTTTAACATGGGTCAACTCCTCCATCACTGCCTGGAAAACAGCATGCAATTCAACATACTAGGCTGATCTCTTTTTACCTTCTTCAATCAGACTGGTAGCCTTCCAACAAGAATCTTGTCCATTTACCTTGGAATGGACATCCACAAACCAAAGAGCTCTTTGTCTGTCAGTGGAGAGCTGTGTATGGGGCACTGACCAAGTGGCAGTAGAATCCATCAGCTCCTCACGCAATTCCAGAGTCAATCATGGAGCAGGAGGCATGGGGGAAAGTCTCCCTGCTGGTGAGTATCTATTTCTTCCTTGCATTCTCCCCCAAACTGAGACCCTAGAGACGCAATTTCCATTTCACTATGAAACTATTACAAATTGGGAATGGAGTACATCAAGTCTGTATATTGTCACCCTCCTTATTTAACTTATATGCAGAGTACATCATGTGAAATGCCAGGCTGGATGAAGCACAAGCTGGAATCAAGATTGCCAGAAAAAATATCAATAACTTCAGATGTGTAGAGACACCACCTTTATGGCAGAAAGCAAACAGGAACTAAAGAGCCTCTTGATGAAAGCAAAGAGGAGAGTGAAAAAGCTGGCCTAAAACTCAACATTCAAAAAACTAAGATCATGGCATCTGGTCCCATCACTTCATGGCAAATAGATGGGGAAACAATGGAAGCAGTGACAGACTTTATATTCTTAGGCTCCAAAATCACTGCAGATAGTGACTGAAGCCATAAAATTAAAAGATGCTTGTTCCTTGGATGAAAAGCTATGACCAACCTAGACAGCATATTAAAAAGCAGAGACATTACTTTGCCAACAAAAGTATGTATAGTCAAAGCTATGGTTTTACCAGTCGTCGTGTATGGATGTGAGAGTTGGACATGAAGAAAGGTGAGTGCTGAAGAATTGATGCTTTTGAACTGTGGTGTTGGAGAAGACTCTTGAGAGTCCCTTGGGCAGCAAGGAGATCAAACTTGTCCATCCTAAAGAACATCGGTCCTGAATATTTGTTGGAAGGACTGATGCTGTAGCTGAAGCTCCAATACTTTGGCCATCTGATGGGAAGAACTGACTCACTGGAAAAGACCCTGATGCTGGGAAAGATTGAAGGCGGGAGGAGAAGGGGACGACAGAGGACGAGATGGTTGGATGGTATCACTGGCTCAGTGGACCTGAGTTTGAGCAAGCTCTGGGAGCTGGTGATGGACAGGGAAGCCTGGCGTGCTGCAGTCCATGGGGTCACGAAGAGTCAGACACGACTGAGCGACTGAACTGAACAGATGAAACTATCCTGGGCACCGCCATGTTCATTAGATTGTTTTAACTCTCTAGGCCTAAGTCCCAGTAGGCATTGATCATAGGGTTTTGCCATAAGCCCCCACTAGGTTCCATGCAGGGTTATCTCACACAGGGCTATCATAGGGAGAATCCATTCCCACCAACACTCTGGCTTCTGTTTTACAATGTGTGGGCTCAGGGAATCTTCCTGGTTTCCATTTAGCATGTCCAATTAGCATTACTTGAAGGGAAGATTTACATGTCTTCTGTTTTACACAATACTAGATAAGGGAAATATTCCCATGAGATTCAACATGGGAATACAACCCTGGAATATTATCAAGTATAAGAAGTGCAACTGGAGACTTCCCTGGTGGTCCAGTGGCTAAGGATCCTCCTTCCAATTCAGAGGATGCTAGTTCAATCCCAGGTAGAGGAACTAAGATCCCACATGTGGGTCAACTAAGCGTGTAAGCTGAAACTACAGAGCCTGTACGCTCTGGAGGCCGTAAGCCACAATCAGAGAAGCCCGGACACTGCAACAAAGATCTCGTTTGTTGCAACTAAGACCTGACACAGCCAAATACATACATGTTTTTTTTTAAACAAGAAGACTTCCCTCGTGGTCCAGTGGTTAAGAATCCACCTGCTAAGGCCGGGAACACGGGTTTGATCCCTGCTCTGGGAGGATCCCACATGCTGTGGAGCAACTAAGTCCATGCGTCACAACTATAGAGCCCATGCTCGAGAGCCTGTGAGCTGCAACTAGAGAGTGGCCACCACTCAACGCAACTAGAAAAAGCCTGGGAGCAGCAACAAAGACCCATCACAGCCAAAAATGAAGAAATAAGTAATCACTATAAAGACTGTTCAAACCCACCAATTCTCCTACAAACTTCTACATTCCTTTTTTTTTATTGCACTTCACTGTGCATTGAAAATATTAAAAGGTTTTTTGTTTGTTTGTTTGTTTTAACAAATTGAAGGTTTGTGGTATCCCTGTGTGGTGTATGTTTATCAGCACCATTTTCCCAACAGCATTTGCTCACTTTGTGTCTGCCTTACATTCCTAACTGCAGCCTCCATTAGGACTTCATCCACAATACTAGATAGGGAAAGTGTTCTGCTGCCAAAGATAATATCCAGTCCCATGGCGGGAGACACAACTTCTTTATGTAAAGCCGTTTCAGCATTCCAACTTCCATAATCCTGTCAATCATTACATGTTTACACTCTCGTCATCTAATTGCTGCCTGTGTAGGGGCTTCACCAATGGATGTGGCTTCCATCTCAAGGAGTCCTGGAAATTTCTCCACCTTCTGACCACTTGGCCCACTCTTGTGCCAAAAGCTTTTGGTCATCGGTGAGGGACTGAACCAAGGCCATTTTGTCAATCTTTAACCTGATAAACTCGTTTACCCACTGCACCAAGCAATGAGTGGTCAGGTTTCTCATCATCATTTCTGCAATCTGACTTTTTCCTTTTTCCCTCTTTTCTCTTTTTTCATTATTTAGAGAACACTTTGTTAGTTTCTGTAATCAAATCCATGTAGATAAGACCTTACATATTTAATACTGATGGAAAATTTTATGTTTAATGTTTCTAGGCCAGATGGCTGCTGACTTTTTCAATTTCTCCAAAATCATCTAAGGATTTCCTTCTGCTGGGACGAGTCTCATGACTCTCCCCTTTCTGTTTCCTCTTCATTTGGCTCCTATCAATATTTGCTTATTCACCTTAATTCCTAATAACATTTAAAAATTTTCACTCTGTTGGGAAGTCCCTTGAATCTGCCCTTGGCCTCTTCTCATTCTCTTGTTAATTAGCTTAATATTTTTATTACCTGTGAAACTGAGTCTTCCAAATTCCCTTACCAATTAATCTCTTAATGCAAAACTTTTCCCCCATTTCATGCCCTCTAGGACTTAGTGACTAAAGAGAGAGAGAGAATCTCAGTTCTGTGCTAACTGAACACAAATCAGTCAGAGTTACATGGCTAAAATTTGGCTGTCGATAACGTCGTTAATGTACTTAAATTGTTATTGTAGATAAAATCATCAATGTACAAACTCAGGTCGTTTCTCCAGGGCAAGATAAGCCAGCAGACTCCCGAGTCATATGGACCACCTGACCAGAGAATCCTACACCAGAGATATCCCAACTTCCAAAACTATGACTAAGAAGTGTCACAAGGGCTCAGTGCTAAGAAACCTGCCAGTGCAGGAGACACAGGTTCGATCCCTGGTCTGGGAAGATCCCACATGCTACGGGGCAACAAAGCCAGGGTGCCACAACTACTGAGCCTGTGCTCTACAGCCTGAGAGCTGAAACTACGGAGCCCGTGTGCCTCAATTCTTGAAACCTGCACACTCTAGAGCACCTGCTCCACAACAAGAGAAGCCACCAAAATGAGAAGCACAGCCAAAAATAAATAAATTATAAAAATTATTTTTTAAAAATGTCACTGGTAATGATTAATCCCAGCCTCTTTGTTCCTCACCTTAGGGGGGAAAAAAAACCCTTTGACTCAAAGACTAGGTTGGAATGGATCTGAGGCTTGTCTGCCTGCCATTCCCTTGCTTAGCGCCCTGCAATAAATCCTTACCTTGCTGCAAACGCCTGTTGTCACAGCTTGGCTTTCTGCGCAGTGGGTACCTGAGCCCTTTACTTGGTTGCATCTGTAAGACCTATCAGGGAAAGCTGAGACAGGAAATTCAATAAAGCTTCCTGCATTGCTTTTTGGTTTTGCAACAATTGCATTATATGGGGTGCCCATGTGAAAGGGTCCCTTCTAACCACAGAGTTTACCATGACCTGGGTAATGGGCATGTTCATCAGGTAAATAGTCATCACAAAGCCTGCCCCACACAGTTTACATTCATATATATCAGCTGCTTCATTTGGAGTGTTCATTTGGAATCCCTGGGCTTCCCAAGTGGCTCAGTGGTAAAGAATCTGCCTGCCAATACAGGCGATGCGGGTTCGATCCCGCCACAACTACTGAGCCTGTGTTCTAGAGCCCGGGAGCTGCAACAGCAGAACCTACACGCCCTAGAGCTTGTGCTCTGCAATAAGAGAAGCCACCACAGTGAGAAGCCCAAGTACCGCAGCTAGAGAAAGCCCGGGTGCAGCAGCGAAGACCCAACACAGCCAAAAACGAATAAATAAAAAAGAGTAGTGATTGATCATGTAAGTTTAAGACTGCTTTCCTGGAACTTTTTATAAGGAACCTTAAATGGACTTTAAAAAACTCTCGAGGCCAGGAAGGTCAAGCCAAAGTCCAAGCAGTCCTTCAAGCTATAGGGTGACAGCTGAGTCTATACCGGGTCATAGCTGAGTCTATGCATCTCTCTCTCAAGTTTATTTATTTATTAGCTAAACCTTTGGGTGTCTCAGAGCCACACCAGTACCTAAAAGGATATGTCACTTGGTTGGAGATCATACAGTATTTAACGGTTTGCCTCACTGCATAAAAATTTTCTTGATGTTTTTGCAGGTGACCTCCTGTCAACCTAACTCGTTCTGTGACCAACTTATCCTGCCATTGTGACACTGGGATCTTTGAGTTAGGCGGCAGGAAACTGCTTGAAGTTGGCAAGTTCAGAAGTTACACTTCGAGTGATGGGGAGCCACCGAAGATGGATGAAGATGTGCGCCTGTCTCGATACTGTATTTTAGAAAAGTCATTTTTTGCAACTTTTTGGCTTCTGAAATTCCCAGCAGTCTTTATCTCTTGTGCTCACTAACAAAAATCAACAGTAACTGAGGACCTGGAACTGTGGACACCACCAGTAACCAAAAGACTAGGGACTGGTGGAGGGCTTTCCTGGTGGTCCAGTGGTTAAGAATCTACCTTCCAATGTGGGGAACATGGGTTCAATACCTGATCAGGGAACTAAGATCCCACCTGCTAAGGGGCAACTAAGCCTGCTTGCTGCAACTAGAAGATCCAATACAGTCCCCCCCCTTTTTTTTAAAGAGGCATTCTTTAAAAAAAAAAAAAAGAGCTAGGGACTGGGGAAAGGGTTGAACCAGCAGTCTTCAAAGAATGGGGACTGCAAACAGATTCCAAACAAATGGGGAACTAAAGACTAAACTGCCAGCAGTTCCCAGTGTGGAATCTGAGGTCAGAATGAAGGGCTGAGTTTAGAAGGTACTGCAGGCTGGCCAACTTTGAACCTCTTTTAATCTCTGGGAGACTCTGGAGCTATTTGAGCCCAAGTGGCATCAAGGTCATGCCCCTTCTTGAGGGGGGGCACTCATCCCTCCAACACTGACCTGTCCATGTTCATGAGTTCCAACATGCAGACATTTCATTCCCAACTCGATTCCAGGAATCTGGACTCAGATCCTCAGCTGAACCGCTTCATTTCACCTGTAGAAATGAAGGTGACAGAGAGGCACAGAGCAGCTAATGCTGTGTGCTCCAAAGCCAGACTTTTAGAAAGGGAATTAAATTCCTAACGTCAAGTTGGCAAGTTCAGAAGTTACACTTCGAGTGATGGGGAGCCACCGAAGATGGATGAAGATGTGCACCTGTCTCAATACTGTATTTTAGAGAAGTCGTAACTGGTTAGCAGACAAATGGAGACTAGAGCCTGAGGCTCCTGTCCGTGGATTTCTAGGCAGAAATTCCAAGTCAGGTCCTCAAGGGGCACATCAGGGATCCTGTCCTGGGATTTCCAGTTGGAGCCTTGACAAGACCAGTGCCCCCTCCCAGGCAAGGTGATTTGTGCAAACACCGCATCCTCCCAAAGGCAGACAGTGGCTGGTCCCAGCTCCCCTCACGTGGAATGTTTCTTCCCCATCAGGCCTGACTGGGGTGAGAATAAGAAGGCCAGGGAACCTCTCAGGGCACAGCAGATCCAAAGAACAACAGGAGGTAGCTTCTTATTGCATGACTTGGGGGTCCCCTGTCTCATTTTTCTAGGACAGTCTGTCCATTTGCTCCCTCCATTATTTCCTTGCACTGATGTTTGAAGAAGCCAACCTGCTGAGGGAGGAAGGAGAAAGAAAATCTCCAGGGGTCAGTGTAGGATCACCACGGAGGTTGCCCAGGCCCATCTGGAGACCCAGTGACCAGCCTGGTTCTCCCTTGGGTGGCTGGTCTCACTTCTGCTCCACTCACTCCTTTGCCAGCATTACCCAAATTCTAGACCCTCAGAAGGGCTGCCCCAGACACCTCAGCTTGTCCCCTGAGTTCCCCCACCCAGAGAATCACAACTGAACAATACCACTGAGCCACAGAGTCACAGGCGTGGTGTGTCCTGCTTGTAGGTCCCCTGCAAGCAAGTGTGACACCCCCGGCACACACGCCAGCAAGCAGGCTCCCAGCTTGCACTTGCCTGGGCTGAAGGCGTGAGCAGGCCTGAAGGAGAGTGTGAAACCCTGGGCAGGAGGATGTCACCCAGGAGGCCCGTGGGTGGGACCAGTGGTGGGGGTGGGTGGACCCTGGTTAAGCCACCTGGGTCTGTTTCACGTCACGAGCGCGTAGATCTCACAAAAGCAGGGGTCTGTGTCTGGTGCTGATGACACAAAACAGGAGCCCAGTAACTCTTTGCTGAATGACAAGTGAATTTACAGAAAGTCATCACAGCACCTTGCCTGGAACACAGCAGCTGCGAGGAAGGTATTTGTTGAAGGCAGGTGTCTACTCAAGTCCCTGACTTGACTCCTTAGCTTCACGCGCCATGTGCGCCCCTCCCTGGGCAGCACGGAAGCCTTTTTCCTTTCATCCAACTTTTCCCTGATCCCCAGCCTCTGCAACCAGCAGGTCATCTCCTTCTGTCCTTCCCAAAGGAGCCTGGGAAAGGAAGGAGGGGTGGTTATAAATGACCCACAGGGTGTCAATCTGTTTTTGGGATGAGGAATCATCCTGCTCGGATGCCAAGGGTTAAGCCCAAAGCCATGGACTTGTCAATGTTTAGCTGAAGCCTCCTTGCCTCGATTTCAGGAGGCCCAGGGGCCCCCTCTCTGCCTCCTCAGAAACTCACACAGCCTCAGGACACAGAACCTCAGGGAGGCCCCTGATGAGATTCTGCCTTGTATCAGGGTAACACTGCTCCCCCATAAGGCTGTAAGAACCTTGAAAACAAGGTCACATCTCATGTGTCTTAGGGGACCTGGGACTAATCTTGAGGCTTTTTAAAAATTACTGGTTTATTAATTTGGCTGAACCAGGTCTAAGTTGCAGCAGGTGAACTTTTTAGTTGTGGCATGTAGGATCTAGTTCCCTGATCAGGGATCCAACCTGGGTTCCCTGCATTGGAACACAGTGTCTTAGTCACTGGACCACCAGGGAAGTCTAATCTTGAGGCTTTTAAGAAAGGCTTCTGAGAACTTTAGCCTCTAATAAATGAAAGATGTGTTGATACTAATTACACAATTATTATTATCATCAATAGCCCACAATAAGCACTCGATTGATTAGTAAGTGCTGCTAGTAGGCTCATCTACCAGTTGAGAGGGTGGTGATAAAACTTAAACTTGGCTGATGTTCAGCTCCTTCAGAGAGAGAGAATTCCTCCTGCCCCACAGCATGATGGGTGAGGACCTTTGGAGGTCGTGGTGTGGCACCTGCTGACCATGATGTAGATGCCATACTTCACAGGCAGCTCCAGCTGGAAGGTGGCTTGGGGCTATAATTCTCACTGGAAAAAGAGGAGGATCCCAGCTGGCAAGTTCCCCAGGGGATGAGACCGAGAGGGAGGGGGCGCTGCCCTGGGCCTGGCCCAGCTCACCTGCTCACATTGGCAGCAAGAAGCAGCTTGTCTCCCAGGGTGGCCGTGGGGGAGACGTGAAAAGTGACCTTGGAGGTGATCTGGGGAGGAGGCAGAAATGGGAGGAGGTCACCAAGGAGTATGACCACGTGGGGGCCGGGGAGGAGGTGTGGGCAGAAGCGAGGTGAACCTGGGCCACATTGACTTTATTTCATTCCAATCTTAGCCAGTCCTGATCACACATAAAATCCCTTTTCAAAGATTTCTTTTTCATAAATCTTTTTTTTTTTACTCAAAACACACATCCTACTTTTCTTGCATACAGAGATGTTCTATTACTTCTTTTAGCTTTAATCACATATATTAGAATTTCTAACCTTTACAAATCTTTAATTTTTACTGAAAATTAAAAAGTAAGCAATTGTGAACTGTCTTCTCCATGAGCATTTTATGGATTGGCAGACTTACAAGTACTATTTATAAGTTCTAGAAACAGGTGCTTTCTCATAGAAAAGTTCTCAGCATGGCACCCAAATAGCATAAGTTTTTATGTAAAAGGAGGCCAAAAGAATATAAAGCTGTGTTCAATAATCAATGTTTCAGTATTTTATCTTATTTGGGAATGATCTAGATAGTCAATGACTAGCCATCATTTAGAGTTTCCCAGGTGGCACTAGCATTAAGAACACACCTGCCAATGCAGGAGACATAAGAGGCCCATCTTTGAAGAGGATCTAGGAAGATCCTCTTGAAGAAGGCAAGGCAATCCACTCCAGTATTCTTGCCTGGAGAATCCCATAAATTGAGGAGCCTGGTGGGCTATAGTCCATAGACTATAAAAAAGAGAAAGAGTAAAGAGTCAGACACGACTGAGGCGATTTTGCACGCATCCATCATTGGATTTAACTTTGCATATCTTTAAGGTTTCAGGTTGCCAAAAAGATTTGGGGAAGCTATTTTAAAAGTTCGCCTAGAAACTTTTTGTCTACTTACAACCATTTAGTTCATTTGTTTAGATTATCTATGTAAATATTGTCATACCAAGTTATTGTTCTTGCTGACAAATTTTGTGACAGAGAAACATGAACTTTATTCCAACCCAGTTGGAATAAAAGCTGTATGTCTACATGATGCATGTTGATTATTGTTGATCACTCTAAACACATGATTGTTTTAATTTAACCAAAAACCATAAACTAGCTTTTATTTTTTCAAGATTAATCTCAGATCATGTAAACTTGAAAGTCATTTGGGCAAGTTTCTGTTAAACTCATGTTAGTGTTTTTAAACCAATTAAATAGAGCTCTTTTACAAATTAATTTTAGTAATACCAACTGCAGGTGAAAAATAGCACATATGTACAACACATATACATAGATACTTATGAACACACAGACATGCAAACAGAGACCTTGCAGTTCTATCTGGTCCTAGAGAAAATGGGGCTGAAAATTTATATTACAAAGGCATAGGAAAAATGTCCAAGTTTTCTTCAGGAAATTTTGGGATTTATTTCTCTGTTATCAAAGTCCTAGAGTAATTATTATTTAAACTTTCCTTCTTTTCTTAAGTGTAGGACACATTGTGTCTCCAGCGTCCCAATCTCTTACAGTGTTTGTAAGCATTTAAAGATGACAGACTTCCCTGATGGTCCAATGATGCAGACTCCACGCCTTCCACTGCAGGGCGTGCACATTCAATCCCTGGCTGGAGAACTAAAATCCCATGGACCACTCAGCACTGTCAAAAGGTTTAAAAAATTAAAAATAAATAAATAAAAATGAAAAAGAAGACTCTGAAGGATGGTAAAGTTTTCTAGAGTTGCATTCACAGTTTTATAAAGATGTATAAGTTAAAGACAACTTTTTTTCATTTAATCAAGGATATAGCTCAGGCAGTAAAGCATCTGCCTGCAATGCAGGAGACCAGGGTTCGATCCCTGGATTGGGAAGATCCCTTGGAGAAGGAAATGGCAACCCACTCCAGTATCCTTGGCTGGAAAATTCCATGCATAGAGGAGCCTGGCGGACTCCAGTCCATGGGGTCGAAAAGAGTCAGACACGACCGAGTGACAAACACTTCACTTAAATGACATCATAGCTTGATGAGCCCACCCAACTACATTATCCCCAACTTGCTTTTCTCCCTCTGCATATATAGCTTTATTTTAGTTTAGGGGAGAAGGCCTAAAAAAAAAATTTCATATCAGCCTCTGAATATCAGCTTTCAATCTCTGGCAAACTTCTGACCCTAGAGCAACTTTAAAAACATATTACTTTTAATTTTAGTTCCCACTTGGCTGTTTAAGAGAATAATGCAGCAGTTAACCAGAAAATCTTTCAGGGTCTCGTCAGCTCTGGATGGGAGCCCTCCTTCAACATCCTTAGCTTGGTGGATTTTTGTTTATGGCCTTGTAGTCTCTTCAGAGTGGAAAGACAATTCAGACAGAGGGTTAGAATGAGATATCAAATTAAAGGAGGAAAGGGACTCCCCTGGATGGTACAGTGGTTAAGACTCCATGCTTCCACTGCAGGGGGCACAGGTTAGATCACTGATCAGGGAACTAAGATCCCACATGCCACTTGGCAAAAAAAAAAAAAAAATTAAAGGACGGGAAAAGGGAGAGTAGGATCCATCTCATAGTCTTTTAAGTATCTCTTATTTCTTCAACATTTTATTAGTTTCTTGCAATGAAACTTCCAAGGAAGCTATTTGAGGATTTCCAAGTATTCTTCTGGGAGCTTCTGTATACCAATTAAAATAGGTATTATATTCTGTTTGATTTAGGAACTATCATTTTTTTAACACAACTTTTAAAGGTTGCACTCCATTTATAGCTATTACAAAATATTGACTCTATTCCCTGCTGTTCTAAAATATATTCTTGCAGCCTTATAGCCAGTGGTTTATACCTCCCATTCTGCTCCCTTTATATTGCCATCCCCACATCCCCCACACTGGTAACCACTAGTTTGTTCTCTGTATCTGGAGTTCTATCCTCATTTGCAGCTAGTCTTGCTTAAGTAGAAGGCTAGTGTGGTCAGCTGACTTGTGTGGTCAGTTGCTCAGTCATGTCTGACTCTTTGCAATCCCATGGACTGTAGCCCACCAGGCTCCCCTGTCCATGGGATTGTCTAGGCAAGAATACTGGAGTGCGTTGCTGTTTTCTCCTCCAGGGGATCTTTCCCACCCAGAGACTGAACTCAGGTCTCTAGAATCTCCTGCATTGGTAGGCAGATTCTTTACCACTGAGTGGCCATCTCATTACATAGACATGATGGATTAAATCATTAGCCATTGGTGATTGAACTCAATCTCCAGCTCTTCTCCCCTCTTGAAGCTGAGGGATGGGGCTGGAAGTTCCAAATCCATAATCATGTGGTTGGCACCACTGGCCACTAGCCCCCATATTTAGTTGCTTTCCAAAAGTTGCCTCATTAACATAACTATCTTTATCTCTCACTATCTTTGCACCTTCAGCATCAGGCCTGGCAGAAAGTACTTCCATGGCAACCTGTGGGTGGCAATTCAAACAAATATTTGAGTATCTTTTTCCCAGTTGCCCTAATTGTTGTTTAAAAATGAGTGAAAACCAAAAGACTTTTTTTGAAACAAGTGAGAATACAATTGAAGCAAAATTGGAAATTTTACAGTTGCTAGAACAGTCAATCAACCTCAAGCCTTGCTTGGGAAGAGAAGTCTGAAATTAAAGGTGACATATAAAATGTGATACATCCAAGAATGACTCTAAAGCATAAGGTGTGGTGAAGATGGAGGAAATGAAGAGAACTTTAGATTTTTGGATTGAGGAGTTGTCAAAAAGTCATCCTTGGACGTGCCTGGTGGTGCAGTGGTTAGGAAGCTGCCTGCCCATGCAGAGGACGCAGGTTCTAGCCTTGGTCCCAGACTTCACATGCTGAGCAGGGCAACTAATCACAGCGCCTGCACATGCTCTGCAGCGAGAGAAGTCACTGCAATGAAAAGCCTGCCCATGGCAACTAGAGAAACCCTTGAGCAGCAACGAAGACTCAGCACAGGCAAAAAAAATAAATAAATTCATTTGAAAAACTTAAAAAAAAATTAAATTATTTTTGTGGTTCCAAACACAAAGAGAAGTTCCCAAGTCTGCAAAAGTGATTGCAGGGAGCTGTTTGTTACTGACCCCTCAGCACAAGAGGGAGAAAGCTATTGCTCAACTTGACCTTGACCATCTTTGTAGGAAGTAGGTCAGTCAAGCCTCAAAGTCAGCAACCATGATCTTCAGCCCCATTCCCTACAAGGGCATCACCAATGCCCTTCTCAGCATCTAATTAATTTCTTCCAACTGTTAAATGTCACCTCAAGTAAATAAAGCTAGAATTTTTGTTTAGAAAACTATTTGATATTGTCTCTACAGGATTCCTCATATCCCTGGGGGCTCTGTTCCAAGACCCCACGTGGTTGCCTGCAACTGTATAGTTCTGAGCTCTCTGTATTATATGTTTTTCCTATACTTACATACCTGTTGGGCTTCCCTGGTAGCTCAGATGGTAAAGAATCCGCCTGCAATGTGGGAGACCTGGGTTCTGTCCCTGGGTTGGGAAGATCCCCTGGAGGAGGGCATGGCAACCCACTCCAGTATTCTTGCCTGGAGAATTCCATGGAAAGAGGAGCCTGGCAGACTACAGTCCATAGGCTCGCAAAGTCAGGCACTGGGTGACTTTCGCTTTCACTTTACATACCATGATAGAGTTTAATTTATAAATCAGGCCCAGTAAGAGATTAACAATATTTCCCCCACTATATAGACAGGACCTCATCAATCTTGTACCCCAGTGTTTATGTGGGTCTGTCCAAACATTAGATTTTTAATCTTTGATAGTATGATATTACAAAGAAATTGCTTTTCTTCTGTTATTGTTCAGCTCAGGCATCTTCACATATGCTTAAACCTCACTAGTCATTTGTGTTATTTCATTTTCTTCTCTTCTTTTTTTTTTTTCATTTCTCTCGGAATAGCAATGTCTTTATTATTGGTTTTTAAGAACTCTTTATTTATTTTTAGATTTTTTTATGAGGATCATTTTTTTAAGTCTTTATTGAATTTGTTACAATATTACTTCTGTTTTATATTTTGGTTTTTTGGCAGCAAGGCCTGTAGGATCTTAGCTCCCCGACTAGGGATCGAACCCTCACCCCCTTCATTGGCAGGCAAAGTCTTAACCACTGGACCACCAGAGAAGTCCCATAACTCCCATTTATGACTGAGGATGTTAACCATTTGTCATGCAATGCAAATGAAATACGTATTTTATTGCCATCCAAACAGAGATTAACAAAAGTAACTAAAAATAAAATAGAACAATTTTAACAGTTTACTGTAATAAAAGTTATGTGAACATGGTCTCTCTCCCTCTCTCAAAATATCTTATTATTAAGATTTAATGCCTTATATCCCCAGTGATAATATTTACTGCAATGTCATTTATCCTGCAAAAATGAGTGTAATTTCTTTATTGTGGCTTATAATTTTCATCTTCATGATTACTTTTGTCCCATTTTAATGCTTTGTCTTGCAATTTCCCTGTAGCTCACATGGTAAAGAATCTGCTTGCAATGCAGGAGACCTGGGTTCGATCCCTGAGTCAGGAAGATCCTCTGGAGAAGGGAATGGCGACCCACTCCAGTATTCTTTCCTGGAGAATCCCATGGACAGAGAAGCCTGGTGGGCTACAGTCCAAGGGCTCACAAAGAGTTGGACGTGACTGAGGGACTAAGCACACAATACTTTCTCTTAGGGTAACAGAACTTATATTTTTGTTTGTTTGCACTTACCAATTTCTTTCCTATAGGCCTTTCAGAGTCATTTTATTGGAAACATAGCTTTTATAAAGAAAACATAATGGTAAAACAAATTTTTTAATTCCTTTTATTTATTTAATCAGCTTATTTGGCTGCACCAGGTCTTTAGCTGCGGCATATAGGATCTAGTTCCCTGACCAGGGATTGAACCCAGGCCATCTGCATTGGCAGCATTGGAGTCTTAGCCACCGGACCACCAGGAAGCCCCTAATGGCAGAGTTTTTCAAAAGACTTTTCCATCTTAACATGCACTGTGGCCATAATTTTTGCAGTTGGAGGTGCAACAACAAAACTAACACAATTTTTTTTTTCCTTTTTCACAATTTCACAGGTAGAAGAGGTGTACTTGTTGTAGGTTTTAGCAGCCTCAGCATATTTTTTTTTTTCTTCCTTTACTTAGTCAAGAATGTTCACCTTTTCACTTAAAAAAAGTAGTTTACAGCTTCTCCTTGGCACATCTGAATTGCCAGTATCACTCCTCTTGCACAAGGGGCCATTTTTAGTAAAAAAAAAGAAAGGTCACTTGAACCCAAGCACTGGGATACCTCACCAATCTGATAACCGAGCTGGCTACTATTAATAAGTGACTAATGGGCAAGATACGCAGGACCAGTGATGATTCATGTCCTTTGCGGGTTGCAGTAGATGGTAGGAGATTCCGTCACATAACTCAGAAAAGGGTGCAATTTCAAACATACGAATTATTTCAGATATTTCTTATTTCATATTTTCTTGGAAATCGAACCAAGGGTAAGGGGTGTACTACTGTGCTCGACATTTAATCTACATTTTAAGTGCTGTAAATGACTATCACATATATATATATACATGAGATAGTATGCCTCAGTTAGGGATTTTTGTCATATATTTTAACCTTCTAGGTCTCCTCCTGGGCTTTTATACATTATAACTTTGGAGAGATATTCATTTATTGTGGAATATTAAAGACATATACAGGGAGTTCCCTGCTGACCTAGTGGTTAGGATTTGGTGCTTTCACTGCAGAGCATGAGTTCAGTACCTGGATGGGGAGCACAGCCTGGCCAAAATACAAACACATACACAGATTCGGTTACCAAAGGGGAAAGGAGGCAAAGCAATAAAATTAAGAGTTCAGGATTAACATATATACACTACTATATATAAAATAGATAACCAACAAGGACCTACTGTATAGCACTATAGGGAACTATAGTCAATATTTCATAATAACCTATAAGGGAAAAGAACCTGAAAAAAACCAGATGTCTATGTATGTATAACTGAATCATTTTGCTATACCTGAAAGTATCACAACACTGTAGATCAGCTATACTTCAATGAAAACACACCAGAGAGAGAGAGAAACCTACAGAGAAAATAACAACCACCCATGTGTTTACCCCTCCCCAGTGTAACAGATGTTAAAATATTGTGTGTTGAATGTTAAAATTTAACATATGTTAGACATTCCCACCTGTCGAGAGGCCATCACTCTTCTGATTTCCAGCTTCCTAGATTAATTTCACCTGTTCCTATGAAAGGATTCATATTATACAGTTCTGGTGTCTGTCTTCTTCCACTTATGACAAAGTTGAAGTTCATCCATGTTGTTAGCCATGTCTTTGGTCTGCTCTCTTTTATTGCTGACTAGTAAGGGCACTGTAGGAATTTCCCAGGAATTTGGTTGTCCATTCTCCTCTTGCTGGGCTCTCCTTCTCTATTCTTTAAAAAAAAAATTTTTTTTAAGTATTTTTAAGCCGTGCCACCTAGCATGTGGGATCTCGGTTCATCAACCCGGAATCAAATCTTCACTTCCTGCATTTGAAGTGTGAAGTCTTACCACTGGACCACAGGGAAGTCCCTGGGTTCTGATTCTTTAAACAACACCCTCAGCCATGCTCCAGCCCCCACAAGTACTCAGGCAGTGGTCTGTTCCGCTCCAGGCTCATGTCCATGCAGAGGGCCTTCTCCAGCTCTCTGTCCTGCCTCTTCCACTCATATGCAGCCTGATTCCTGAGACCTCAAAGAGCTACCAAGACCCTGGGCATCAAGCGGGTCTCAGGGGCAGGGGGAGAGTGGTCTGGAAGAGCCAGAGAAGCCAACTCCCTGGAGGTAGAATGGGAAGGAGTATGGGGGCTTTTCTCCAAGGTGTCTTTGACCCCGCCTTTCTATAAATAATCAAGTACTTCCTCTCCGAGCCTTCCTCCTGCCACGTCAAGCCCTGACTCATTATTTTAACTCCCCCCGAGACATTGAGCACCCTCCAGCGCTCTGGTGCCCAGCCCTCCTCTTTTTCTCTGATGAGCTGCTTGGGGATGGCCTTTGCAGTTGTGTTGTTCCTGACTGGTGAGTGGGGGTCCTTGGGGCTGTGAGAAGCCTTGTTGTGGGTTGGGGGAGAGGTGCTCTCTGCTTGGTAGGGCAGGCAGGAAGAGCTGAAGGAAAAGGAGAGGACTTCTGTGCAGTCTGGTGTGGTGGGAGGAATGGCCTGGAATCTGGGGAGGGGCAGGAGCTGGACAAAGCTGAGGGAGGCGGGCTCATTGGTTATGCTTGGGTGGAAGTTGAGCTGCTCTCCAGGTTGCCCATGGCTTCCCTCTCCCTTCCTCTCCTGGGGGCCCTGGAGTGGGTGCTGGAAGTGAGGGGTGTCTGCCCCAGGGTCCCTGGGAAGGGAAGCGACACCATCCACAAGAGATGGGAAGACTTTAATTTAGACGGCACCTCCTTGGTCCTGCCCACCTCCTGAGTCTTTCCAGCTTCTCTTGAGAAATGGGAAGGTCTGGCTGCTCTGGGTACCAGAGTCTGGGAATGGCTGCCCCCCGTTATCTCCTAGGGCTCAGACCCGCCCATTTCACTCTTTGATGTCACCTGCCTGGCCGCTGAGGCACCTGAGTCTGAGTCCCTTGGTATCCTCTACCTGTCAGATCACAGGGGCCACTTCCAGACTAGGAATAGAATCACCCTTTGTGAGGAAGATGTCGGACGTGAGGCTCCCTTGCATGTGGCCCCAGTAAGGACCAGTACCCTAAACATCTGGCCTCTTCCCAGAGCCCCAGGGCTCAGGTGTCTGGACCCTCCTTGTCACTTCCTGGCCTGATGCCAGGCCTCCTTAGAGCTTCCTTACTCTTGGGGTTGGAGTCAGCTCCCCCATCCAGAGACAACCAGGCTTCTAGGAGGAATGGAAAGGAAAGGTGATTGGCTGGGAGAGAAGGGGCTGGGAAAAGTTCTTGAAATGTAAAGTGTCTTCCTCTGGGGCTTTCTCGTTCAGCCACTGGGATAAGTCAAGAATCGGGAGAGCAAGTTGGAATCCTATCTGTGCCAGTGACCTGCTGTGTGGTTCAGAGTTAATCAGTAAATGCTAAAGTCACCTGCTAAGGGCTGGGCACTGTTCCCAGGCACCAAGACAAGGCAGGTGTAGTTGTCCTTGGACTCCTGGAGCCTGGCACCAGGAACAAGGACATGGAGAATATAAAATGACAAATGATAAATCACAGAATTCTAAGTCTGTTCCCCAAGCCTAATGGAAAGATGGAACAGGACAGTTTTTAAGTGGAATGACCATACGCCCTTGTTTGCCTGGAGGCAGTACCAATGTCCCTGGTGTAATTATTAATGGTGCCCCCTCCCCTCTTGGAAGGTCCCAGTTTAGGCAATAAATTGTACAGTCACTTTATCTTTAAGGGATATTCCTGCTTTATCTAACCTACCAGGAGGTGACTGGCCTAATTTCAGACTGCGGGTGAGGGGCATTTCTCTGGATGGTTGCCCTCTGTATTGTGATTAGACTATTTTTAAGGGAGGATCAGACATGGGAACCACACAGGTGGCAATAATAAGAATGCCTTTCTCCTGGGCAGACCGGGAATCAAAGCTGAGCAGGGTGGGTGTCAAGACCCCAAGAAGTCAGGGGTCCAGAAGAGAAGGGGCTTCTCTGACTGTTCTCCCCACCCCCACATCCCCGTACTCCTCAGGCCTGGCTTCTTATCATGGATTCAACTTGGACGTGGAGGAGCCCCTGGTCTTCCAAGAGGACGGAGCCGGCTTTGGCCAGAGTGTGGTCCAGTTTGACGGATCTAGGTAGGCCCCGCTCACTTCCCCCAATTCTGCCCCCTTGGCCTGCAGGCTGGCATTCTGATTGCTACCACCTGGAGGAAGGGCAGCATGGGCTACAGACCTATCCACAACACCTGCACGAAGCGGGCAAGGTTAGTCTGTTGTACCTGGCTTGCCCAGCCTCTAAGGATCTGTGCTGTATTCCTGGTGCATGAAGGAGCGTGACACTAAATAGCAAATAGGAAACACCAGGACAGCAGAGGGAGGGCTGTAGAAGAAAGGGAGAGAAAATCTTTTTTCCAAGAACGGGAGGCCTCACAATTTTATTTTGCATTGGGATCCGCAAATTATGTACTCACCCTGCCCCCAGAAGGGCACATTCTTGGGTCCCAGAGACAGGGACCCAAAGAATTGAAGTCACAATGTGATGCAAGCATAACTAAAGTCTGGGAGCCACAGGAAGGGAGAAATCAAACCCAGGAGGGAATTCAAGGAGGACTTCACAGAGGCGGTGGCCCTGGCAGTGAGCCTGAGAGCACAGGAAGTTTCAGTTAGCCAAGAAGGAGCACACAGAGGTCACTGACTCCTAAATGTACATCCCTCCTCCTTTCTCCCTCAGCTGGCAGGCTGAGGACATGGAAGCAGATGCCAGGCCCTAGAGTTTTATTTTCTTTGTTTTGAACTATAACACAGAGATTGATATGCACAAATCTAGAAGGTCCAACTCAGTAAATTTTTCTCATATGTGTATCCAGGTAACTACCACCTAGAACAAGATGTAGAATCTCTCCAGCACTTCCCCCCACTGGCTTCCCTTGAGCCCCACACGACCACACAACACCCAACAAATCCAGACAGCTTCTGTCCCACTTACCATCAATTTGTGTTCAGGCCCTATTTTTTTCAAAAATGAAACTCTTGATTGTCTGCTGTTCACCAGTACTTTAGTCCGTGGGGTCGCAAAAAGTCGGACACAACTGAGTGACTTTCCAACCAAGTAGATAATATATATTGGATGACATTCTGATTGCTACAAAGCTACTGTTTTTCCTGGTTTCTGCTGAGTCATAATAAAAAGGTTGAGCTGACATGTAACAAAGGAATGGATTGGGGTAAAAAAAAACCTGTAGGTCAATAGTTTAAGACTAAAACTTTACCCGATTGTGCCAGAGGAAACCAAACGGCTATGTCTCCAACCACCTGATTCAGTGTTATCCTCAAGTCTTAGACAAACAAGGATTTCAGGTTTCCATAAGGGAATGGTCCTCTAGAATGAATCTTTAAATGCCAATTCAACAGGTCTTGCTTGCCTAATCAGATAAAATACATTAGTATTTGTCTAGTTCCCTCATCTGAATAGTGAGATTGTTGGTAATGAGAACATTTTTCCAAATTAAAAAATTCTCTCCTCTCAAGGAGTTTTGCAAATAAACAGTTGCATTTATAAATGGATATAAATGATATGAAGCAGTTTCTGATACAGCTGCTTTAAATTAAATTGTTTATCATATTTAAATTATCCAATTTGGGAATTTCCTTGTGGTCCAGTGGCTAAGACTCCATGCTCTCAAGGCAGGGGGCCCAGGTTCAATTTCTGATCAGGGAACTGGATCCCACATTGTTGCAACTAAGACCTGGAGCAGCCAAATAAATAAATAAAATTGTAAATAAATAAATAAATAGTTCAGTTAATTACAGACTTATCTATTGGCTTCAGGACATTTTTCCATTTAACTTGAGGTGACCTATTTCTTGGAACGACAGCTCTCTCAGAATGATGGCTCCTAGGAGACAAACTGCACCGACTTGTGGTTGGGAAATGCTATTTTTTGTTCTGAATAGTTTTATTCTGAGTGAATGTTAAAACGCACACACAAACTCCCAAACTATTTGCATACACAAATACACATATATTTATATACACACACAGTTATCCAAACAGACAAACAGAAAGCCCAGCATGGCCTTTCAGCCGCTGTGGGTTAGACTCAGGCCCTGATTTTGAATAGCCTCACACAGGCCGAGGCCAAGAGCTCCCCTCGTGAAACCTTACTTCCCCTTGACACTTCTTCACCCAAAGCGCCCCATGCCCCTATCCCTCCTGTGACTGTCTGTCCTGGCTGTACCTCCAGACTTGTGGTGGGAGCCCCCTTGGAGGCGGTCACAGTCAACCAAACAGGACGCTTGTACGACTGCATGCCTTCCACCGGTCGGTGTCAGCCCATCTTGCTGAACAGTGAGTGACTGGCCCAAGGGACTGGGTCCTTCAACCCTGCTACACAGGACTGCCCCCTCCTCGGCCTCAAGCCCCGACTGTCCCCCCAAGTGAGAGTGTGCCCGTGAGTGTGACCCTGTGTGTCTGCCCTCTCAGCCCCCTCAGAGGCTGTGGACATGTCCCTGGGCCTGTCCCTGGTGGCCTCCACCCATCTATCCCAGCTGTTGGTGAGTGTTTCTGGGTCCCTGGAGGGTCTTGAGGGAGAAGCAGAGTGACGGGGTGGGCAGAGGAGGCTGCGGCTGAGGGGAAAGGAGGGGGAGTGTTCTGGGGCCCCCGCTCACCCACACGGCCTCTGCCCCCAGGCCTGCGGCCCGACTGTGCACAAAGCCTGTGGGGAGAACATGTACATAAAAGGCATTTGCCTCCTGCTGGACTCCCACCTGCAGGTCATCTGGACGGTCCCCGCCGCCCTGCCAGGTAGGTCCCCCAGAGACGCCAGGTCTGGGTGGAGCACGTGCTGGAACCACTCGTGTGAGCAGAACATGAAACCTCCTGAGTCTCCACCTCCTGGGTCTTTGTTTTTCTGGGCCTCCCGTGCCCTGGGTCCCCTCCCAGAGGGCTCGGAAAACTCAGCAGGGACTGGGGGCACAGCCTGGCCTGACAGGAGGTGTAGTCACAGCAGGACCCCTAAGCTGGGCGAGCCACGATGACTCTTGACGGGGCAGGAGGAGCCTCAGGGCGCTGCTGCAGGAGGCACCAGTGTCCCACATCTGCCAGCGGGTGCAGGGGTGCCTCCCGGTTTCCAGGTGGTGGTGAAAACATGAGGTGAGGACCATAGATCCAAGAATCCAAGAGGGAGGCAGTCCTGGGTCATTCTGCTAGTCTGCCAAGACCCACCCTAGACTCACTCTTCCCCTTACAAGGGCAGAAGAGGACCCAGTCACGGGGAGTGTGAGGCACAGTTTTGCTACCACTGATGTTTCCCACAGAGAACGGTGCCTAGGTGGGCCCCGCAACAGTTTCTCTCTCTGAGAGTCAGTCTTTTTTTTTTTTTTTAAATTTATGGCTATACTGAGTCTTCATTGCTGCCCACAGATTTTCTCTAGCTGTGGTGAGCAGGAGCTACTCTCTAGCTGCAGTGTGAGGGCTTCTCATTGCGGTGGCTTCTCTTGGTTCAGAGCACGGGCTCTAGAGCGCGTAGAGGTCTCAGTAGTTGAAGCACAGGGGCTCAGCAGTTGCGACTCCCAGGCTCTAGAGCGTATGGGCTTCAGTAGTTGTGGTGTATGGGCTTAGTTGCTCCGAAGCATGTGGAATCTTCCCAGACCAGGGATTGAACCCAAATATCCTGTATTTCAAGGCAGATTCTTAACCACTGGGCCACCAGCGAAGTCCTCTGAGGGTTAGTCTTTACAAGTTCATCTTCTGTGTCCTTGGGCAAGTGGCTTCATTCCCTGGGCCTCAGTTTCCTCACTGGTAAAATGGAACTTAATAATTGAGGTGGTTATTCGGATTAAAAACGTCTAATATACATGTCTAAGTGCTTAGACTTCAGCCTGACACGTGTACGTGATTGCCTTTATGACTGATTTTCTAACTGAAGACTGTCTGTTTGGACCAGGAGGAAGGCACAGATAAACAACCCTGTGCGTGGCATCAAAGGAAACAATGGGCCCCCGCTGAGAGCCAGGGACCACCCAAGGCACATTTGTTGTTGTTTACTTATCTATTTATTTATGGCTGCACTGGGTCTTCATTGCTATGCAGGCTTTCTCAAGCTGCAGTGAGTAGGGGTCACTGTCTTGTTATATTGTGTGGGCTTCTCACTGCAGCGATTTCTCTTGCTGAGGAGCATGGGCTGTAGAGCTTGGTCTCAGTAGCTGTGGCACACAGGCTTAGTTGCCCCCACAGCACGTGGGTCTTACCACCCAGGCCAGGGATCAGACCCATGTTTCCTGCTTTGGCAGGTAGATTCTTAACTATTGGACCACCAGGGGAGTCCCAAGGCATATGTTCTGGCCCAGAGAAAACACGAACCCAGACTTCGTGGGCTTTTAGCTAAAAGTGAAGCAGCAGCAGAAATAGCCCCCAGACAAAGTTGTGAGAGCAGGATCTACAGAGGGGACAGAGAGAGTGGCAAAGACTTGTGGGTCCCAGGCCCCACTGGGGATGTCTGTACAGCAGGGCAGGAGAGGTGGCTTTGAACACTAAGTGATAAATGTCTTCTCTTACATGTTTCTGGGGCTCATGAGGTGTGATGTCTGATGAAAATGGGACTTACATGTGTAAAACTGGTGCAGACAAGGCAGGTTTGAATAGATGTGGAAGGACTGTGTGCCAGGCAGTGCTGGGTACTGGGTGCTGGGTGTGCATTCCCTTCTAGGTCCTCATAAGATCCTTATGGAGACCAGGATGATCCCCACTTTATAGATGAGAAGACTGAGCCTCAGAAAGATGGGTTTCCACTTTAGGAAGTAGCAGAGCCCAGAGCTTGAACCAACCTTGCCTGATTGGCTTGGGTCTTTTTCCAGACAGCAGTCAGCTACAGCCAGACGCCTGCTGTAGGATACAATAAAAAGAGCAAGAAACAGAAGTGACATTGCAAGGGCACTGGCCACAGGCCTGGTCTGAGAGAGCATGTGAAGGGGGAGGGGGATTTTGTCATGCAGCTAAAAAAGTGGATATGAGTACAAGGTGTGGTTACAGAGAACACCAGCTACCCAGCTTGAGGGCACCTGAGCACACACTCAGCCTGCCGTGTGGGTGGCTGGATTTCCTAGTGGCTGGATTTTCTAGTCTTCAAGGAAGCAGGGAGGAAAGTGACCTTCCATTCTTCCATTTCTTCTCAGCACTGGTGATGGTTGAGCAGGCAGGGTAGGGGAGGAGTGAGGAGCTGGTAGAAGGCATTTTTGCTTCAGTGACCTGAGGCCGGCTGCCACAGCTCAGCCTCACACCTCAACGTTGTGGTGGCCTGATCTCCCAGCACACTGAGACCAACACAGGATGTGGGGTGCTGGTAGAGGCATCAGCTGGGTTTTGCACAGAGACCACAACCCCCTACATAAGTCTGGGGACAGCCTGAAATGTCTTATTTCTTCGTGTGCATATGCTGTGTCTCTCCTCTTCTGTGTGGACTCCACAAGGGCAGGAATGAGATTTTTTATTAAGTTTTGGTCTTCATTCAGATTTTCCTAGAGACAGACTCTGAGCTCCCTTGAGAATATTCTCAAGAGCAACCCCCATAAGAGTATGAGGGAAGCAGGACTGAGTAGATGGAGAGGGTAGACTGTGAGAGGCCTCAGTTGCCCCACCAGGAGCTTGGAGCATGGCTGGGTACGGGTTGCCCCCTGGAGTAGGAAGCGTAACCTTGGGCAAGACACCTCCCTTTTGAGTAAGGTGACACCTAGGGAGGAACTCCACTGGGGGCCATTGACAGCCAACTCCCTACAGCTGGAAATGAGCACCTCCATCCTGATGGGGGACAAGGCTTGGGAGCACACCTTAGCATCTGCTCCAGGTGTGTCCTTGGGCACAGAAAAATGCCTGGTGTATGGTGATGATGGTGATGACAACTACCCCTTATGGGGCGCCCAGCCCTGTCATAAGTACTTTATGTACATATTCATCCCTTTTTTAAATTGGAGTAGGACTCCTTTACATTGTTGTGTTAGTTTCTGCTGTACACAAGGTGAGTCAGCTACATGTGTACATATAGCCCCTCCCTCCTGAGCCTGCCTCCCGCTCCCCCATCCCACCCCTCTAGGTCATCACAGAGTACTGAGCGGAGCTCCCTGTGCTGTATAGGACACAGCGTGGGAAGGACAGGGTGGGATGAATGGAGAGAGTAGCACTGAGATATTCATTCTTTTTATCTTTGCAATAATCCTGTGTGGGTGCCCAGGTGACTATGTGGTAAAGAACCCATCTGCCAAGCAGGAGACAGGGGTTCGATCCTTGAGTCAGGAATGTCACCTGGAGGAAGAAATGGCAATGTTTAAGTATCTTACCTGGGAAATACTGTGGACAGAGGAGCCTGGTGGGCTACATTCAGTCCATAGGATCGCAAAGAGTTGGACACAACTGAAGTGACTTAGCATGCGTGCTTACACACACACACACACACACACACACACACGCATGCTCCACAGTAAGCCTGACATATGTAATCAAAAAATATTTGTTGACTAACAGAGTGAGGAGCCCACCCAGCCCCCATACTCTACTTCTTTCTCCCCTTTTGTAAGCCTTGTGGAAGGAGGGGAGAAACAGAGACTCTGCTAAAGGGAGAAGGGGCTGAGACAACAAATTTGGACCTCCTCTGTGGATGGTGTGGGGACTGGTCCCTGTGTCAAAAACGGCTCCCTGACTCCGTGGAGCAGAAAGGGTTTCTGGGCCCCAGGAAGTGGCTGGGGCCCACACATGAGTTTCTTTTTTAAAAATTTATTTATTTATTTTTGACTGAACTGGGTCTTTGTTGCTGCACGCAGCCTTTCTCTAGTTGAAGCAACCAGGGGCTACTCTCCAGCTGTGGCGTGCAGGCTTCTCACTGCAGTGGCTTCTCTTGTTGCAGAGCACAGGCTCTAGGGTGCATGGGCTTAATAGTTGTGGTGCACAGCTTAGTTGCCCCGAGGCATATGGAATCTCCCCAGATCAGGGATCAGGGATCAAACTCATGTCCCCTGCATTGGCAGGCAGGATTCTTAACCACTGGACCACCAGGGTAGTCCCCTCTAACATGTGTTTCTGATTCCTCTCTCCCTCTCTGCAGAGTGTCCAAATCAAGAGATGGACATCGCCTTCCTGATTGATGGCTCTGGCAGCATTGACCAAACCGACTTTAAACGGATGAAGAACTTTGTCAGAGCTGTGATGGACCTGTCCAAGGGCACCAACACGCAGGTGAAGACTAGGCCCCCTGAGGCCTGCGGACTGGGGTAGGGGAGGGTTTACCTTTGGGAAGGCCAACCTGGGAGGCTGCTTGGCATCACTGGGGGCTGGATCAATAGGCCTGTACCTTGAAGCTAGGGTCCAAGGTCAAGGCATGGTCCCCATACAGGGCCAGTTGGAGACCTGACCTGAGAAGAGGTTCCCCCATCACATTTACTATGTCCCCACGTGGCACAGGAAATAGGTTTTTGCTACTTAAATACATTGAAAGGAATATCAAATAATTTTGCTGTGAAACTTGACTGAAGGTAATCTGGCCAAATAATTGATGATTTCTTTATCATGTTTTCCATATAACTCATGATTTCTTTATCTTATTATTTTATTTCCCAGTAACCAGTGTATATGTATGTGTGTGTGTGTGTGTGAGTGAGTGTGTGTATAGATTCTTGTTGCCCCTCTGTCCATGGGATTTCCCAGGCAAGAATCCTGGAGTGGGCTACCATTTCCTTCTCCAGGGGATCTTCCTGACCTAGGGATCAAACCCACATCTCCTGAGTCTCCTGCATTGGCAGGTGGATTTTTTACCATTGAGCCACCTGGGAAGCCTATAAATTCTTGAGAAACAAGGAAACAGAGACTTCAAATTGATTTTTGTGTATTACAAAAATTTTTTTTTAAATCTAAACTTAACAAATATGGTAGTTGGCTGGTTCTTCTTTGTAAACTAAGAAAGAAGCAGTATTTAGCTTTGGTTTTCCAGTTTTCCTTTTCTGGGTTTCAGTATATACTTGTCAGGCCTCAAAATCCCCTGGAACATGGCTTGTAAGTGCAAAATTATTCCAAAAAACAACTCCTGAGCTCCAGGGCCCTTTTCTTGGCCTTCACAGTTCTCGCTGATGCAATATTCAAACCTTATGAAGACCCACTTCACCTTCAGCCAATTTCAGACCATCCGGAACCCTCGGAGTCTGGTGGATCCCATCTCCCAGCTGAATGGTCTGACGTTCACAGCCACGGGTATCCTGAGAGTGGTGTAAGCTCCGACCCCCGCTGCCTGCGGATAAGATGCTCCCCCGCTGCTATCTGGCGCTGGGTCTGCCCAGCCCTTTCTAGTGTTTGAAGGAGGATCTGGAGAAAGGGGCTCACGGGGAAGCAAGGGGGCTGCAGGCAGAGTCTTCCTGGAGTGTTTCTGGTCTCCTAGCTGGTTGCAATCCCCTGAGCTAGGGCGAGGGCTGGACTCCTCTGCAGTCTGTTTCCCCTGTGCCTGGCTTTGGATTGGCTGGACTGTGAGCCCACCTGGGTTAGCTTCTCGGTTCCCATCCTGGCTCCCGGCTTGCTACCTGGGTCACCGCTGGAGTAATCAGCTTTTTTGAAGTCTTGGAAAACTGTCAAATGAGGATAAATTCACAACTTGTTTGGAGGGATTAAATGAGATAACATGAGCGCAGTGCTTCCACCCAAGAAGTGCGAGATAAATGGCTGTGGATTTTATTAAAAAAAAAAAAATGCAGTTCCTCTCTACCTCCTTGGAAGGGACTCAGGAATTATTGCCAAGTGTCTTCCTTGTGCCTTTCTCCCCACTCAACCCCTTTCTCTTCCTCATCCTTCATCCATTCTCGCTCTCTACATACTACCACGTGCCGCCCAATACTGAGGACCAGGTGGCCCAGGAAGAAAACGGCTTAGGTGCTGGGGCCAGTCATTTTTGTCAGTATGAATCCATGACTTAACATGCCTGAGTCTAAGGGTACCAGGCCTCCCTGGTCTCTCCAGAGGAGCTTCTAGTGCTGCAAATAATTGCTTCCCAGAATCTCAGTAGAGTCACTCCCCATTTCTTCCTTGATAGGAAAGAGCTATTTCACAGTAAGAATGGGGCCCGTACAAATGCCAGGAAAATCATCATTGTCATCACAGACGGGGAGAAATTTAAAGACCCCCTGAAATACACCGATGTCATCCCTGAGGCAGAAAAAGCCAACATCATTCGTTACGCCATTGGGGTGCGTCCCTTCCTCCTGGCTCCCCCAGACTCAGCCTTCACCTCCCCCAGGTAGAAGAGCTGGAGGGCCCCTCCTCCTCATGTGCCTCTCTGCCACAGGTGGGAGATGCTTTCCAGGAACAGGCTGCCAGGCAGGAGCTGAACATCATTGGCTCCATGCCTTCAGAGGACCACGTGTTCAAGGTGGACAGCTTTGCAGCACTGAGCAGCATCCAGAAGCAGCTTCAGGAGAAGATCTTTGCAGTTGAGGGTAAATGGGGAGTGAGTTTGGGTGTCGGAATTGAGAGAGCCGAGACCCAGTTGTCCCCCACAGTCCTGAAGATCTGTCCCTACTCGTGTTGTTCAGTAGCTCCGTCATGTCCAACTCTTTGCTACCCCATGGACTGCAGCACTCCAGGCTTGCCTGTCCTTCACTGTCTCCCGGAGCTTGCTCAAACTCATGTCCAGTGAGTCGGTGATGCCATGCAACCATCTCATCCTCTGTCGCCCCCTTCTCCTCCTGCCCTCAGTCTTTCCCAACATCAGGGTCTTTTCCAATGAGTCGGCTCTTCACATAGGTGGCCAAAGTATTGGAGCTTCAGCATCAGTTCTTCCAGTGCACATTCAGGGTTGATTTCCTTTAGGATTGACTGGTTCAATCTCCTTGCATCCAAGAGTCCTCTTTCTAGATCCCTACTCTAGCTTGCTCCAAACTGTTACCCCGAACCCAAGCCCCAGACCACATTCTCCTCTCTCTGCTCTGAATCCTCACCATCTCTAGGTCTCTGGGAGCCTGAATGACCCATTTCCCCCACAGGAACACAGTCAAGGACAAGTAGCTCCTTCCAGCATGAGATGTCTCAAGAAGGCTTCAGTTCCATCCTCACAATGGTGGGTGGAGTGTGTGCTTGATTATGAGTCTCAGGCACTAACCTGGGGCTGGGAGCTGGGACTCAGAATAAACAAGAAAGTGGGCTTGATCCTCAAGCTCACTGTCTAGTCTGGGAGAGACACACAGGCAGTGAATATAGGTGCTAGAAGCACAGCAGAGAATGGGATAGCTGAGGTCCCTGCTCTCCTGGAATGCATAACTAGTGGGAGGAGATGATAAAAAACAAAGAAATGAAAGACTTTCAGATGGTGCTAGGCACTACGATAGAAAAAGAGAGGTGATCAGAGGAGGGCTAAGGAATAACTGCTGAGGCTGAATGATGAGAAAGGGCAAGGCCTGGAAATATCTAGGGAGAGATTGCTCCAGGTAGAGGAAACAGCAGGTGCAAAGGTCCTGAGGCAGGAATGGGGTTGCTACTCTAGAGTGAGAGAAGGACCAACACAGCCGGAGCCGAGGGAGCTAGGGGCAGCATGGAGAGAGGGCTGGAGAGCTGAGAAAGACCAGACCACGAAGACCAGAGAAGTGATGATTGGTTCAGTTCAAAATTACAATAGAGGCAGACAATTGACTGAAAGGAGGTATGCGTTCAAAATATCCAGAAGGATATTATCCAGAATAATTTTTATTGATGTATTTATTTGGCTGCACCAGGTCTTAGTTGTGGCATGTAGGATCTAGTTCCCTGACCAGGGATTGAACCCAGGCTCCCTGCATTTGGAGTGCAGAGTCTTAGCTCCTGGACCACCAGGGAAGCCCCTTACCCAGAATAATTTTGAGGGCAATTGAGGGGGACGGAGAAATGGAACAAGGTTTGTCATGAGTTAATTAGTGATGATAGGTCACGGGTATTAATGGGTTCATTACACGTTCCTTTTGACTTTTGTATATGTCCTAAATTAGCCATAATCAAGAGTTTGAAAAGGCAATAAACAAAGTATTCAGAGGAGGAAATGCCTAGCACTTTCTGAGGGAGCCCAGGAACATCTCACAGACAAAACTTTGAGGTTGCTCTTCCGGAGAGAGGAGCTGAGTCCCAGAAAAAGGAGAGAGGAGTGTCCAGGTCAGAGGGCTGGTGTGTTCTGGAACACAGAGTAATTCCACAGACTTGACTGCGAAGGATGCTAAATGCCACCCTCAGGGGTTTGGTGACAGGGAGTCACCTTGGTTTGCCACCAGGGTCGTGGCTGCACATTTGGGTTTATAAAGCCCAACTCTGGGACAGTAGATGAAGCAGAAGAGAACAAGTGAGGAGGCAGAAAGGACAGTGGGTGAGAGGCATTGGGGTGACTCTGACAGTGGCAGTGGGGATGGACTAAGGGATGTAGGAGTCAGGAACACGAGGCTGCAGATGAGAGCTAGAAATGACAAGAGAGAATTCCAGATGAGTGGGCAGAGTCAGCAGCAGGCATTTCTTCAGAATAGGTTGTCTTCTTCCCACTTGCTCACCCTGGAGTCCTTTCCTCCCAGGATGGACTGGTTCTGGGGGCTGTGGGGAGCTTCAGCTGGTCTGGAGGTGCCTTCCTGTACCCCCAAAATGGGAAACCCACCTTCATCAACATGTCCCAGGAACACGTGGACATGAGAGACTCTTACCTGGGTGAGACAAGGCTGCGGTTGGGGGCTGGGCAGGAGACGGGCTGCCTGGGAAGGACAGGGGCCCTGGGGTGGGGGATGAGGATGGAGGTGGGGAAGCCTCGGTGCTGAGGCCTGGCCCCTTCAGGTTACTCCACAGAGCTGGCCCTTTGGAAGGGGGAACAGAGCCTGATCCTGGGGGCCCCCCGCCATCAGCACACCGGGAAGGTGGTCCTCTTCACCCAGGTGTCCAAGCAATGGAGGCCGAAGGCTGAAGTCACAGGGAGCCAGGTTGAGTGTGTGTGGGGGTCTCCAGGGGCGGAGAAGGAGAGAAAGTGGTTGCGGGGCCCGTGGAGGAGGTGTTGGTGTCTGGGGAGAGGCAGGACCTGGGGGGCATGCCCCTGGCAGAGGGCAGACAGGATGACTCCCAACTCTGCCCTCCAGGTTGGCTCCTACTTCGGGGCCTCCCTCTGCTCCCTGGATGTGAATGGAGACAGAAGCTCTGACCTGGTCCTCATCGGGGCCCCTCATTTCTACGAGCAGACCCAGGGGGGCCAGGTGTCCGTGTGCCCCTTTCCCCGGGGGGTGAGTAGTGATGAGACCTGGGCTGGGTGGGGTCTGGGTGTGGGTGGAGGGGTCGCCTGGATTGAGCCCCAACACCATTCTCGTTCTGCAGAGAGCTAAGTGGCAGTGTGATGCTGTCCTGCGAGGGGAGCCAGGCCACCTCTGGAGCCGCTTTGGGGCAGCCCTGACAACGCTGGGGGATGTGAATGGGGACAGGCTGGCGGATGTGGCCATCGGGGCCCCGGGAGAGCAGGAGAACCAGGGTGCTGTCTACCTGTTCCACGGAACCTCAGAACTGGGCATCAGCCCTTCCCACAGCCAGGTGAGGCCCCCCAGCCTTCAACCTCTTCTGTTCACCTCCTTTTCCATGTCTTAGGTTCACCTGATGCCACCTCCTGTCCCAGTCTCAACAGTGACCATTCCCCTGCTCCTTTTAGTGGTTTATTTCCCTGAATTGCCCCTTTCCCAGCTAAGCACAAATTCTCTCTTTTCTCTCCTTTGACTCCAAACAGACTTCAAACTGTGTGGGCAGCTTAGTGGTTAAGAGATCATAGGCCCCAGATCAAATGTCTGACCAGTCCTGTGGGCTGTGTGGCTTTAGGCAAGTGACTGACTTCGCCTCTGTGAACCTTGATTTCCTTCTGTGAAACATCAGCAGATGAGCAAATTCCATTGACTTCTTGTAAAGATAACTCGAGGACAACACTAAGCTCTCCATTACTCCAATATTTATGAATGAATGCATAGAGGATGAGTAAATGAATCTGTTATGCTCTCTTCATTATGCTTTGATTTTGTCATTCACTTGCATCCTCAAGGTCTTCATTGGACTAAAAGTGCTCTGATCTCTGGGGACCCTGGGGACCTCATTTAGTTTGCTCTCCACTCCTCTCCTCCTTAATTTTATTTTTCATTATTATTTTATTTTTTGGCTGTGCCCTGTGACATGTGGGATCCTAGTTCCTCAACCAGGGATCAAACCCGTGCCCCCTACACTGGAAGCATGGACTCTTAACCACTGGACCACCGGGGATGTCGCCTCCCCTCTCTCCAACTACTCTATTCAGTGTCCTTTCCAAATCTTCCTTCTCAAACCTTTCCCATCCCCTTCCTTGACTTGCACTTCTTTTTTTCCTTTCTCCGGTCAGCGGATCTCAGGCTCCCAGCTCTCCCTTGGGCTCCAGTATTTCGGGCATTCGCTGAGCGGGGGTCAGGACCTCACACAGGATGGACTGGTGGATCTGGCTGTGGGGGCCCGGGGACATGCACTACTTCTCAGGTGACAGCTCCCTCCTCCCCCTTGTCTGCCCCTTGTGTCTGATTCATCAAGCTGCCCCCTCCTTTGTTCTCCCCGCTGGAGGCCAGAGGCAGATCCTCAGCCCCTTATGCACCCTCAGGAGCCTGCCGGTGCTGAAAGTGGATGTAACTATGAAATTCACACCCCCGGAGGTGACAAAGGCTGTGTATCAGTGCTGGGATGAGCCGACCACCACCCTGGAAGCTGGGCATGCCATAGTCTGTCTCACCATCCACAAAAGCTCACAGGATCGCCTAGGTGAGCTTCCTCCTGGTAGACCAGACCCTTACTTCCCAGAGGCACCCCCCCACCCAGCCCTGTCCTCAGGACAGAACGGAGCCAGGACCCCAGTCCTCACCTCCACATCCACCCAACTAACTGCCCTTCTCCCTCCCTCTTCCCAACCCAGGCCTTTAGGTTCCTTGTCCAGGATCCATTGGAGGTCTGCCCTCTTTCCCACCTTCCCAGAGGACAAGGCTTCTCCATCCCACCCGCTTTGAGCTGTATCCACAGCTATTCTTGCTCCTTCCTACCCACTCTGCACCAGGAACTACCTTGACTGGTTCTAAACACAGTTCACCACTCCTCACCCACTCCCACATTGCATGTATAAAGATCAAAATTCTTGCCCACTGTGACCCCGCTGATTTGGCCCCTCTGCCTCTCCAGCCTCCCTTACTCCAAGCACTCCCCCACCTTTTTTTTTTTCTGGCCACATCACAGGTCTTGCTAGATCTTAGTTTTCTGATCAGGGATCGAATTCCTGGCCCCTGGCAGTGAAAGTATGGAGTCCTAACCACTGGTCCGCAAGGGAATTCTGTCCATACACTTAAAAATTTTTAATTTATGTTTGGCTGTGCTGGGTCTTCCTTGCTGTGTGGGCTTTTCTCTAGTTGCAGTGCAGAGGCTTCTCTTGGTGTGGAAAACAGGCTTTAGGGTGCAAGGGCTTCTAAAGTTGTGGTGAATGAGCTCAGCTACTTCATAGCATATGGGATCTTCCAAGATCAGGGATCAAACCTGTGTCTCCTGCATTGACACGTGGATTCTTCACCACTAAACTATGCAGGAAGCCCTCCTTGGTCCATCCAGGAAGGCATCTCTGATCGCCAGATCTGAATTAGCAAGCCCTCTCTAGTACCACTGAGGATCGGCCCTTGCAGGGATCACGCTGTGATGTTAAGTCCTTCGTGCTGGTCTCCATTTCTAGGCTGCGAGCTCAGGAGGGTGGGGAACATATTTCTCCATCTTCTCCACCTGTATCCCAGCACCTGGTATAGTTTGTGGCCCACAGAAAGTGTTCAGTGAATCTCCATTGCATGAAAAAATGAAAACAGAACCTTCACATTTCTCTCACTTTCTGTTTTCCGCCCCTTCTGCTTCAGGTGACGTCCTAAGCTCTGTCACATACGATCTGGCATTGGATCCAGGTCGGCTGATTTCTCGTGCCATTTTTGGTGAGACCAAGAACTGGACTTTGACTCGAAGAAAAACCCTGGGGCTGGGAGAGCACTGTGACTCCATGAAACTGCTTTTACCAGTGAGGACTGTGGGTTGAGGGAGAGGGAGGAAGGAGCCCAAGGCCAGCCTCTGACACCTCCACTCCCTCCTGAATGAGGCAGGAAAGGCAGGGAGCCTGGGACAGGAGAGGGGAAAGTTGGGGCTGGGGAACTGGGTTTCTGTGACATGGATGCAGTGGAGGAGAAAACCCCAGGGGTAGCCAGTAAGGAGGAGGTGAGTGGGTTCTTTAAAGCCCCTTCTTCTCCAGGACTGTGTGGAGGACGTAGTGAACCCCATTATCCTGCGACTCAACTTCTCCCTGGTTGGGGAGCCCATCGCCTCATCTCAGAACCTCCACCCTGTGCTGGCTGTGGGCTCCCAGGACCTCTTCACGGCCTCCGTGAGTCTTCCTAGGAAGTCCCAGGACGTGCTGACTCTCGCTGTGTCTCTGTGTGCTGAAGAACCTAGGGTGGCTCCCAGGTGCCCACGAAACCACATCAGATCTAACATGCTTCCACCCCATTACCACAGCCCGGCCCAGCTTGGAGCCCTACCCACATCTCGGCTGATTATCCACTCTGCCCCAACATAAACTCTCTGGTTCTCATTCTGCAGACCCTTTGAACTTTTTCTTTTATTTTTTTAAACCCGCATTTTAATTTATTTATGTTAATCATGATTATTATTATTTTTGACTGGGTCACTTGGCCCATGGGATCTTGGTTCCCTGACCAGGGATCAAACCTGCACCCCCTGCAGTGAAGTATGGAAGCTTTTTTTTTTTTTTTTTGAGGTATAGTTGAACTGGGCTTCCCAGGTGGCTCCAGTGGTAAAGACCTGCCTGCCAGTGCAGGAGATGTAGAAGATGAGGGTTTGATCCCTGGGTCGGGAAAATCCCCTGGAGGGGGGCATGGCAGCCCACTCCAATATTCTTGCCTGGAGAATCACATGGACAGAGGAGCCTGGAGAGCCACAGTCCATGGGGTCACAAAGGGTGAGACACGACTGAGGTGACTTAGCATGCACACACACATAGTAGAATTACAATGTTGCATTAATTTCTGCTGTACAGCAAAGCGACTCAGTTATACATACATATACATTTTTTTTCATATTATTTTCCATTATGGTTTATCACAGGATATTGAGTATAGTTCCCTGTGCTATACAGTAGGACTCTGGTGTTTATCCATTCTGTATATACCAGTTTGCATCTGCTAATCCCAAACTCCCACTCCAACCGTTTCCCTTTCTCTCCACCTTGGCAATGACCAGTCTGTTCTCTACATCCTTGATTCTGTTTCTGTCTCATAGATAGGTTCATTCAGGTCATATTTTAAACCCCATGTATAAGTGAGATCACGTGTGGTCTGTCTTTTTCTGAGTGACTTCACAATCACCTCTAGTCAGATGCAATTTTTTAAATTGGGGGATCATTGCTTTCCAGTGTTGTGTTGGTTCCTGCTGTACAACATAAATCAGTGATAAATATACATATATCCCCCTCTCTCTCGAGCCTTCCACCAGCCCTCCCATCCCCCCCCTCTAGGTCATCACAGAGCACCAAGCTGAGCCCCCTGTGTTCTATAACAGGGAGCATGAGTCTTGACCAGTAGACTGCTGGGGAAGTCCCCCAGCTTTTCTCATTTCTACCTCTATGTCTTTGTCCATGTTGTCTGTCTTTCTTTTTCATGTTGCAGTTCCTTTCTGTTTTCAAGAGGAGGCACGTTCAAGTGACTGCAGGTACTTGTAATTGCGCATAGTTTTCCTAATAAGGGCAACATAATAAACAGATGAAGACATGGTTGGGCAGTTGATTTCTATCTGTATCCTTCCTGCATGTCATACTTCTTATTTGGAAAAACATCTTCTCTCCACCTCGAAGACCTCTCCTTATCCCCAGAGCCCCAGTCTCATCTCCTTCTCTTTTGAAAACCATGCTCAGCATCTGTCACTTCTTATCTGGCCTCCTAGTGTATCATGGTGATACCAAGCCAAATACCACGTGACTGGACTGATAACCATCTGCCTCTACTTCTGTGGATCCCTCGGGATTGTAGGTTCCTTGAATGTAAGGACCACCATATCTAATTCACCTGCAGCTGCCACCTTTCCGTGTGCAGAACCTGTCTCATTATCGACTGTTAATAATGTTTGCTGAATGCTTGCTCCCATTGAATTTGACTCCTCAACTAAACGTTATGTTCTTTGAAGCCAGGGATCTTGTCTTCTCTTTCTTTTATATTCTAACTGCTCCTCCCGCATTGTCCACTGCTCTGCTCCTTGCCAGAGTCTAGGACAGTGAGTGCTAGGACAGAGTCTAGCACAGGGTGGGTGCTCAGTAATGCTCAGTGTTGGCGAGTGTTCCTAATGAGACTGGGGATGGATTGAGACATGGATGGGAAGAGAATGTACTGTTTTGTTGCAGCTCCCCTTTGAGAAGAACTGTAGGCAAGATCACCTTTGTGAAGGGGACCTGAGTGTCAATCTGAGCTTCTCAGGGTGAGTGAGCTCTGTCTCCTTTCATAGCCATACTTTCATAGCTATAGCTTTGGGAGCCCCCATCCTCATAGGATGGAAAGTCTCTGGGTTTCCCTTTGCCTATCCTTCTAACAAAGAAGTGCTTTTGACTGGAAGGTCATCAGCCTGTAGCTCATGTGTTCCCACAGCCTTGCCCCAACTCCTGATTCAATTCCAACCTATTTCTTCAGAGTCTCTCTCCCAGTCTTATCCTTCCTTGTTCAGGCTGGAGACCCTGGTGGTGGGGAGCTCCCTGGAGCTCAGTGTGACAGTAACGGTGTCCAATGAGGGCGAGGATTCCTACGGAACGGTGATCAGCTTCTACTATCCAGCAGGGTTGTCCTATCGACGCATGTTAGCAATCCAGGTAAACAGCTCCCTTGGGCTTCGGTGGCTGGGGCCTCTCTCCTGCTCTGGCTTATAATAGGTTCCTTTTATTTTTTCTATGATGAAATATATAACACACGCATAGAGAGAAGTGCATAGGGCATATGTATAGTTTAAATATTAAGCAAAAGTCTATGTAATTAATATATAGATCAAGAAATAAAGCATTCCAATTTTTTATTTTTTAAAATAATAATAAATTTAAAAGATGGGGAGGATATTCCTGGTGGTCCAGTGATTAAGACTCTGCTCTGCCAATGCAGGGGGCAGAGGTTTGATCCCTGGTCGGGGAACTAAGATCCTACATGCTGCATGGCAAAGTCAAAAGATTAATAAAAAGAAAAAGAAATAAAATGCTTCTAGCACCTCCAGAAGCCCTTTATATACCTTTCCTCATCCTTATATACCTAACCTCACACTCTCTGCAAAGGTAATCACTATTCTGCCTTATAATAATCGATTCTTTGTATTTCTTTACCACCCATAAATATATCCCTGGATAATGCTGTTGAGTTTTGCCAATATTTGAGCTTTATATAAATGAAAACGTGTTCAGTTCAGTTCAGTCACTCAATCGTGTCCGACTGTTTGCAACCCCATGGACTGCAGCACGCCAGGCTTCCCTGTCCATCACCAGAGCTTGCTCAAACTCATGTCCATTGAGTTAGTGATACCACCCAAGCATCTCATCCTCTGTCATCCCCTGTTCCTGCCTTCAATATTTCCCAGCATCAGGGTCTTTTCCAATGAGTCAGTTCTTCACATCAGATGGCCAAAGGGAGCTTCAGCATCAGTCCTTCCAATGAATATTCAGGACTGATTTCCTTTAGGATTAACTGGTTTGATCTCCTTGCAGTCCAAGGGACTCTCAAGAGTCTTCTCCAATACCACAGTTCAAAAGCATCAATACTTTGGCACTCAGCTTTCTTTATGGTCCAACTCTTACATCCATACATGACTACTGGAAAAAGAATAGTTTTGACTATGTGGACCTTTGTCAGCAAAGTAATGTCTCTGCTTTTTAATATGCTGCCTAGGTTGGTCATAGCTTTTCTCCCAAGGAACACACATCTTTTCATTTCATGGCTGCATCATCAACTGCAGTGATTTTGGAACCCAAGAAAATAAAGTCTGTCACTGTTTCCATTGTTTCCCCTTCTATTTGCCATAAAGTAATGGGACCGAATGCCATGATCTTTGTTTTTTGAATGTTGAGTTTTAAGCCAGCCTTTTCACGCTCCTCTTTCAGTTTCATCAAGAGGCTCTTCACTTCCTGCCATAAGGAAACATATTGTATGTTCCTTTCTTCTGAAACTTTTGAAGTATTGTTGATTTATAATCTGATATTAATTTCAGGTGTACAAGATAACAGTTCAATATTTTATAGATTACATTCGCTTTAAAATTATTATAAAACATTGGCTATATTCCCTGTGTTGCATAATATATCCTTGTATCTTATTTATTTTATAAACAGTAGTCTGTACCTCTGACACCTGATCTGTATGCTCCTCCCCTCATTCTTCTCCCCACTGGTGACCACTAGTTTGTTCTCAAGATCTCAGTCACTAAAGCATGTCTGCCTCTTTGTGACCCCATGGACTGCAGCACACCAGGCTTCTCTGTCCTTCACTATTTCTGGGAGTTTGCTCAAATTCATGTCTGTTGAGTTGGTTATGCTTTCTAACCTTCTCATCCTCTGTTGTCCCCTTCTTCTCCTGCCTTCAATCTGTCCCAGCATCAGGGTCTTTTCCAAATGAGTCAGCTTGTCACATCAGGTGCCCAAAGTATTGAAGTTTCAACATCAGTCCTTCCAATGAATATTCAGGGTTGATTTCCCTTAGGATTAACTGGCTTTCCTTCCCTAGATGGTCTTAATTTGATTGTGGTTGATTTTTATCAAATTTTTCCTTTGTATTTAGTATTTTATGTGGGTATCATGTTTAAGAAGTACTTCCCTACTCTATGGTTATAAAGACCTTCCCCTCTATTATCTTCTAAGAGATTTATAATTTTGCCTTTTACATATAAGTCTTTAATTCAGTTGGGATTTATTCTAACGTATGGAGTGAAGTAGGGGTCCAGTGTTTGTTCATTTGTTTGCTTGTTTTGTATGGGCCGGTTTTCCCAGAACCATTTACTGAGAGCTTCCCCTACGGCTTTGCAATGCCACCACTGTTATGCCTCAAGCCTGTATATGCATGTGGCAAAGTTTTTAAAAATTCCTCCTCCTCTGAAGCAACCTGGTCAGCGTCCCCTGCGCCTGGCATGTGAGGCAGTGCCCACTGGAAACGAGGGCCTGAAGAGCAGCAGCTGTAGCGTCAACCACCCCATCTTCCGTGAGGGCATTAAGGTCAGAGTTTCCCCCAATTTTCATTGCTCTTCTCCCTCGCCCTGACCCCATTTCTTTCCCTCTCTCCACAATGGCCCTCCCCATCCTCAACCCTTCTTTCTCCTCCCTCAGGGCACCTTCATAGTCACATTTGATGTCTCCTACAAGGCCACCCTGGGAGACAAGTTGCAGCTCACTGCCACTGTAAGCAGGTGAGCTCAGGCCAGGTAGGGTGTATCCCTCTCTCTCCTGTTTCAGGCTCCAGCTGGAGACTCTTCCTGGATTCCTTCCCAACCAGGCACCCTTCTCTCCCTCCAGTGAAAATAATAAGCCTACATCCAACAAGACTACCTCCCTGCTGGAGTTCCCAGTGAAATATGCTGTCTACACAGTGATCAGCAGGTACTCAATCCCTGTCCTCCCCTCGGACCTGACTACAAGCCTAGTACCTCCCCCTGCCAGCCTGCCTGCTCTTCTGAGGATGGGTATCTAAGCTAGCCCCTCTGATTTCTCACATGGGAATTCTTGTGATCATTCATATATTTACAGCATAGCACCTTAGCTTCCCTGGTGGCTCAGATGGTCAAGAATCCACCTGCAACGCACGAGACCCAGATTTGATCCCTGGGCTGGGAAGAACCCCTGAAGAAGGGAACAGTTACCCACTCCAGCATTCTTGCCTGGATAATCTCATGGACAGAGGAGCCTCGTGGAATACAGTCCATAGGGTCAAAATGAGTCCAACACAACAGAGAGATTAAGCACACCATGTCTCATAATTCTTTTTTTTTTTTTTTACTGCTCTATTTATTTGTTATGCATTTATTTTTGGCTGCACTGAGGCTTCACTGCTGCCTGTAGGTTTTCTCGAGCTTTGGACATCAGGGTCTACTCTCTAGTTGCTGTGGCTTCTCTTGTTGCAGAGCATGGACTCCAGACAAATAGGCTTCAGTAGTTGACACACAGGGGCTCACAGGCCCTAGAGCATGCAGGCTTCAGTAGTTGTGCCTCATGAGCTTGAGAGGGCAGGCCCAGTAGTTGTGGTACACGGGCTTAGTTGCCCCAAAGCATGTGGGATCATCCAGACCAGAGATCGAACCTGTGTGCCCTGCGTGGGCAGGCAGATTCTTATCCACTGCACCACCATATCCCATAACTCTTGGTTCTCCTCTCATGAAGTGACCTGCTGGTGGGACACACACACACCTTGCCACCCCAGTGCGTCCTCTCTTCCCTCTCCAAGGTGCAGACTTCCTTTAACATGAAGCCAACTCTAGCCTTTGTGCCAAACACAAATACGCTCAACTGAATCTACTAGGTTAAGAACTGAGGCTTTTCTGAATACTCTGAAGGGGGAAGCTTGTCTCCAACAGGATATGGTCTGTCACCACACAGAGCAAAGAAAGGTCAGGTTTTCACAAAACTCAGGGGAGAACAGAGATGTGAGAAACCATTGGGATGGTTTGCAAGAGCACAGGGCTCAGCAGACCATAGGAAAGGCAGGTGTAAGGCTGCCCCTCTGGGTTCTGAAAGTGGGGGAGGGAGCGGGGACAGGCCAGGCTGGAAGCAAGACAAGGAACCTCACCTACCTGGCTAAATTCCAGAGACTTTAGAGTTGGTCAGAAGCTTATAATATTGCCATGGGACAGAGTTTGATGCTACTGCTGACGTACCAATTTTTAGGGGAACTAGAGAGCAGGGTCAAGCAGTGTCATTGCCCTTCCAAACTCTATGTGTGAATTTCCCCTTCTATCCATGGGAAAACACAAAAACTCACAATAAGAGCTTACATTTATATACTTATGACATTCCAGGCCTTGTTTTAAGTACTTTACATGTATTTACATAATTTAATCCTTCTATCAGTAGCAATGTTAGTCACTCATTTGTGTCCTACTCTTTGTGACTCCCCAAGGACTGTAGATCATCAGCCTCCTCTGTCCATGGAATTATCCAGGCAAGAATACTGGAGTGACTAGCCATTTCCTTCTCCAGGGGATCTTCGCGACCCAGGGATCGAACCTGAGTCTTCTGCATTGCAGGCAGATTCTTTACCATCTGAGCCACCAGGGAAGCCCCACCCTCCTATTAGCTCTACAATATAGTTATTGTTTGGAGAAGGAAATGGCAACCCACTCCAGTATCCTTGCCTGGAAGATTCCATGGACAGAGGAGCCTGGTAGGCTACAGTCTATGGAGTCGCAAAGGGTTGGACACAACTGAGCAACTTCACTTTCACTTTCATAGTTACTGTTATACCCCCTTTTAAATATTGATTTATTTGGCTGTACAGGGTCTTAGCTGTGGCAGGCGGGATCTTTCAGTTGCACTTGTGGGATCTATTTCCCCGACTGAGGTCAAAGTTGAGCCTGTGCAGGCATATGGGGCCATCGCCGACCCCCTGGGTCACCTGCTGGGCCCCTTCGCAGCAGGCTAGGGTGCAGCCAAGGAGAGTCCCTGGGCTCTTTTTCACCCACAAGCCCTCTCTCTCTCTCCAGGCAAGAAGAATCCACCAAGTACTTCAATTTTTCAGCTTCTGACCAGAAGAGCAGAAAAGAAGCTGAGCATCGATATCGTGTGAGAGGCCCAGGAGTATCCATGTCTCTCCCTACCTTGGGATGTAGGGAGCTGGTGGGGGAAGGATGGAGAAGAGCCTTGGGCTGGAGCCAGGAAAGGGGTGGGACTTGGGATGCTCCAGGGACCACAGTCATGTTTTGTCTCTGTTTTCGGCAGGTGAATAATCTGAGTCAACGTGATCTGGCCATCAGCGTTCATTTCTGGGTCCCCGTTCTACTGAACGGTGTGGCCGTGTGGGATGTGACGTTGGTGGCCCCTTCACAGGTACCCGCCTGCCTTTCATCACTCCCCAGAGTCTGATCCCACAATGCCCATGCCCGCAAACCAGCGGATCATCATGTAGCTATTGCTCTCTTTCCCTAGAGTCTCCCCTGTGTGTCAGAGAAGGAACCTCCCCAGCAGCCGGTTTTCCAGACCCAGATGCCAAGCAGTCTCGTGCTGGTAAGAAAGGCCCCACCGCAGGACCAGCTGGGCAATGGGGGCTCCCGGGAAATGGACTGCTAAGCTTCAGAGCCATGTTTATGTCCTCTGATGGTTTATCTATTCCCCATCCCCAGATCAGCTATATTTCATTCTCTCTTGTGGTTCCTGCTTGAGTGAAGATCCTCTTCAACTTCACTCCTCTCCTGTTCCCAGGACTGCTCCATCGCTGATTGCCTGAAGTTCCGCTGTGACATCCCCTCCTTTGGCGTCCGGGAGGAACTTGACTTCATCCTAAAAGGCAGCCTCAGCTTCGGCTGGGCCAGCCAGGTACGTCCTTCCCCGACTCAGGTGGGGCCTGAAGTGTCTGTGCCCCGCCTCAAGCCAGGGTGTTTCTGTATCTCTGAGCTGCATGCCCCCCTGCCCCCCAACAGAGCTAGTTCCCAGCTCTCCCCATCTCTTTTGCAGTTGCTGCAGAAGAAGACATTGGTCGTGAGCATGGCTGAAGTCACATTCAACAGATCTGTGTACACCCAGATTTCAGGACAGGAGGCGTTTTTGAGAGCCCAGGTAGTGACTGTGTGGTAGGCAGCGGCCGGGCTGGTCAGGGGGCTCCTGATGCTAAGTCTGTGATGCAGAGTGGTTGGGGGGGGGGGCAGGGTTGCAAGTCTGGAGAGAGGAAGGATAGATGGAGGCCCCTGGATGGGACAATCGTCCCTAAGCCCATGAGGGCTTCTGTATGTTACCTCTTGAGGCAGAGCCTGATGAAGGAAGGAAGGGAGTTAAGGACTGGGAAACAGAAAACTCCCTGGTGGTCCAGTGGTTGAAACTCCACACTTCCAATGCAAGGATGCAGCAGGAGAGGGTTCAATCCCTGGTCAGGGAGCTAAGATCCCACATGCTGTATGACACAATCCAAAAAAAAAAAAAATGGGAGTGTGGAAGGCCTGATACTTTCTGACCCTCAAATCCTCAAATCAGGTGGAGATGGTGCTAGAAGAGTATGAGGTCTACAACCCCATGCCCATCCTTGTGAGCAGCTCCATGGGAGGACTGCTGCTCCTGGCCCTCATCACAGCTACCCTGTACAAGGTGAGTGTTTTCATCCCACTCCTGAGACTGTCAGCATCTGGCCCTGCCCTCCCACAGACAGGATCATATAGAGGGAAGAACTCAGACAGTGGAATCAGGCTGGTCTAGGTACATATTTTGGCTCTTACTGTTTAATGTCAGGCAAGTTGCCCGACCTCTCTGAGCCTATAATTTCCTCATTTTTGAAATTATAATAATGCTTACATCACAGAATGGCTGAAACAAGACAGACATGAGGCCAGTGAATGCAGAATCTATGAATGATGTGTGAAGATCAGAGCTCGGCACACAGCAAACACTCAATCGGTGATACCTGTTGTTCACATAAGTGTTCTGACACACAAATACAAGGCCGCTTAGTTCCCTTCTATCTCAGCTTCCTCCTACTCCCAACTTCCCATTCTGCCCTCTTATCCAGATTTTCTGGTTTATTTCCCTTCATAGTGTGGCTTCTTCAAACGTCAATACAAAGAAATGATGGATAACAAGCTTGAAGACACTGCTGCATTCATCGGGGAAGATATCCACAGTGAGACCCCAGATCCACCTTTGTCCGAATAATCTATTTTCCCATTTATGTCTATTCCCATTGGCTGACCTTGGCTTCACCTATCAATCCGCTTCTAGGGAAATAACTTCTGTGGGGACTGGCCTGAGCAACTTACCAGGTGCCAAATCATCTTCCCAAGGGGTCAAAAGATTTTTATATTTTTCCATATCCACCAGACTTCTTCAGTGATGACCCACTTTTCACAGAAGCGGGCATGATACCAGTGTGAATTCTCTTATGAATAAGAACTGTCACATTAAATGAGGATGCTTATAAGACAACTATGTTGTAAGGAAGAGCTCTAATCCAGGAACCTCAATGCTGTTCTAGATGGGTGGGGCTGCTCATGGGTAGAGATGTTTTCTCACTCTCTCAGTAGACTGGGACCTGTGAGCATAAGTGTGCTGTAAGCAGTGTTAGGAGAGGAGGCCAAAAGTAGTTCTGTGTGTGTGTGTGTGTGTGTGTGTGTGTGTGTGTGTGTGTTGGTCATGGGTTTCTGCTCAGGCTTCCTGGTAATGACGAGTGAGCTGATTGTCCTATGAGGTGAATGAAATGTCCAGAGCTTGAACCCTTGAATGGGGACCCCCGAAGCTAAGAGAATCACACTTCCAGAAAGGGAGCATCTAACTTCCCCCAAATAATACAAAAGACCCACAAACGATGGTGTAGAGAGTGACTGAAATATTCTAAATCCAGAATTAGCTCATAAAGCCTCACACGGGGCTGTAGATCTGTGTTTGAAATCACTATTGTCACCACACAGGGGAACTCAAGAGAGGCCCTCAGGGTGTGTCAGGCAGTGTGGTACTTCAGGGTCTGCAGCCCTGAGTTCCCACCGGGCCTCTGTGAGCTGCCTGAATTTCAGACATTTACTCTCTGAGCATCTCAAATTCCTCCTCTGGAGAAAAGGGAACCGAAATTATACCTTGCTCCCAGAGTAATCATGAGAAATCAGTGTATGTGAAAGCCTTTTACAACCCAGAGCCCTAATTATGAATAGGTGAAAGGGGAGGGGCTCTCTCCTACCTGTCCATCAAGGATGCTCCCTCGAGTCCCTTGGGAGTCAGGATCTCCGGAAGAGCACGTGGGGCACCCACTGCACTGTGCGCATGCGCCCAGCTCGAACCAGTCCCGCCCCGCCCCGGGGTCCCCAAGGAGCTGCGGACACACGGCTTCCGCAATTTTATTGTCTGGGGGCATCAGCCAAGCCTCAAGGCTTTTCGTAGCCCGTGGGCAGAGGGTTGACCCGAGGATTGTGGAAAAAAGTGTGGTTGCCGTCTCCCCAGGAGAAGGGCTGTGGAGAGAGAGGGAAGGGGAGCGAGATGTCAGTCTGGGGGTCCCCCATCTCTGGCTCACCCGCCCACTAGCGTCCGCAAGGGGTCGGTGTACCTTGGTGCGGATCCGGAGGTGATGGTAGGGGATGAAGGCCGGGCGCTCGCGATGGCCCGAGTGGAGCCAGGAATTGAGGGTGCAGAGGGCCACGCTCGGGAGCGCCAGCCCGAAGGTCAGGAAGCGCCAGGTGCGGGCTGCAGCGGAGGGTGGGGGAGGAAGGCAGGGGTGAGAGAGAGATAGCGGGTGGCCAGGGCCCTGCAAGGCCCCAGGGGCAGGGGGTTGGGGGGAGCCCAGGGACAAGCTCAGGAAGCCACAGGGTCAGGCCCCAGCTGCACTCACCTCCTGTCCCGCCATGGTCTCCCTTGGCTGCACTGGCCAGGCCCCGACTCAAGGACCTCAGAGGCAGGGCCATGTCGGTGGCAGAAGCCGGGGACAAGGGCACTGTCCTTTCCTTCTCCTTCAGTGAGGCCTCCGTTCCCCTCCCCTCTGTTCCTGCCAATCACCTGTTGAGTCCCTAGCATGGGTGGCTATTTTTAGGGGGTTTCTATATTTAAAACGAAGCCTGACTGGCAAGAGGTCTTTCTCTCCAGGCAGCTGCTCTACTGTGCCTCTTATTTTGATAAGGGGACATTTCAAGTACAATATGCCATTCTTTTTATAGTTGGAGGGAATTATTTTACTCAGTACTCTAGACCCAGTGCTTGGCACACAGTAGGCCTTTAATATATATTTGTAGAACGAATGAAGTATCCTTTGGAATCTTGGGTTTTTTCAGCTGTATACTGTATAATAATTTGTACCTTAAATGATCTCAGTGAAGTTTTAAGTAAAATAACAGAGGAATGTGCCAGCTTAGAGTCTGGTACATAACAGGAGCTCAGTACATATATTAGTCACAGCTCTTTGTAAAGAGCTAAAGTCAATTAAGCTAGCTTTAAACAGATAGCAATTGAGAATCTTAAGGTAGCTCGCAGGTATCTCTGGGATGGCCAGAAACAAATCATTCTGTGGGCCAGCTTCAGGGAGACACCACCACAGTCCTCACTGTTGGACACTGGATGCCAAAAACTTCACCAGTGCTGCCTTGGAAAGTTATCGAAAATTTTAATCAGTAATCAATCTAAGAAAAAATTGGAGGGGCTTTCCTGCTGGCTCAGTTGTAAAGAATCCACCTGCCAATGCAGGAAACAGGTTCTATCCCTGATCTGGGAAGATCTCATGTGCCTTGCAGCCACTCAGCCCGAGCGCCACAACTACTGAGCCTGTGCTCTGAAGTCCAGGAGCCGCAGCTACTGAAGCTTTCCTGACCTAGAGCCTGTGCTCCGCAACAGAAGAAGCCACTGCAATGAGAAGTCTGAGCATCGCAACTAGACAATGGCCCCTGCTCACCGCAACTAGAGAAAGCCTGTGCACAGCAACACAGAGCTAGCACAGCCAAAAACAAATAAATAAAATTGCCATTTGAAAAAAAGAAATGGAAAATTTTCATGGGGCCAACCTGAGGATTATAATGGGAGAGACAGTTTTCCAGAAAGCTCTGGGGACTGTTCAGCCCATCACAGGTCAAGGTACAATTATATAAGTTTTGGAGACACAGGGTTATACATCAAAGTAACATGTTGACAGTTTACATAGTCTAACAAGGTAAGTAGTGGCGAGAGCCCTTGTAGGATTGAGACAGGAATGTTATCTCCCAAGTAATTACCTTGCTGATGCCAGGAAGAAATTGCTTTTTTTTTTTTTCTGCATAGGCATTCCTGTGGCCTCTAAGGGCATCTAGTTAACATATTAAAGCAGACGCACAGTGGACATTACAGGGGAGAGGATGGTGGCTCAAATGGGCAGAGAGTTTTATGCTCAAAGTTTTTCTTGTCTCACCTTAAAAAAAAAATCTTATTTCACCAAAAGCCAGATTCTTCCACCCTCACTCCCTCTTGAAAATGGATTCTTCATGAAACTTGCTTCCTTGAGTTGCTCTCTTCTGAAGCAAAGAATCATGTGGGCACCAACTGGCAACATGTAGGTCATTACCTTGCTGTCGCTTTGAGAAAGGCTAGGAAATTGAGTTCTGGCTTCTGCCTTCAGGAGACAGGAATTGTATCTTGAAGAACAATCTCCAATAGGACAAATAAAAGTGCCAGACGGCCACAAATTTGACAAGTGTCTCCTGCTAAATATGTTATTCCAGTCTGAAAAATCTGACTACTTGAAGGGAAAGAAAAGAAAGCATAGGCAGGCCTGTGTGAACTCTGGAGGCTCTAGGAAATTACAAGACAGGGCAGAACTGATGTCTACTTTGCCTGTGGTTCTGTCCTCAACACCACCAAAGACCCTGGCATGAAGTGGGTGTTCTAAAAGGACCACGTTGCTTTTTTTTTTTTTTTGGCCAGGCCATGCAGTATGTGAGATCTAGTTCCCCAGGCAGGGACTGAACAGGCATCCCCTGCATTGGGAGCACAGAGTCTTAACCACTGGATCACCAGGGAAGTCCCTGGACTGTGTTACTTTGGATAACTCTATAGAAACACTTTTTCAGAACTACAGTACAACAGGATGCTTCCAGCTTGGATCAAGAGTTGATGTACCTGACACAAGTTTAATATATAATAAAAGAAAATTTATGTACCTAACCTAAATATATGAAAGAAAAATGAGGAAAGTCTATTTTCAAGAAGGGACTCCATACCTCTTCCTCCTAGTGGATCTAAACTGGTGCTACTTGCCTTTTTTCAGCTCTTTGCTTTGTTTTCAGTAACTTGTTGAACAGTTAAATGTTATATATAGTATTGATAAATTATTCTGGGGCCCTCACTGAGCTATAATGGAATTCTTCCTACAGTCGATTTTTCCCAGTTGGACTTTGGAATTGCTGTTGAGAAGACGGGGCCCTGTTTCAGTTACAGTTACTTGATTTCTTTGTCCACACGCAGTCCAAGTCTTCAACCCCCTCCCTACTCAAGATTATGGCTCTTGGAAAAACCAAAAACGAAGAGGAGCATTTCTACCTGAAAAGGCCCTAGGTGCCTCTCTTGACCCTCAGAGTTTTGCTGGTCATCACTAAACAATTCCCTGGGGATTTCCATCCCTTCCTCTCACCCTGGGAGGTCCCACTAAGAGCTTTTCTGTTTGGTGCTTGGCCGATGGCCCAAAGGCTGCTAGCATCCTCTGCTGTTGTCGCCCTCTTGTGGCGCACATGCTCAAGTACACCTATTGCAGAAACTGATGAGAGCATCCTGGCAATTTGTGATAATCTCATTACTCCAGATGCTGGGCTTCCTGGATGGCCCAGTGAGGAAAGAACTTGCCTGTAGTGCAGAAGACACAGGAGACGCGGCTTTGATCTCTGGGTTGGGAATATCCCCTGGAGGAGGAAATGGCAATCCACTCCAGTATTCTTGCCTGAAAAAATTCCATGGACAGGGGAGCCTGGTGGGCTACAGTCCAAAGGGTCACTAAGAGTCAGACACGACTGAGTGACTAAACATAGATGCATGGGAAAAAGGCACTGGACCCAAATAAAAAGGATTTTTTTAGTTGCTTTTCTATGGTATTGCTATAGAAATAACCATGATCTCATTGACTTGCAGGCAAAGCGACTGGGAAGATTTAAATTGGGTGTGGTCACTTCCTTGGTCACATTGGTTAACTTTCCAAGTGTGTCCACATTGGAAAGAAAACAAGGATAAAAGAACCTGAGTTTTGGGACTTCCCTGGTGGTTCAGTGGCTAAGAATGTGAGCTCCCAATGCAGGGGGCTTGAGTTTGAGCCCCAAATTGGGGAGCTAGATTCCACACGCCCCAGCTGAGAGTTCCCATGCCACAGCTAAACAGATCCCGCCTGCCGCAACTAAGACCCAGTGCAGCCAATTCAAAAGAGAGAAAGAACCTGAGTCTTAGCATAAAACAACCTGAGCCACCAGAAGTGATTCCTTGATCCAGTTAATATTTACTGAGCGCCTACTGTGTCACACACTAGGCCAGAGACTCTGGGGGAGTCAGACAAGTGACCTGATGTCATGATGATTCTCAAGGCCGCTGAAGCAGACACCACATCGTATGTGATGGGAGAGTTTGGGAAAGCTTTCAGTGGAGCTGGGGCTCATATAACTAGGACTTTAGGAGATGCAAAAGGGGGAAGGGCATTCTGGGAAGTCAGAAATAAAATAAGTACAAAAGCATGGAGATGTGAAAGGCCATAGCCAGTAAAGCTGCAGAGGTGGGGCAAAGCTAGGGTGAGGATCTGTGATGTCCGTGATGGAGCCTTTGACTCTCTTGTGCAAGCCACACTAGGGGTGGGGCTTAGGCACAGCTGCTTTGAAGCAGGAGAGTGACATCAGATTTGATGTTGGAGACTAGGGTTTAAGGGAGCGCTATCACTGGTGGATTATACAGATGATGAACCAGAAGGCAAGGACTAGATGCAGGGGAGGCTGATGAGGAGTCTTTTGCAATAATTCAGGCAGGTGATGACAACAATATGGACTTAAGGTAGTAGCACTGGCAACAGCAAGGAAAGGATGGACTTGAGTAGAACAAATTTTCCCTGAGTAGAACAAAAAGGATGGGACTCCCCTGGTGGTCCAGTGGTCAAGAATCTGCCTTCTGATGCAGGGGACATGGGTTCGATCCCTGGCTGGAGAACTAAGATCCCACATGCTGTGGGGCAACTAAGCCCGCACCTCACAACTAGAGAAGCCCCTGAGCACTGCAACTAGAGAAAGCCCGAGCACGGCACTGAAGGCCCAGAGCAGACAAATAAATAAGTAAATAAAATAAAAAGGATGCGGTGCCTGAAGGCACATGAGTTGGAGCTGCAGAGCTACGGGAGAAAGAGGAATCGAAGACTTGGATAGTAAGCCTGGAAATGCGATGGGCAATGCTATGAGGCATTTCTGTGCCGTTTGAATTCTCACCAGCTAACTGGACATTTTTTTAATGCTAACAGCACATTGTTAGGAAAACTAACAAAAAATTTTTATAAAACACGAAGGAAATCATTTATCATTGATGTTGAGACATCATTTAATATTATGCTTGCCCATACCAAAAAGATATGGATTTTAGTAACTTACCTTTGTCTACCACCTCTCTAAATCCTTCTGTAAACTGTGAAGTTTGAGGGACCAGACAGAAGTTGTTCCTTTTCAATCTCAAAATGATGTTAGACCTCAAGACTTCCATAGTGGTCCAGTGGCTAAGACTTCACACTTCCCATGCAGGGGGCAGGGGCTTGATGCAGAGTGGGAGATCTAGATCCCACATGCCACAACTAAGAGTTTGTGTGCTGCAGATAAAGATTACACATGCCACAGCCAAAAAAAATAAAATATACCACACATACCACAAGTGCAACAAAGATCAAAGATCCCATGTCCTGCAACTAAGACTTGGCCCAGCCAAATAAATAAATATGTATTTAAAGATGTATTTTTTAAAATAACAAAATAAAATAGTTAGCACTTACAGGGTACTAACTATGGGCCAAGGGCTATTCTGACAATTAAGCAAAAGAGAGGCTTTCCCATTTTATAGATGACTAAACTGAGGCACTGAAAGGTCTTAACCTTGCCGGTGGATCATTCATATGATAAATGGCAGAACCAGGACCCAAAGGGTCTGACTCAAGAGAGTTTCCTCCGAATTCCTCTGCCATAAATGCCTGTCTCACTAGGACAATTTTGAAATAGAATCTTCCTTTTGTCCATAATTCCACCAATTCTAAGACTAATACCTTCACATTTTCTTCCGCACGTTTAGCACTAATACCTTCAGGATGTTTATTCAGGTTTTGCCAACACATCTGCATATTTATACTACTCTACAATCACAGTTTAGCTACTGAACAAGAGAAAACTACCCCAAGCAAAAGATGAGTCTAAGTCTGCTTTCCAAAAAGAATATGTGCACTCCTTTTATTTTTAATTCGGCTGTACCAGGTCTTAGTAGCAGCCCTAGGAATCTTCAATCTTCCTTACTGCATGTGGGATCTTTAGCTGTGGCCCGTGGGATCTAGTTTTCTGACCAGGGATCAAACCTGAGTCCTCTGCATTGGGAGTACAGAATCTTCCTCATCAGGGAAGTCTTTGTGCACTCTTTTTTTAACTCGTGAATATTTTCTGGCTCATTCATATTCTTTCATGATATTTTAATGGCTACATACAATTCTTTTATTTAAAAGGCCACATTTTATTCATCTCTTTTATTATTGGAATATGTCACTACTAGAGAAAATGCTGGGATGAGCATCTTCACACCACCCACAGAGCTTTTTTTTTTAATCTCATGTAGGAATCGTCAGGAGCATAGCTGATGCCCATGTAGGCAAGGGCCTTTGGTCTTCCTAAGGGAGAAGTTCTTATAAAAATATGAATGGCTACAGTTCAATTTGCTCATGTCTGAGCCTGAGCCAAGCATGATGACCCTAGCCTGTTCATGGTCTTGGGATCCCTAGGTAAAGCTCAGCAGCGCTGGGAATGCTCCTGAGTCAGCAGGGACATAGCCAGTGCAGTCAGCTATTCTGACAGTTAAAAGTGTCACAGGTTCCCCTAGTTAGCCACCTTAATCCTCACTCTGTGACTATCACAGCTGTCTCCTCCTATTGGGTTGGCCAAAAGATCATTCGGGTTTTTCCATACCATCTTATGGAAAAACCTGATTGAACTTTTTGACGAACTCATTACATCACCTGTCTAACCCAGGCTTTCCTTCCCCCTTGCTGGGATTAGTTTGTTTCCTACTTGGCCTTTCTCCCAATTGCCTTACATAAGGCTGTCAAATATGCTTCTTACTACAGGGCACAGCTTCCTTTTCGCCCAGCCTGGGACACATACAAAATGTGAACAGTGATTTGTGAAGCGCCCTGGGATAAAGGGTGGAGGCTGCTCCCAGCTGGAGGTACCTGGCCCAGTGCTTCTGGCCATCCCAGACCCCACCCATCTGCCCTAGGAGCTAAAGCAGTGGTCTCAACCCTGGCTGCAAAATAGAATTACCCAGAAGTTTTGCAAAATTCTTTTGCGTACATTGCACCTGGGAGTAGTCAAAATGACATACAGGTGGCTCAGACCATAAAGAATCTGCCCACAGTGCAGGAGACCCATGTTCGATCCCTGGGTCGAGAAGATCCCCTGGAGAAGGAAATGGTAACCCACTCCAATATTCTTGCCCGGGAAATCCCATGGACAGAGGAGCCTGGAGGGAGGCCATGGGGTCGCAAAGAACGGGACACAACTGAGCGACTAACACACCTATAAGGTTGAGAGCCTTTGAGTATCTGTCCTCACTACAGTGCTTCCCTTCTGAGCACTGGGTATTAATAAACTAAGATCATGGTCCTGAACTCCGGTGTGCGCAGCTCTCAGTAGCTGGACTCAATGTCACATGATGATAATATTTAACTTCGCCAAGTCATCTAAGTCTAAATGGCTGTCTCCCGGCTGGGGGTACCCAGTGGCCTTGTGGAAAGTTGAGAGAGCGGGTCCTGACGGAAGGCGGGTGTTTAGGCCGGTGTGAGGGGTGTGGTGGGTGAAGGCGGTACCCGGCTAGAGACCTTAGGAACAGTAGTAGATGCCCGGATTTATAAGGCGGGTGGAGCTGGAGTTGCTTGAGGGACTACCAGGAGATGAGCTAATGGAATAACGAGACTCTAGGAAGAGAACGGAGGGTGGAAAGCTGAAAAGGGCCGTGGAGGTGCTCGCCCCGCCCCTGATAACACCCGTGTGCTTTCGGGGCTCCAGGCGCGCCGCATCAATGGGGCTCGGCGGAGGCGAGTGTTCAGCATCGCCCCCCTGCTCCGGGAAGAGGCAGGTGCCCGGGCAGCTGACAGTCGCCAGCTCTAACCCACGGAGACCCCTCACCCACGTGCCTCCTGCATGACACCCGAGGGTGCAGCGAGCCAGGGTTGCTCGCCCCCACTCTCCGGAAAGGGCCAGACCCCAGCTCAAGGAAAGCCACACTGCGCGGCAAAGGGCCCCAACCCAGACTGCAGAACCTAGAGAGAAGCCGGCGGCGGGGGTTGCGAGCGCAGCCGCCAACTCCCCAAGGCCAGTGGCCTCCGCCGGGCCTGCCGGAAAATGTAGTCCCCGCAAGGTGCCCTGGGAAAAGGAGGTGCGTTGACACCCCACCCAGCCCCAGAGACCCCGAGACCCGGATGCGGAGGGTCGGGCGTCCTTACTCAGCCTCCGGCAGGGGGCGCTCCACCCACGGCCGCCCTGCTTGCTTAGCACCTCCCCCCAAACCGCCCCACCGGTCCCCCAACCTTCCCAAGACCGGCTGAAACGGTCAGAGCAATGAACGCACCACAAAGAACCGCGGAGAAACGGCATCCCAGTCCCTAATTAGAATGTGAGAGGAAACGGCTAGGAGCGGTCTTTCCTCAAGCGAGAGATTTTTAGATGTCACCTCACCACGTTAAGCCAGGTCACCTTGGCCAGGTCTCGCTCTCCTCTGCGTCCCAGCCGCGCTCTTTTGTTTCATTTCCTATACAGTCTATTACTGGAATCACTGGTGTAATAAGTTCCGTTCATTAGATGATAGTACATGAGCATCGAAAATTTCCCGACTTTGATAATGTCCTGGTTTATAGAAAATGCACATTATTTAGGAATATAGAGCAATGTTAAGCATTTTGAACTGGGAGGAAATAAGAAAAAGGGCCAGGGGATCCTGAATCCTACTGAAGAGAGTCGGAAAATCACCTGGGCAGTGATCACCCTTTCCTAAAGTTGATCTGCACCTGTCCAATGTGTGATGCGGGGACTCAGCAGACATGGAGTTCCTGCCCTCCAGGAGTGTGACTAGCGAAGGGAGGGAGGGGTTGTGGCTTGGGGCTGCGGTGCTGTTCCCCCATCCCCAGTGCACCTCCAAAGCACCTGGCAGCCACTGTTGAGCTTCTAGGTGGGCGGGAATCTAGCTGCCAGCCTATGGCACGCCCAATATATAGCACGGGCCTCTGTACTGCCCACCAGGCTCAGAGGTGGAACCTGGGTACCAGGACTGGATGAGATCAGAGACAGAACTGGATGGAGTCCGAGCTTACGTCCAGAACTAAGCAAAAGCAAAGCCAGCCTAGGGGAAATGGTATTACTGACTCCCCCTCCCTCTGAGCCCTCCAGGTGTCTCCACGCTCGCTTGCTTCCCAAAATAGCCCTTCCAGGGATGTCTGCTAGGGGCGATTGGAGCCCCCCACCCCCCCACCCCCGCCCCGAGGCTCACAGGGTCCATTACTTGCCCTCTGACCAAGGCACACGGGTTTGCCCGGCCTTGCCGAATCTGTAAGCTCTGTCCCTACTCCCTCGCAGATACGGAAAGGAGTTTCAATATTGGAGGGTGATATCTCAGATGGGGAAACAGAGGATTCAGGGGAGGAGGGAAGAAGAGAAAAATGATTGGGGGAGGAGGCAGAAGGTGTGACAAAAAAGAGAAACTGCCTCCACTGCATGAAGAGTCTTGGTCACCCATGAAAGTGTAGGGTGGGGATGGTCACCCCCAAACACCTTTCTGTAGCAGTTAGGCAAGTAATATAAATGAAACACACTGAGTCAGGGATATAGCCCGGAGCAGTGGGGACTGTCCGTGTCCCAGGCAGCCATTACTCAGCCATGTCAATAGCTGTTGCTGGAGAGAACCAGTGTTGCTGAGTTTTCTGATCTTCTCCCCTCTCCCCAAACCAGAAATCTAGATTGTGATGTGAAATCTCCTGATTTAAATGTTGGCTCATGGAGATTCCCTGGTGGTCCAATGATTAGGACTTCCTGCTTTCCATGCTGAGGGCATGGGTTCGATTCATGGTCAGGGAACTAAGATCCCTCAAGCTGCACGAGGGCGCACACGTGTACACACACACACACACACACAAAGTTGGCTCAATACTTTACACACACACACACACACACAAACTCACCGTGAAGGCCAAAACTAACATGTTTGCCGTCTCTGGCCTGAACACTGGTCACATGCCTGGGCAGTGACACTGCCTCCCTCCCAGCTCAGGGCACAGTGAATGCTGAATAAACCCCGGTTCCTGTTTCCAAGGTCCGGTCTGCCTCCCTGCTCCAAGCAGAACCTGTTTCTACAACTGAAAGGCAGTGGGGCACAGGGCTACTTACGTGAAGATGAGAACCAGCTTCAGTTGACGGAAAGGGATTTTGCAAACAGATTCCCCTCCCATGCCCACCTCCACCATGAACCTCACAACCATCTGCACCTACAATTTTGCAGAGAACAGAATCCAGCTTTGAGGAAGCTGAGGCCCCAAGGCCACGAGTAAGAGTACAAACAAGAGCTGATCATAACATGCATTTATTGAGTGCTTACTGTGGATGTGCCCGGCTCAGGCCTCCCACTCAAACCCTAACTTGTGCTCTGTGAAATGCTATTGACAACGGGGAACATGCCAGAACCCTTCCCTTCATCACAGACCCAGATTGAGGAGACAAGTGGCATCCATTAGATGCACCTTCATGAAGCCTCTTAGACTCGCTGCAGGTGATGCCCTTTCTCCAGGATCGGCACTGGGTTCGAGTCCATCTCCTTCATGACACCACACTACCCCAGGGCTGGGGCTGTCTCACTCATTTCTGTAACCTTTGGGAGGAGGCAAAAAGTGTGCTGGTGTGATGCCTGCAGACTGACACACTCAGTGACAGGGTGCTCGGCTGGAAGCAGAGTTGGCAGCCAAGTTTTGCCAAGTTACCTCCTTGACCCAGGTGTTTCAAGTCGGTGATCCCATGAGAGCTTACTACCATCCTGGGAGGCAACCATCACCCTCGGTTTTACAAGTGAAGAAACTGAAGCTCAGAAGAGGCAGACCTGCCCAAGGTCATACAGTTAGGAAGAGACACACTGCTAGAAGCTCACATCCCTTCCCTTTGGCCCTTATTCTCTGAAGTACAGGTTTAGATACACCAAGCCTGTAAGAGGCAAGATTTCAGAGGACAAGACAACAGAGGCATAGGGCTCATGATTCTGAGGCGCGGGGGGGGGGGGGGGGAGGCACTAGGCCTCCCCCAACCTCAAAATGGCTACGTTCTGTGCCCCTCCCAGAAACACAGCTGGCTACAGGGAGGAGAGCAGAGCCTCACAGCTTAGCCTCTGCTCTGGGCACACATTGTGCTGTGCTTCGAGAAGCCTCCCTCTGGCTCCCATAGACTGTTTTACTAACAGAAACACGTTTGTTTACATAAGCACCCACCCCAGTGGTCAGACTACAGCGCTGTGTCCTGTCCCCAGTGTCTGGGCACACCAAATTGTCACTATTTTCTCCTCTTTGAGAGATCAGAGAAAGAACCTGGGAAACCTTCGAGGGAAGAGGCTAAAGGAGAGGAAGGGGCAGATGACCAACCTCTGGTCTTTTGCCCCCGCCTAGAAATGCCACCAGGCTTCCTGGTCTGTTGCTTTGGTCTTGGGCCCCACCAGCTTCACCTTGTAGACAGTTGTCTTTCAAAGAGATCATGCAACGCAGATCTCACCTAATGGTCCCCAGTTCACCCTCTCTGAGCCCTGTGCTAGGGCACACCTTTCCTTATGGTCCCCTCTGGAGGTGAGGCCCTCCCCAACCTCCTTCTTCTCCACTGTCTTCCTCACAGGGGTCTGCCTGGCATCGGGCCCCATTCTCCTGGGCTGAGGGAGCCACAGCTCCTGTGTAATTCACCCCCTCACTCCCTGGACCTGTGAAGGGATCTGATCAGCAGCTGCCAAAGATGCTTTGCATCTTAAAGCAATCTGGCCAGTTCATTCCATCCCCAAATTCTCCCTCCAGCTGAAGTCCCATCTCCAGGGCCTCAGAGAACATGCCCAACCCCACTTTTCTGTCCCAATTCTTCCAGCCTGGGATCCCGATTCTGCCCACAAATCAGCAGCCCTGGAGGAGCAGAAGAGACCTGCAGAGAAATTCTGGTCCCCTCAGTCTCCTTAAGGACTGCATCAAAGTCAGAGCTGAAGTTTGGGCTGCAACTTAAGCCAGGGGTGTCGGCAGGGGCTGCCACCCTGGTGCGTCCGCTGGGGCTGGCCCAGGTCGGGAGCTGGGGGCAAAGGCCTTGCCACTCTGCCGGCAGACGGAGGGCTTCTCTCCGCGGTGCGCCACCTGGTGGATGAGCAGGTGAGAGCTCTGGCGGAAGCAAGTCACAGTGGCTGAAGCCTAAGGTTTCTGGCCCGCCGGAGTGGTGGTGCGGCAGCAGATTTGAACGGTCTACAAAACTCTTGCTGCAGCTGGGTTTGGCGCACTTATTTCTTGCCTGTGTGCGAGCACTGTGTTTGAGAAGCCTGGAGCTGTGGGAGAAGGTTTTGCCACATTCTGGGTAGGCGTGGGGTCGTTCACCCACATGGACGTGGTGGTGCTTGGTGAACTGGGTGCGCTCCTTAAAGCCATGGCCACACTCAGGACACCTGAAGGGTCACTCTCCACTGTGGGTGAGTTGGTGCCTTAGGCAGTCGGAGCTGTGGGTGCAGTTCTTGCTCCTCCGCCGCCTGCAATCACTGATGCTTGAGCTGATAAGAGCTGCACCCAAAGCGGTCACCACACCAGACACAGAGGTAGGGCTTCTCACCGGTGTCGGAGCGCTGGTGCTGCGCCAGGTTGAGGCTGAGGCTGAAGCACTTGCCGCAGTTCCCCGCAGCTGTAGGGCTTCTCCCGCGTGCGTGTGCGCTGGTGCTGGATCAGGTTGAAGCTAGCACTGGAAGTCTGGCCGCCCTCGGCCAAGGCTTCTCACCCACGTGTACCCGCCGATGTCTGAGCTGCGGCCAGTGAGAGGCTCCTCACACTCTAGACACTTGTGAGACCGCAGGCCTGAGTGAGCGACGGTGTCGCATGAGGTTAGAGCTCAGGCTGAAGCAAAGGTCACAATGGGGACAGGGGGACGGTTTCTCGCCTGTGTGTACCCCGTGCTGCTTAACCAGATCTGAGCCCCGTCGGAAGCTTTTGCTACAATGGGGACAACAGTAGGGTTTGTCACCGCCGTGGCTGCTTTGGTGATGATTGAGATCAGAGGAATAGGCTGCAGTCAGTTCACATTGCTGGCACTCGAAGGCTCCATGGACTTCAAGAGAGTTGGTCCTGGCAGGAGTTTCTTCCTCCCCAGGACCAGAGACTGACCTACGTAGATACCGCAGGCCCAGCATCATTTCCCAGGAGGCCGGCTGCCCCGGCGACACCAAGGGCTGCTTGTGTGAAACAACTCCGCAAACAAAGGTGGACCTTGGGATTTCCTGGGACCCAGACAACCGGTTCGGCCCCGTCGGAGTCCTCCCTTGCCGTTTCTGGAGCCCGCGACTCCATAGCCGGAAGAGCGTCCCATTTCCTAGATACCAACCACTCAACTCACAAGCACTGCCAGAGCTGAAGACTCTCGGGACCCAGGAAACGGAAATGCCCACTAGCTCGTGCCATTCTAGGAAGTGGCAGCGAACGGTCTCTGTGGGTTTAACCCTCTCGTTCACCTGGCGGAGCAAGTGCTCCCATTGGCAGCCGCTATCAGGAACTTGACATTTTCCTCTTGGCTCGGGGTTCTGAGTCCATCAGCGCAGACTTCAGTGCCCCGGCCACCGCTGGGGGGGGCGGCAAAACGAGCTGTCGTTGCCAAGGACACACTGGGGGCGGAGTAGACACGTCACCTGGAGTGGCACCGTACTGAGACTCCAAGGTCGGAGGTACTTACGGTCCTCCTGAGGCCCTTTAGAGTTTCCCATCCATCCTAAGCTAGGCGTGTTAAACTTGGGGCCGACTACATATCCCAGCATGCCTCTCACGCCCCTCCAGGGCTCTCACAACGATTAGATAACCACTACTCTCAACATTTGTTCTGCGACTGTGCAAGTCAGAGCACCAGGATCGAGAACTACAACTTCCGACCTGCAGAACAGCGGCGGCGCTACTTAAAAAGCGTCAGAGAGGCGGTGCCTGGCCACGCCCCTCTTTTCCAGTTCCGCTCCCTTGGATGAGCTGCGAGGAGAGGGGCGGAGCCTTAGGCCTGAGCCAAGATGGCGGCTGCGAAGTCAACCCCCACGGACTCGCTCTCGTTCTGCCTCGCGCAGCTCACGGCGGCGGCCGGGGAGGGTCTAGGTGGGGTAAAGGACACAGCTACCAACGAGACACCCTTGGGCCGTGCGCTCTTAGCCCTCCGTACGCGCCACGTCAAGGCAGCCGGGGGAATCGAGCGCTTCCGGGCACGCGGCGGGCTCCGCCCCCTTCTCGCGCTGCTACGGCGAGCGGCTGCAGCGGGTCCCGCCCCGTCCCAGGCTGTTGCAGGCTCCGCCCCCTCGTCGGTCGAGTCAGCGGCTTCTTCTGGCCCCGCCCCTTCTCCGGGCTCCGCCCCCTCTGCTGCTTCGCCAGCGACGCCCTCGCCACCAGCGCGCCTGCGCAAGACGCTGGACTTGGCGCTCAGCATCCTGGCCAACTGCTGTACGGAAGGGGCGTGCCGGGCTGAAGTGCGCAGACTCGGAGGCATTCTCCCATTGGGTAAGTGCTCCGCCCTCATTTCCTAGAAGGTTTCCCCCCTATACCTCTGCCTGGGCCTGGGCGGAGTCTCGAGTTCTTTGTGCTGCAACCTGGAGGATTGTGTTTTAGGATGGCGCAGCGCCCCCAATTTTCTTGTTGTCGAGATCCGTGACGTCACTTCTCTTTCTAGAAATTATACGCTAGTCCTCCTAGATCCGATAATTACTTGGGTATTGATTAAGGAGCACCTCTTTCACATCTGGGCTGGTGGAGGCCAGAGGGTTATATGATGACTTTGAAATGATTCTTAGTCTTCATTTATGTTCATAGCAGGCATTGAGTGAGTGCCTGCTGTGTCTAGCCTTATGCAGAGCTCTGAAATCCCATTTGATGAGCTAGACGTCAGGTGTAGGGCTTCAGAAAGTGGGCTCTGCAATCAGCGAGACCCATCAGAGGCTAGGATTGTAAAATGGGGTAATAACAACCTTAAAAAATTGGAATAGGGAGAAAATGAAATACAAAGACGGAGCACAGATACTCAAAGTATGGACTGGGTACTCCCAGTTATTAAAAACTAGCACAATAAGAACAAATCCTGGGAACTCTCTGGTGGTCTAATGGTTAGGACTTGGTGCTTTCAGTGCTGGGACCCAGGTTCCATACCTGGTCAGGGAACTGCAAGCCTCCAGGCACAGCAAAAAATAGAACAAATCCTAAGCCAGTATTATAACTATAAATGGAATGTAACCTTTAAAATTTGGGAATCACCATATTGTACATCTGTAACTTATACAGTGGTGCTTCTCAGGTGGCTCCGTGGTAAAGAATCCGCCTGCCAATGCAGGAGATATGTGTTCAATCCCTAGGCCCAGAAGATCCCCTGGAGGAGGAAATGGCAACCCACTCCAGTATTCTTGCCTGGAAAATCCCATGCACAGAGGAGCCTGGCAGGCTACAGTCCCTGGGGTCACAAAGAGTCAGACATGACTGAGCAACAGAGCACACAATTTGTATAATATTTTGCATTATCTACATTTCAGTTTTTCAAATAAGAACAAACCCAGAAGATAGCAAGCTTTTCTGTTTACCAGCTAAATTGGCGCCTTCTAGTGGCAACATTGTGAACACAGCGTTCTTCTTCATTGCCTGCCAGCTATAAACTTAGGCCTATTTTTTTGAAATCTATTTTTTTTGATAAAATAAAACATTATTTTAAGTTTTCATAAAATGTATCTGGACCATAATGTGTTTGACAAGAGGCCTGGCACATTAAGTCCTCAATAAATAAAAGTTTTGTTGTTAGTGTATAATCCCCATCATTCATTCACTGTTCTATACTTTAAATATTTCCTGAATCCATCCCATTACTTTGCCTCTTTCATCATGTGCCCAGAGACTGTGCTGGGCTGTGATGGTATCTGGGTCAACCCATCTTCTTGCTATTGCGACAGCTTCTGGGTTGCTCCCTCTGCCTTACTGTTTTCCCTGTAATCCATTCTCCTCATGCTGCCAGTTTATGTCATGTCACATCCATTCATAGAACCCTGTATAGCTCCCGGTGCCCTCAGATTCAAGTCCTCAGCTCTTGACCTGATAAGGCACTTCGTGAAGTCATAGCATAAACACTAGATCTCACTTCTGGGCCTTTGCAAAGGGTGCTATCAAACCCGAAATGCCCCGTAACACTCCCATCCACCATCCACCTAGCAAACACCTACCTATCCAACCTTCCAGATCCCACAAGTGTTAGGTCTATTCTGGAGGCCTTCCCTGACTCTCTGAGGCCACATTCTTTTTTTTTTTTTTAATTTATTTATTTATTTTAGTTGGAGGCTAATTACTTTACAATATTGTAGTTGTTTTGCCATACACTGACATGAATCAGCCATGAATGTACATTCGTCCCCCATCCTGAACCCCGCTCCCACCTCCCTCCCCATCCCATCCCTCAGGGTCATCCCAGTGTACCCTGTCCTGAGGCCACATTCTTGAGGTGATTAACAAGAGAGACAAGAAGGGGTAGAACCCTCAAGAGACCAAACTCTCTTGCAGTGACTATTCTTCAGTGTGTAAAGACAGACAGCATCCAGAATCGAACCGCCCGTGCTCTGGGGAACTTAGCCATGGAACCTGAGAGCTGCAGGGACATTCACTCTGCTGGTGAGCAGGCTTTGAGGGTGGAGCCAGCTAGGGCTTGGGGATGAAAGAAGGGATGGGGGGGCAGGGGGTCTGTCCTCACTCACCCTCCATCTCCCCCCCCCCCCCCCCCCCCAGGTGCTGTTCCCCTACTCGTGGAGAGCCTGACAGCCTGCCAGGACTCCCAGTGCCGCCAGAGTGTGGTTCGCGCCCTCCGCAACCTGGCGGACTCACCCCAGCACCGCCTGGCCCTGGCCCAGCAGGGAGCGGTGCGCCCACTGGCTGAACTTCTGGCCGCAGCGCCAGATCCCGCACTGACCTTGGCCTTGGTCCGTGCCCTCCTGGAGCTGAGTCGAGGCTGCTCCCGGGCCTGTGCTGAGCAGCTCAGTCTGGGTGGGGGTCTCGGCCCACTGGTCGGCCTGGCCTCCCATCCCAAAAGAGCTGTGCGTGAGGCCACCATATTGACCCTTGCCAACCTGTGTGCCCAGGGCCTGGTGAGGCCTGCCCTGGGCAATGCTGGGGGCGTGGAGGTGCTGCTGGGTGAACTCCGGCGGCGCCGGGGCCTCAACGGGGCAAGCCCAGCCTCCCAGCAGCCCCTGGTGCGGGCTGTGTGTCTACTATGCCGGGAAGCTATCAACCGGGCCCGGCTGCGAGATGCTGGGGGCTTAGAGCTGTTGATGGGCTTGCTGCGGGATCCCCGTGCCAGCGCCTGGCACCCTCGTGTGGTGGCTGCCCTTGTGGGCTTCCTGTATGATACAGGGGCCCTGAGCCGGCTTCAGGCCCTGGGATTGGTACCTCTCCTGGCTGGGCAGCTGTGTGGTGAGGCTGGTGATGAGGAAGAAGAGGGGAGAGAAGCTGCTTCCTGGGACTTCCCTGAGGAGAGGACCCCTGAGCGGGCAGAGGTCGGAAGCCTCCGAAGCCTCCAGTGAGTTCCCACCTGATGCTGTGTGGTAGTGCCTCGTCACTACCCTCATTCACCCCACCCCGACCCATTCTGTCTTCGTAAGACTTTGATTCTGACTCCTAATTCCTTGTTCTCACTGAAAATGACTGCCTTCCAGACACCAAATACACCTCTTCTCTCTTGGAGCCACCTTTGTTTGACCTTGGCTCTTTGCAGGTGGCACAGTGGTGGACAACCCACCTGCCAATGCAGGAGATGCAAGAGACCTGGGTTCAATACCTGGGTCAGGAAGATCCCCTGGAGGAGGGCATGGCCACCCACTCCAGTATTATCACCTGGAGAATCCCATGGACAGAGGAACCTGGCAGGCTCTGGCCCATAGTGTCGCAAGGACTTAGCATGCATGCATGCAGGGCCTCTTTGGTTACTGCTCCCTGTGCCCAGGGCACTCCTCCTCTGAGATTCCTTGATTAGATCTCACCTTCATGGGACTCCACCACCCCCGCCACCCCTTGTTTCTGTTCTCTTTTATTTTTCTCCACACATGTCACTTCACACCACACTGAATAGAAACTCTAGAAGGTTGTGACCTTTTTTACTCTTGCTTCTCTGTAGTACCTGAAACGCACTTAGCATGCAGTAGGCAATAGGCAGTCAGGAATTGCTGAATGGGGGTGGGGGGGCGGAGGGTGTTGGGATTCCCTTTTCCCCCTGTCCCGCCTCAGGCTGCCTTCTCTTTTTGCCTCCGTCACCTCTTGGAGGACCGATCTTTTGACCTGCTCCCTCCCTTCGCCTCTGGGTGCTATGTCCGTCCTTCCCCCATGCAGATCCTGGCTGATCTCCGAGGGCTATGCCGCAGGCCCCGGAGACATCTCTCCCGACTGGTCCCCGGAGTGCTGTCCGCCGCCGCCAGAACCGGCAGATCTGACCAGCCCCACCTCGCTGAGGACGCCCCGCGCCCTGCGCCCACCCGGCCGCAGCCCCACCGCCTCTGCCGCCGAGGAGCCCTGGGGCCGCGAGGGGCCGGCGCTGCTGCTGCTGTCGCGCTTCTCCCAGGCTCCGGACCCCAGCGGGGCGCTGGTAACCGGACCGGCCCTTTGCGGCCTGCTGGCCTACGTGACAGGCGCGCCGGGCCCGCCGAGCCCCCGCGCGCTGCGCATCCTGGCGCGACTCACCTGCAACCCCGCCTGCCTCGAAGCCTTCGTGCGCAGCTATGGGGCGGCGCTGCTGCGCGCCTGGCTGGTGCTCGGCGTCGCCCCCGACGACTGGCCCGCACTGCGCAGCCGGCCGGCCCGCCGCAGCCAACACCAGCACCGGGAGCTGGGTGGGTCTCCCGCCCTCCCGCCCCTCTGTCCCTTCCCCTCCTCCTGAAGCTCGTCTGCTCTCTCACACCACCTCTGCGAATAACCTCAGCCATCAGGTGGTGGCCAGGAAGGATTCCCTTCTCCATTGTCCTCACACACAATTCTTCAACCTCTGACTGTGTCTTGGGGCCCAGGGGCCCCAGCACCAGGCTTGGCCTGAACAGCTTAGAATCTGTCTCTCCTTCCTGTCTCTTCTCATTTCCCTGTATTCCTGACTTCTGCACTGTCCCTGACTCCATTGGGCAGACTGCTGTGAACTGCGGCTCAGGCACTGCGTCCTCCCAGGCTCACGTCCTCCCAAAGTCCCCTTCCAACCCTGCCAGGGACTGCCCAGCCTTCTGTACCCTGTTTTAGCCCTCCAGGGCCCAGAGTCATTCCCTGACCATCCCACTTCCTGTTCTGCCCCTTAACCTTCCAGTTCCTAGTGTTGGGTTATCACCCTACAGAGCCTGCGGTCATCACCCCCTGCCTTGCCCTGAGATCACCCCCTCCTTCCTCGCTGGGACCCAGGGGCCTCTCTTGCCCATCCCTACCCCCACCCCAGCTGCCAACCTGACCTGCTCCACCTACCCCTGCAGGTGAGATGCTGCTGCAGAACCTGACAGTGCAAGCCGAGTCGCCCTTTGGAGTGGGGGCCCTTACCCACCTGCTGCTCTCTGGGAGCCCAGAGGACCGTGTGGCCTGCGCCCTGACCCTGCCCTTCATCTGTCGGTGAGGGAGACGTGATGGGGGCGCCCCCTCCTGGGGGTGGGGGGTGCAAGATTGCTGTTCTCCAGCCCCGTCCTTTTCCACCTTCTAAAAGATTCTCTTTTCCCCTCAAAGGAAGCCCTCTCTCTGGCGCCGGCTACTTCTGGACCAGGGCGGCCTCCGGCTCCTCCTCTCCGCGCTCACCCGGCCTGCTCCGCACCCGCTCTTCCTCTTTTTTGCTGCAGACTCCCTTTCCTGCCTCCAAGGCCTGGTGTCTCCCACAGGGAGCGCAGCCGTCCTCCCTGCAATCCCCTTGGACCTAGACCCCCCCTCCCCTTGCCTCTATGAACCTCTGCTGGGCCCAGCCCCCATGCCAGCCCCTGACCTCCACTTCCTGCTGGACTCAGGCCTCCGGCTCCCTGCCCAGAGAGCCGCCTCAGCCACTGCCTCCCCCTTCTTCCGGGCCCTGCTGGCTGGCAGCTTTGCTGAAGCCCAGATGGACCTAGTGCCCCTCCGAGGCCTGTCGCCCAGTGCGGCCTGGCCCATCCTGCATCACCTGCACGGCTGCCGGGGCTGTGGGGCCGCCCTGGGGCCTGTCCCTCCGCCAGGCCAGCCCCTGCTGGGCTCAGAGGCTGAGGAGGCCCTGGAGGCCGCTGGCCGTTTCCTGCTGCCAGGGCTCGAAGAGGAGCTGGAAGAAGCTGTGGGCCGCATCCACCTGGGACCGCAGGGTGGCCCAGAGTCAGTGGGGGAGGTGTTCCGCCTGGGCCGGCCACGGCTGGCTGCCCACTGCGCGCGCTGGACCCTGGGGCCAGGGCAGTGCCCCCGGAAGCGGGCCCTGGCTCTGGTGGGGCTTGTGGAAGCAGCCGGCGAGGAGGCCGGGCCTCTGACCGAGGCCTTACTGGCTGTGGTAATGGGGTTGGGGTCGGGGGGCAAGGGTCCCAGCCTAGACTGTTGATGTACCCTGAGAGGAGACCCAGCAATGAGTTAGCTAGGAGAAGGTCTCTCTCAACGGGAGGAGGCTGAGCAGGAGTCACTGTCGAGGGCCCATGAGAGGATGGACCTGGAGCCCTGGGTGATGGTCTGAAGACTCAGGAGTGAGACGCCAAGGCCAGGGTCTGGGCATAGGGCCCTTGAGATGGAGAATAGCCCAGGGCCCCAGGCACCTGGCCTGGCCCAGCTTTATGGAATTGGAATTAAAAGCTTTGGAGTCGGCTCCCCCTGTTGTGTGGTGTCTCTGCTTCCTTTCCTGTGGGAGTACCTGTACCTCTTAACCCATCCAGCAGGATTGTGTCCAGGTATCTGTGTCTCAGTGGGCTTCCCTAGTGGCTCAGGGGTAAAGAACCTGCCTGCTGGTGCAGGAGATGCAGGTTCAATCCCAGGGTCTGGAAGATCCTTGGAGAAGGAAATGAGAACCCACTCCAGTATTCTTGCCTGGGAAATCCCATGGACAGAGGACCCTGGTGGGGCTCACAGAGAGTCGGACATGACTTAGCAATTAAACAACTGTTTCTCAGTACAGGCCACCCTTGGTGTGCAAGAGTTTAGTAAGTAACAATGTGCAGGTTCCTTGAGCCCCGGGATATGCTGCAGTTGCCAGATTGCTCCTGAAGATATGGTTTTGGGCCCTAGGGGAAGCCTGCTTCCTGCTCAGGCTACTTCATTGCTCAGGCAGCCACCCAGCTGGACACAGACCTTGATCGGGGCTGAGGGGATGTGTGGGTGGGGATGGATGTCCAAGACCTTGGCACTATCATTTCATCACCCATCGTCTAGAGCAGTCTTCTGGGAATAGCAGGGGGTGGGAGAAGAGCTCTGTTTAGGACTCAAGGTACTAAGTTTGGGGATTGGGGGAGGTGGGCTTGGGGGCCTCAGTCTGTGTCTAAGAGGCCTCACTGAGCAGAGAATCCCAGGCTTTTTCTGGAGGAGCCACTTCTCTGACTCTGACTCTGGCCACCGTCCATTTTCATCTCTTGGACCAAGTATCCTGCTGTTTTTCTGAGGGAAGACCTATTGTGTTCTTCAAGTTCCTGAGGCCACTAGTCATGCCCTAGGCTGGCATTGCTTTGGTTGCTCAGGCAGGGTCTCCATACACCTGGCTCCCAGATTATTGACCAGTTAGGTGGCAGCCTGACTTTGAGGACAGGGCCTGGACTGGGGCTGTCCACTAACTTCTGGGAAGCCAAGGGGGCCCCTTGCTGCCTCTGAGAGGATCCAGGTCTCTGTTCTCAGGATGTCCTTTACAACCACCCAGAGAGCCTTTTTTTTTTGTAATGGATTATGTAAATATTTATGTAAGGACTTACTCATTTCTCTTTCCAGCTCTTTTTCTTTCTTTTTGGCTGCATGGCACAGCTTGTGGGGGTCTCAGTTCCCTGATGAGTCCAATCTGTGCCCCCTGCAGCAGAAGCTTGGCGTCCTAACCACTGGACCACCAGGGAATTCCCCAGAAAGCTTTTTCAAAAAGTACTGATGCCTGGGCCCTTTCCAACTGAATTGAACTGAGGGGAAAGTGCCTTGGGCATCAGTATTTTTTAAATTTATTTTTAATTAGTGGATAATTGCTTTACAATGCTGTTTTGGTTTCTGCCATACAACAATGTATATCAGCCATAAGGATACATATGTCCTCTCCTTCCCAGCGGAGCCCCCTCCCCCCACATCAGTATTTTTTAAAAAGCCCCCTAGTTGCCATTCCAGTGCTCACTTCTAGACTTGTATCTGAGTTGAGACCCACAGTCTGTCTGCAGCACTTCTGTGTCCCATCCACACCTCTCTCTAGAGTTTCTAATTTCCAACTTGATTTCTCAGTCCAGGGGAAGCCTCTTGAGCCTTTGTGGCCTGAGTCTGTGTTTTGCTTTCTTTTCTGTATTCATCAGTATCTTTGGAAAGGGCTCTTGGGGGACAGGTCTGGGTCATCTCGGTGCAGGGGACAGTTGGCTGAGGTCTGGCTGCCTGGAAGCATTTCTCCTGAGTCTGTGTGGGACTTGGGCCTCAGGTTCTGTTTACCTGTGTCTGTATGTCTGTTTCCAACTCTATGGCTTAGAGTCTGTGGATGGGTTCATCATCTCTGTCTCTCGGAGATTTCTTTGTATCCAGTTTGTGTGCCTTTGGGGATCTCTGTTTATGTCATTGTCACAGTCTCTTAGGGAAGATCTCTAAACCTGGGACCTGACAGATCCTTAGAACATCACCACCGCCTCCAAGTCCAAAATTCTGTCTAGAGCAGTCTTCTGGGAATAGCAGGGGGTGGGAGAAGAGCTCTGTTTAGGACTCAAGGTAGTAAGTTTGGGGATTGGGGGAGGTGGGCTTGGCGGCCTCAGTCTGTGTCTAAGAGGCCTCACTGAGCAGAGAATCCCAGGCTTTTTCTGGAGGAGCCACTTCTCTGACTCTGACTCTGGCCGCCTGGGGCTCCCTGCAGCTGAGGCCAAGGCTGGGGTGTGGCCGTCAGCGCAGCAGGCAGGCGGGCTGGGCCTGGGTGGGCCAGGGCCCTCCCTCCCTTACAGGCCCCCACCCCGGGTTCTCCCATTCTCCCGCCCCCCCCTCACCCCCACAGCCTTATCCCAGCGGGTCCCAGCTTCCTTACATGGTCACGGCTGGGCCTCCAGCTCCCGGACGTCCCCCGCCCCCCGCCCCCACCGGACACGGCCCCCGCCCTGCTCGCCCCGCGCGGTCTGCCCGCTCCCCGTCATGGAGGACCTGGGTGAGTGGGGTCCGGGTCCCCTTGTCCTCAAGCCCCTCACCACTGCCTGGACCCGCTTCCCCATCCTGGGGCCCCCTAGCACTCCCGGCATCTCTCCATCCCTGCCTCCTGGTCTTCTCGCTTCTGGTCTCTGCCGGCGCCTCCTTTCCGACTCCACGTCCCCCTTCCTGCCGCTCCCTTCCTGCCTTTGCCAGACTGGTCGCTCCCTCCCTTCTTCCTTCACTTCGCTCTCCCGTCGCTGGCTGCAAATGGATGGGCAGGGAGGTGTAGCGCTTTCGGGAGCCTGGGCTCGGGAGCTCTGGGAAGGGAGGAGTTAAAAGGACTTTGAGTCCAGGGACTGGGAAAGTAGTCAAGAAAGGAGACTATGACAGTAAGTTCTGGAGAAGAAAATGGGCTTGCCCTAGGGTTTGGGGAAGGAAAGAGTTAAGGGCCCTTAAGTATGGTAGGGTCAGGTCCTTGGGGCAGAAAGTAAATATAGTAGATGAGTGCCGAGATAGCAGCAGCAGCAGCAGCAGCCGAGATGCCAGGGAGAGGTTAAGGGTTCCATCAAGGCACTCAGAGATGCAGAGTAAAGGGGCAGGGACTTCTAAACTCTGGAAGGCAGAGTTCAAAAGTTCTGGATCTGGGGATGGAGAGGGGGTAGTTGGGTTGTGTGTGTTGGGGGTGGTGCTATCTGTCCTTCCGACTTGGGGCAGAAAGGAGAACCCACGCATCTCCTCCCTGTCCTTTGGAACTGAGGCAGGAAGGCTGTGCGCTCCGTGGGAGAGGAGTTCCAGCACCCTGCAGTAGGAGGTGCTGCTCAGAATGAGTAACCGGCACTACTGAAGAATAAACCAATCAGAAAGCAGGTCCCAGCAGACTCACCAATGAGGTGCATAGGGCGGAGCCCAGTGGCATCTGGAGGTGGGCCAGGGCTGGGAGGGGCCTGTTTAGGTGTAGGGGGTGTGGCAGAAAGAGCATCCAATCAGAAAGCAGGTGTCAGGCATACAGCCAATTGAGCAAATTGGGGTGGAGCCAAATTTGCCTCCAGTAAAGAGCCAATTTTGACTGCATTACCGAAGGTTCAGAGAATTAAAGAGTCAGGTAGGTGAGTTTGTAAATGATTCTCAGGATGAGCCACGTGGAATGCTGTTACCGTAAATAGTCCTTGCTGCCTTTCCACATCTCTGCCATGGTCTGCCTTGTATTTCTTCTGATTCTTGAACCTCTACTCTTAATACTGGCTTTTGTCCGCATACTGCCCACTTAGAACACTTATTCTCTGATCTCTTAAGGCCCTGTCTCTGCCTTAACCTTGACCTCTCAACCTCTCACCTTGACGGCCTCTCCCTGCAGATGCCCTGCTCTCTGACCTGGAGACCACAACCTCACACATGCCAAGGTCAGGGGCTCTAAAAGAGCGGCCCCCCGAGCCCCTCACGTCTCCTCTGACACAGGTGAGCTCAGATGCTGGTGAGAGGGACAACCACTCGGGCCAGGTTTGGTGAGAGGAAAGGAAACTCGGGCCTGTGTAGGGATACAGGCATATCATCCCACACACATGTCCTTTTCTATAGATGGGGTCTGGGGAATCTTCAGGAGCCTCTGGGGACAAGGACCATCTGTACAGGTGAGAAGACTGGGTATGGGGGGATGGAGTGGCCAATTGAGACTCAGGCTTGTATTCCCCACCCCTGAACCCAAGCTCCCACCCTCTTTCCCAGCACGGTATGCAAGCCTCGGTCCCCGAAGCCTGCAGCCCCTGCCACCCCTCCATTCTCCTCTTCCTGCGGTGTCTTGGGCACGGGGCTCTGTGAGCTAGACAGGTTGCTTCAGGAACTTAACGCTACTCAATTCAACATAACAGGTACCAGGGTTACTGGGACAGGCCTTGATGGGATGGGGGGCAGGGCAAGGCTGGGCAGAGACTAAGCGGGGTAGCCATTCCCTTCTCCCAGGGGATATTCCCCGACCCAAGGATTGAACTGGGGTCTCCCGCCTTGCAGGCGGATTCTTTACTGTCCAAGTCACTAAGGAAGCCCATAGACTTCCCAGGGTAGCAGCTAAAGAGATGCGAGCCTTAACTGGGAAAGAGGCTAGCACATGGCCCTATGCCCAGTGCTTTTCTCTCCTCTCTGCAGATGAAATAATGTCTCAGTTCCCATCTAGCAAGGAGACATCAGGGGAGCAGAAGGAGGACCAGTCTGAGGACAAGAAAAGGCCCAGCCCGTGAGTCTGGCATAGCTGGCGGGGTTGGGAAAGAGATGGTCAGTTCTGGATGCTGGAATTACTGGAAGAAGTATTACCCTGAGACTCTGAGCTGACACAAATTGTGTTCTTCACAGCCCTCCCAGCCCCTCCCCTGTTCTTCCAAAGCCTTCAGCCACCTCGGCTACCCTGGAGCTAGATAGACTGATGGCCTCACTCTCTGACTTCCGTGTCCAGAACCATGTGAGTCACTCAGGGAGTGCGGGGTGGACCACTGTGGATTTATGGTTCTCAACCCATCTGAGTCCTTCCCACACATGCTGCCTTGCTGACTCAACTCTCCTGTCCTCACCACTGCAGCTTCCAGCCTCAGGGCCCACCCCACCACCAGTGCCAAGCTCCGTGAATGAGGACGCCCCCTCCCCACCAGGGCCCGCCAGCAAAGGCAGCCTGGACACCATGCTGGGGCTGCTTCAGTCTGACCTTAGCCGCCGTGGCGTTCCCACCCAGGCCAAGGGCCTCTGTGGTTCCTGCAATAAACCCATTGCTGGGCAAGTAAGTGAAGCTCTGCAAGTAAGGGGGTAGGGACCCATGTATGCCAAGTCACTTCGGTCATGTCCGACTCTTTGCAATCCTATGGACTGTAGCCCATGAGGCTCCTCTGTCCATGGGATTCTCCAACAAGTGTACTGGAGTGGGTTGCCATGCCCTCCTCCAGGGTATCTTCCCCACCCAGGAATCTGGGTGCATCTCTTATAACTCCTTCTTTGGCAGACAAGTTCTTTACCACTAGTGCCACCTGGGAAGCCCAGAGACCTATAGACCCATTTTACTGAGAGCCAGTGGGTATTACTGTTATTCATATTTTATGGATGAGGAAATTGAAGCTCCAAGTCAGACAGCAAGTGAGTGGGCAGAGTAAGAATCCCAACCCAGGTTTTATTTATTCTAGCTCTACTGTGTGCCGAGTATTATGCTTGCTCCTTTACAAACCCCCATGTAATTTTTTTAATTAATCAGTTTATTTCATTTCTGGTTTCACTGAATCTTCACTGCTGTGCGTGGGCTTTCTCTTCTTGCAGAGATTCGGGCTATTGTCTAGTTGTGGTGCGCAGGCTTCTTATTGCAATAGCTTCTCTTGTTGCAGAGCACAGGCTCTAGGCACAAGAACTGCAGTAGTTGCAGCCCATGGGCTGAGTAGTTGAGGCTCATAGGCTTTACAGCGCGTGCTCAGTCATTGTGGTGTTCGGGCTTAGTTGCTCTGAGGTATGTGGGATCTTCCTGGAACAGGGATCAAACCTGTGTCCCCTACATTGGCAGGCAGATTCTTATCCACTGCACCACCGGGGAAGTCCCCCATCTCACTTAATCTTCACAAAAGCCTCATTGGCTCCACCCACCATCTCTTCCGGACCCACAAAGACTGCTTCTCCTCCACCAGTCTGTTTTGGGAACTCCAGTTCTTGGCTTATTGACTGAGCAGATGTTATTGGTAACTGTGCCCAGTGGTGGATCTAGATCCTCCTACTAGATAAAGTGCCTTACCACCATCCATTTTGCTGAGAATTTCCAATCTCAGCAAAACAGAGTGACGTTACGAATTTTCTAAGCACTTACACCTTCATGGGCCCCTTCCTCCATTAAAAAATATATAAATTGCATTTTATGACTGCTGGAGTGAAGATGAATACATTGATATTATATATTAAGTCATTTTCTTCTAGCTCATTTTTTTCTTCTAATTTTAAAAGAAATTACAACATTTTTGTGGCCTACAAAAGGTATGGTGGGCCCTAGGTAATGTGCTGGAAGCCGGCTTAAATCTCCATAGCTATGGGATTGAGTGGACATTCGATACTTCATCCTGACTTCTCAGAGATAAGATGCGAAAAACGCCATGTAAACCTTGGCTCACTGGGCATTTGGCAGCCCGAAAGCCACTCTGACCCACACCTCAACCCCCAACTCGCAGGTGGTGACGGCGCTTGGCCGTGCTTGGCACCCTGAGCACTTCGTCTGCGGTGGCTGTTCCACCGCCCTGGGAGGCAGCAGCTTCTTCGAGAAGGATGGAGCTCCCTTCTGTCCTGAGTGCTACTTCGAGCGCTTCTCTCCGCGATGTGGCCTCTGCAATCAACCCATCCGACACGTGAGCCCCGCCTGGACAACAAGCCCCACTTCCTGTTTCACCAAAGGAGCCTGTGGGATGAGCCTCACCCACTTACGAGTTTCCCATCCCCACCCCAGCCGCTTCCAGGGTTCTCTTCCGCAGCACTTTCGCCTCCGCGCTCTGTGATTCACAATCAGGGTGGAAGAGGACGGGGAGAGGAAATGGAGGGGGGGGGGTGCCACGCTGAGTGTTCCCTTTCATTTCCCGCAGAAGATGGTTACTGCCTTGGGTACCCACTGGCACCCGGAGCATTTCTGCTGCGTTAGTTGCGGGGAGCCCTTCGGAGATGAGGGTGAGAGCTTGACTCCCATCCTGAAAGCCGAGGATCCGCTCGACATCCCGCCCCGCCGCCCACTAGGACCTCCAAAATCCTCGGGGACTTGAATTTTCTCCTGCTCTCTCCCGGCCCCGGCCTATCCCACCTGTGGATTCCCATCCCACTCGCTCCCGCTCTGCCCCCACCCAGACCCTGTCCCTTTCCACCGAATGCGTCCTCTCACTGCGCCGCTTCCGGCCCCCCAGGCTCAGATATTTGTGGGCTCCCGGTGCCACCTCGCACCCTTTTCCTTCCTCCTTCCTCTGTTCCCGCTCCTAGGTTTCCACGAGCGTGAGGGCCGCCCCTACTGCCGCCGGGACTTCCTGCAGCTGTTCGCGCCGCGCTGCCAGGGTTGCCAAGGCCCCATTCTGGATAACTACATCTCGGCGCTCAGCGCGCTCTGGCACCCGGACTGTTTCGTCTGCCGGGTACGCGCTTGTGGGGGGCGGGGCCTTGGCGGGAGGGGCCTGTGGGCGGGGCTAGGAGTCGGGGCGGGGTCCCGGGGAGGCGGGGCTTCACGCCTGCGGGAGGTGCGGGAGGTGCTAGGGGCTGCGGGAGTCTCCCAAAGGGAGTTGGTTATTTGGTCTGGAGGTTGGCGCTGACCCATCCTTTCGCGGTTGCCCTTCCTCAGGAATGCTTCGCGCCCTTCTCGGGAGGCAGCTTTTTCGAGCACGAGGGCCGCCCGCTGTGCGAGAACCATTTCCACGCGCGGCGCGGGTCCCTGTGCGCCACGTGCGGCCTCCCGGTGACCGGCCGATGCGTGTCGGCCCTGGGCCGCCGCTTCCACCCGGACCACTTCACTTGCACCTTCTGCCTGCGCCCGCTCACCAAGGGCTCCTTCCAGGAGCGCGCGGGCAAGCCCTACTGCCAGCCCTGCTTCCTCAAGCTCTTCGGCTGACCGCCCGCCGGGCTCTCCCCTCCGGGAGAGAGCAGCCCCAAAGACCTCGCCCTTGCCCCCCAAAAAAGATCGGGCTCTCCAGACCCCAAGGAAGGCCTTGCTGTTGGAGCTTGGGGCTCCACCAGCGCGGCTTCTTGAGGCCCCAGCCCACTGGAGGGACCGGCCCCGAAGGTACTGAACGTTCTCCGTGGGCGAGTTCAGAAAGGGCCCCTGCCTCCCGAAGTGGGTCCGTACACTGACCGATCCCACGGGAGCCCTTCACTTTGTTCCCAGCTTTGAGGGAGGCCCCCGACTGGAGGAGGGCCCTTGCAATTCGCACGAACCCGAGCCCAGGCCAAGACGTCCCTCTTCCCCGCCCCTCACTGTTCCGTGCACTTTTTTCTACCTACATAAACACACATTCCACGTCTCGTCGGTGCTGTGTCTCTGCGCGGCAGTGGCGCGCGTCGCGATGCCCCGCCCCTTGTGCCGCTTTGGCCGCCGCGGGCTCTAGGCCGCCGCCTTGTGGCGGGAGCGGGGCCTGCAGCTTCACCCTTCAGATGAGCCTGAGGCTGGAAAGGTCGGCTACGTGCGCAGGACCGTATAGATGGCGGCCAGCTGGGACAGGAATTCAAGTGGAGCTCCATTAAACCTTCTTGTCCCCATACCCCCACTCTTAAGTTCCTTATATTCTTGAAATAAGCACTTAATCTGTACGCACACCCTCCACCCCTGCCACCTTGTCTGGTCTCCATATTTTCCCCCTCCTTTAATAATTTTTTAAAAATGTTTTACTTTTTGGCCACGCTTCACGGCATGTGGGATCTTAGCTTCCCCACCAGGGATCGAACTTGCACCCCCTGCATTGGAAATGCAGTTTTAGCCACCTGACCACCAAGGAAGTCCCACCCCCTTCCTTAAAAGACTCTCAGAGATGGGGCTCCACTCGAAAGTGCCAATTTATGCCCACCCTTTGGATCTGAGCATTAAATTTCAGCTTCTCTCATACTAGCATTGACTTATAACATCTCCTTTAGGCAGAATATGGCACTTAGGGTGGTCAGGGCACTGACTGAGGGAAACTGGGAGCTGTATGAGTTACAAGGAGGCTTCTAACTTAGCTTGGAAGTCAAGGAGGGCTTCCTGGAGATGACACACGAACCAAGCACCTGCAGAGAAGGGTGGGACCAGGAATTCTTGGGTGTGGAGAGGTTCAGGCTGCATCTGAATCCCCAAACCCCAGGGGTCTTCCTAAGCCCAGTATCTTAGACCCTGCAGTTCCCTAGGAAGGGGGCCTAGATTCCTGCTCTAACTATAGGGACTTTGAGGCTGGAAACAATGGATCCCCAAAGGCCCTTCCAGCTCAAGGAGGGGCTAACAGCCAAGGAGAACAGCTGTGGTGTGGGCAAGAGCCAAAGGTGAGGTTCTCTGCCTTGGCCTTGGGCAAACCACCTCCCCCAGACCCTTTCCCCTCTGAAGCTCCCCTCCTGGGTCTTCCAAAGCCTCCGGCTCTTCCTCTTTCACAAATCCTCCCTGGAGAGTGATGTCTATCTCTTGGCTTGTAACTGCCTCCCAGTCTTGAGCCATTCATTTCCCAAGAGTTCATTGAGCACATACTGTGCTAGGTAGGCTCCATGGTGGGTGCTGAAAAATGTTCCTTGGACTCCTGATCTAGTAGGGGAGACATGGGAAAAAAAAAAGAAAAGAAACAAAACCACAGTGACAAGTGTGATAAAGTAACAGAAACTCCCCTGATGGCCTAGGTAAAGCTGGCTCTTCTCTCTAGTTTCCACCCTAGCACCTCCCTAGTGCCTCTCTTATCACTAACGAAAACTGGTATTTGTAGCTTGTTCATTTATTTTTTTTTACTGACCTCTGTAGTTGCAGCACGTGGGCTTACTTGCTCCTAGGCGTGTAGGCTCTTAGTTCCCTGACCAATAATGGAATCTTCGTCCTCTGCCTTGGAAGGTGGATTCTCAAGCACTGAACCACCAGGGAGGTCCCATGCTTGTTTATTTCTGAAATGAAGGCAAGCTGTTGGGGGCCTGTCTGTCAAATGACACATTTGTTTTGCTGACTGTTATCTGTCCAGTGTCTAAGTTGCTGTCTAGCAGGTGGTAAGTGCTCCAAAAATGTTTGCCAATGAAGAAGGAAGGGAAGGAGGAAAGGCGAGAAGGAAAAAAAATAGAGAACTAAGAGAAGGTGGGGAAGGAGGTACATGAACCAGAGCATCAGAGAAGGCCTCTGTGAATATGTAATATCAAAATTGAGACTCTGAAGGTTGAGGAAAGAGCCTGCCAGGCAAAGAGCTTGAGGCAAGCACCCCAGGCAGAGGAAAGAGCAAGTGCAAAGGCCAGGAGGTAGGAACGAGCTTGGTGTATTGGAAGAAGGGAAAGAAGGCCAATGTGGTTGATTAGAGCAAGCAGGGGAGAGTAAGAGACACGATCAAAGAGGATCAAGGTGCCACATCACGTGTCACTCTGCAGGCTCTGATAAGGGCATGTGTGTGCATGCTAAGTCACTTCAGTCGTGTGTGATATTTTGCGACCCCATGGACTGTAGCCTTCCAGGCTCCTCTCTCCACGGGCTTCTCCTGGCAAGAAAACTGGAATGGGTTGCCATGCCTACCTCCAGGGGGTCTTCCCTACCCAGGGACTGTACTCACGCCTCCAGTGGCTCCTGCATTGCCAGTGGATTCTTTACCGCCGAGCCACCAGGGAAGCCACAGAAATCAGATTTTAAGTGCCTACAATCCCAATGTGTCCTCTGATACTTGTCCTTAGATTTCTTCCTGACCCTTCATTTTTAAAAATTATTTTATTTGGCTGTGTCAGGTCTTAGTTGTGACACAAGGGCTTCTCTCTAGTTGTGGCGCTCAGGCTAGTTGTCCCATGTCATGTGGGATCTTATGTCACCCAGCCAGGTGATATCTTGACCAGGGATGGAACCCAAGTCCTCTTCATTGGAAGGTAGATTCTTAACCACTGGACAGCTCAGCCAGACATTTCAAATTCATCACCTGCTGAAGCAGATGCTGTGGGTGCCCTGCCTGTACCACCTGGCCCATCTGGGAAGTCACGCAGACACTTTCCAGACCCTCAGTGTCCCCAGATGCTCCCTGAGTTTCTGTCTGGAGGAGGGCCTGGGTGGGAGGGTGGGATTCCCTAACCTCAGAGCCTCCAGCCAGTTAGAGATAGGGATTGGTGAATAACTATTCCAGCTCTCTGGTTCCTGGGGGTCAATTCTGAGGTGAGTTCCCCACAGTGTCTATTTAGTTTATTGTTTATTATATTTATTATTTATTTATTTATTTGGCTGCACTGGGTCTTAGTTGTGACATGCGGGATCTAGTTCCCTGGCCAGGAATTGAACCGCAGGTCCTCTGCATTGGGAGCTCAGAGTCTTGGCCACTGGACCACCGGGGAAGTCCCACAGTGGTAGCCTTTTCATCAACACACCCTTTATTGGCTTTTCTCCTTTCTTGATCTCTCTTCCTCATTCCTCCACAGCCCTGACTGTGATCAGCTCCCCAGGACAGTTCTTGCACCCCAGTTCTCATCTTAGAGTCTGCTTTTGAAGGGACCATAATGAAGACATTCCTTAAACAACTCATTACCTTCCTCTAAAATATTGTTCTCTGTTCTCCTTTCCACCATGAACCCTACTACCATAATCAGACACCGAAGTCTGGTCAGTTCTTCTAGGAAGACAGAGGGGCGAGTATTTATTTATCAAGCCATTCCCTTCTCGCATCCAGCCCTATGCTGAGCAGTGGGACTCCAGGGATGAATCTGATCATCTGCTCTTGGGGGAGTCGCTGGTCTACTGGGGAGACAGATCTAGACGCAGGCAAGGTCCATACAATGTGCTCAGAACTGTGTCAGAAAAGTCAGAGAAGTCTTTCCCGAAGAGTTGCCACAGGGTGGGCACTGAAGGCTGAGTAAGAGCTGACCATTTGGGAGGAAGTGGGGCATTACAGGCAGAAGGCACAGCTTATAGAAAAGTTCAAGGGGAAGGGGAATCCAGGGGCTAGGGAGAGCAAGGGCATGGGAAGGAAATGTGATTTCATTCTGAGTTTGGTGTGGAAGAGTGAGGGGAAGGGGGGACAGGGATCAGGACACGGCAGGCCTTAAACTTCAGGATAAGAGGCTCCTGCCTCCTCCTGGCTGTGATGGAGAGATCTGGGGGTTTCCTGAGCAGGGGAGTGACACTGTCAGATTTGAATCTGAAAATGATTCCTTGGGACTTCCCTCACAGTCCAGTGGGGCAGGACTCAGGGCTCAGGTTTGATCCTTGGTCAAGGAACTAGATCCCGAATGCTGTAACTGAAGATTCTACATGCCCCAAGGAAGATCGAAGATCCCACAACACAAACAAATAAATAAATTTTTCAAAAAGAAAGAAAAAGGCTCAGTGGTAAAGAATCTGCCTGCCAATGCAGGAGACGCAGGTTCGATCCCTGGTCCGGGATCAACTAAGCATGCCACGGAGCAACAAAGCACATGTGCCACCATTACTGAGCCTGTGCTCTAGAGCCTTGGGGCTGCACTTCGTGAGGCCACAAACCGTAACTACTGAAGCTCAGGTACCCTGGGACCCATGCTTTGCAACAAGAGAAGCCTGCACACCGCAAAAGAGTAGCCCTTGCTCGCTGCAACTAGAGAAAAGCCTGCACAGCAACGAAGACCCAGCACAGCTAAAAATAGATAAATGAGATTATTTGCACAGCTAAAAATAAATAAATGAAATTATTTTTAAACACTGTTCTTTTTTAAAAAAAAGAAAGAAAATGATTTCTCTGGATTAGTTTGAACTGAGGGGCTAGCTCAGCCAGGTTCCCTAGGTCAAAGCTGAAGGACAGGCATTTTTAGCCGGTGAAAGAAGTCATTTTGAGCCCAAGTCTCTGGAGAATAGACGGAGGCTAAAGCCCAGGAAGGGGAATACCCTTGAATTTGAAAGTGTCCCCAGGACCACAGCCTTCAGCTTCTGTGAGGCCTGATTCAGCTAAACGAAGGTAGGGAGCGAGGGAACTTGTCGGCTCACTGCCCCCAGGGTAACCATTAATCCTTCCCGGGGGGAATCCAGGGGCTAGTGCCCTGAGGGGCAGATCGTGGGCAGAATGGAGGAGCACGCAGAGGCAAGCTCAGCACCAGTGCTGGGGGAACAGAAGGCTCTAATTGACAATCCTGCTGACATCCTAGTCATCGCGGCTTATTTCCTGCTGGTCATTGCTGTCGGCTTGTGGGTGAGAAGCTGGGAGATGCTGCTAGGGTCCTGCTTCTGGAGCCCTGGGGGAAGTCTCAGGGAGCCCTGTGTGTGGCAGGGGAAGGATGCCTGGATCTTTGAGGGAGAAACCCGCTGTGGGAGGTGGGGAACAAGTAATTCTTTTGATAGCTTCAGGGTGGCCCAGTCCACACGCTTTGTCTGCCCACTTTGGAGCTGGACTAGTTTTAAGGGGTCAGCGGCTTTTCATCGGGACAGCATTCTAAATGAGGTCTCTGTTCCCCTGTCTACATAACAGCTGGCTGACCAGAAACCCTTAGCCAGGGCCCACAGGAAAGTCGGGCTCCATCCAGCCACACTTGGGCTTGGGGAACCAGATGCTGGGTTAGGGCCTGGGTGGAGCTGTGTCTTGGGAGGAGGCTGGGGGTGGGGTCGCCGGGGCGGAAATCATCAGGGGAGCCGCATGCTGGTTAATATTCAGCATGGAACAAGGCTGAGGAATGTGTAGAGGAGGCTAATGAGGTCCAAAGATGTGCCCCGAACCCAGGCCTCTCCCCACTCCCATCCCCCAGTCCATGTGCAGAACCAACAGAGGCACCGTCGGTGGCTACTTCCTGGCAGGACGCAGCATGGTGTGGTGGCCGGTGAGAGAGGCGGGGCTGTGGAGCGGGAGGAGGCCTGGAGAAACAGCCTGGCTCACTCCCACCTCTGGCCACCTAGGTCGGGGCCTCTCTCTTTGCCAGCAACATCGGCAGTGGCCACTTTGTGGGCCTGGCAGGGACCGGTGCAGCCAGCGGCCTGGCGGTGGCTGGATTTGAGTGGAATGTGAGTCCCTCCTTTTGGCCAATAACCCCCACCCCCACCCCCACCCCCTCGGGAACACCTGGAAGGGTCACACCTGGACAGGCTCCAAGTAGAGGTGTGAGACCAGAGTTGAGACTTCCCAACTGTGCTGTGAGGCTGGGCTTCAAGTGATGCTCAGGCAGCTAGCTTGGAGGCAGAAGCAGGTGGGAGATCCCAGGATCAGGGCAAGGGTAGGTCCAGAGGAGGTGTATTAGCTGATCATATCAGCATTGAGGGTAAGATGCTTGAATTCACAGGAAGGAGTCTGTTAGTAAGCAATGTTTTAATAACTAAGTCAATCATAGTATAGCTGTAAATAAAACTGATCACACGAATAATAGTGTTCGATACTGGGATACAGCAGGTGCTTTGATTTGCTATTGCTATGTAAGCCTGGACGAGCCACACCCTCATTGGCCTCGACTTACTTCTCTCCGAAATGGGTTGAACACTCTCAAAGTTGGTACAGTGCTTCTTCTGATGCTCTCCAAAGTGGTGGCCTGAGAGCATCTTTAGGCCAAATGAAAGCCCCTCACAGCAAAGGGCAGGAGAGGAAGCTTGCCTCAGAGACTGGGGGAGATCAGGGCTTTGAGCTCAGGGCTTTCTGGAGGAGGAGGCCTCTGAGCTGAGCCTTGAAGGAAAGAAGGTTTGGGTGGGTGGAGAGGAGAGGGGAGGCAGAGGCTGGGGTTGGGCTGAAGGGTCTGTACTTGGATTCAGGTTCTGGGGGTGGGAGGAGGAGGAGTCTAAGGGTCATCTTGGGAGAGGTGGCCAGGGGTCATGGCCTGGGAAGGCAAGAAGGGCAGTAGTTAAGGGCCCAGCGAAGTATCAAGAGCTTGTCCAGAAGGCACAGAGCCCAAGGTCATCGTCTGCATTTGTGTCCTCTGGGGCCCTGGTGCGACCATGCCTTGGAGTAGCATGTTCCCCACTAGAGGAAGGTTCTTCAGACCCCTTGGGGGCGAGGACGGGCGCAGAGCAGGATCTCCGGCGGGGAGTCACCCTCCCGATGTCGCGCTGTGCCCGCAGGCGCTGTTCGTGGTCCTGCTACTTGGCTGGCTCTTCGTGCCAGTGTACCTGACCGCGGGCGTCATCACCATGCCGCAGTACCTGCGCAAGCGCTTCGGCGGCCATCGTATCCGCCTCTACTTGTCCGTCCTCTCGCTTTTTCTGTACATCTTCACCAAGATTTCGGTAAGCACGCGTGGTCGGAGGAACGGGCACCTGGAAGGGTAGGACCACCTAGTGGAGGTCTCTAGAAAGCCCTGAGTGGGGCGCAACTAAGGAACAATCGCTGTAACAACTGTAATGGAGGCATATCCTGGAAGGAATCGGTTTCTGGGGCTACAGCCATAGTGGGAGGTATCAAAAAATGAGGGCACTTTTGAGGTGTGGCCACGTTGGGTCGTGATTCTGGGCAGGAGGTGGACCTGGGTCCCCACCCTGGCCACTGGATACTGACCTGCGCGCTCGCTCCTTCCCCCAAGGTGGACATGTTCTCCGGGGCAGTATTCATTCAACAGGCTCTGGGCTGGAACATCTATGCCTCCGTCATCGCGCTTCTGGGCATCACCATGATCTACACTGTGACAGGTGGCGGGGGCAGGGTCTTAGGGAAGGGAGCCGTGCTAGGGGCCAGGGCTGTAGGCGGGGCTTAGGGAAGAGACCCGTGCTAGGGGTGTGGAGTGTGGGCGGGGCTTAGAGAAGTCACCAAAGGTGAAGAGGGCTGGAGAAGTCAAGTGTGATGTGAGCAGAAGGATCTAAATCTTTGGAAAGCAAACTACACCTCCCCCACCCCAATCAATCCTCTACCCCCCCCCTCCCTCCCTCCCCCTCCTTTCGCCCCCAAGTTCCTTGGATTGGTCCAGAAGTTCATAGCTCTGAGCCCCTCTTGGGCCTGGACAACAAGGAAGACTTAAGTTTTTATTAACGTCTGGGGGTGGGGGAGAGTGGACTTGGCCGGACTCCAGGATAGCTCACCAATCCCAGGGCAGGTCGGAGGAGCCCAGGGTGGGGTCTGAGGCCTGACGCTGGACCAGAGTGGGCGGGGCCTGGTGCCAAAGCCTGCTGTACCGCCTGGCCCCTCGGGAAGGGATGGAACTGAGAACTGGACCTTACAGGATCACCTTCTGTTACAAAGACAAGAAAACCTGGACTTAGAGGAGGACCTGTAGTGGAGGTCCTACACGGGGCGCACCTGGCATCCGTGGAGCCCCAAACTCAGCCCCACTGTGCTCACCCAGCCCTGCCTCCTGATGCCAGAGTGCAGGAGCTCGGAGAATGGGCCATCATTTTGAAATTTGCCCTCCAGGAAAATTAATTGGAAAAGGGGAACCTTTTTCCAATTCGCGCAAAGACAGTCTATGTACTAGAGGCAGCCTGTCTGGGCTGTGCCCCCTGACCCAGGCCGGTTGCAGGAGGGCTGGCGGCGCTGATGTACACGGACACGGTGCAGACCTTCGTCATTCTCGCGGGGGCCTTCATCCTCATGGGTTACGGTACGGGCTCAGCCCATGGGGAAGGGGCGCGGAGGTCGCAGCTCGCAGAGCTCTCCACCCGGGAGCAGGGACATCGCGCGTCTGGGGCGGGGTGGTCCGAGGGAGGGCCTTGTCGCGGGTGCCAGGTCCCCTGACGGCCTTGCCCTCACAGCCTTCCACGAGGTGGGCGGGTATTCGGGGCTTTTCGACAAATACTTGCGGGCTGTGACGTCCCTGACGGTATCCGAGGATCCGGCCGTGGGCAACATCTCCAGCTCCTGCTATCGACCCCGGCCGGACTCCTACCACCTGCTCCGGGACCCTGTGACTGGGGACCTGCCATGGCCCGCGCTGCTTCTGGGGCTTACTATCGTGTCCAGCTGGTACTGGTGCAGCGACCAGGTGAGGGGTCGGGGCTGCGGCCGGATGCGAGGCCGCGGTAGAACCTGCCGGGGTGCGGAGCTGAGATGGGTGGAGCCTGAACCCACCTGGGAAGCCAGGTGGAAGGCGTGGTCCGAGGTGGGGGGCGGGCGGGAGGCCTGCCAAATAGACCTACCCAGATAGAGGCGGATCCAAAGGGCAAGGTCCGCCCTTGGAACTGAATTGTCCGCCTCGAGGGGCCAGCGGCGAGGCCCAGATTAGAGAGGCGACTTGGGGCAAGGCCGGGTAGACGGCGAGTTACCCGGGACTGGATGCAGGTAATTTGAAAGCACCTCGTCGCAGGTCATAGTGCAGCGCTGCCTGGCTGGAAAAAACCTCACCCACATCAAGGCGGGCTGCATCCTGTGCGGCTACTTGAAGCTGATGCCCATGTTCCTCATGGTCATGCCGGGCATGATCAGCCGCGTTCTTTACCCGGGTAATGTCTGCAACCCCGCCCCGACCCCGAATCCTGAGCCCCATCCAGCCCCTTTCTCAGTGAAGGATACAAGTGCCCGTCTCCCATTTCCGTTCCCGTCCCAAGATTTGGGCCACCCAGTCCCGCCTCCCACTTGGGGATCCATCTTTCCTCCACTGGGATTCCCGGTCCCCACTTCGGCTATCCGAAGTTCCAGACCCGGCCCCGCCCTAGCCGCGTGGTGCCCTCCTTCCCGCAGACGAGGTGGCGTGCGTGGTGCCCGAGGTGTGTCAGCGCGTGTGCGGCACCGAGGTGGGGTGCTCCAACATCGCCTACCCGCGGCTCGTTGTGAAGCTCATGCCCAATGGTGAGGGCGGTCCCGGGGTTGCCCCCCATGCCCACAGGCGCCAGTGCGAGGCATCGCCCCTCCCCCGGCCCGCACCCTCTGGACACCCCCTGGCGGCCTCAGGCTCACGGCTCCAGTCCGCCCGCAGGTCTGCGCGGACTCATGCTGGCGGTCATGCTGGCGGCGCTCATGTCCTCGCTGGCCTCCATCTTCAACAGCAGCAGCACGCTCTTCACCATGGACATCTACACGCGCCTGCGGCCCCGCGCGGGCGACCGCGAGCTGCTACTAGTAGGACGGTGGGCCTGGGTTTTCCATCTCCAGCCCCACCACTCGGCCCCGGGGGAGGGGCAGTAGGGACAGGGGGAGTCCCGGTCCTGGGTGAAACCGCCCGATGGCCGCCCACCGCAGGCTCTGGGTGGTGTTCATCGTGGCCGTGTCGGTGGCCTGGCTGCCAGTGGTGCAGGCGGCGCAGGGCGGGCAGCTCTTCGATTACATCCAGTCGGTCTCCAGCTACCTGGCTCCGCCGGTGTCGGCCGTCTTCGTGTTGGCGCTCTTCGTGCCCCGTGTTAACGAGAAGGTGAGCGTGTGTGCACATCTGGCACTGGGGCCGGACTTGGACGCCCGAGGAGGCTGACCGCGCTCTTGGGCCCTGCAGGGCGCCTTCTGGGGACTGATCGGGGGCCTGCTGATGGGTCTGGCACGCCTGGTTCCCGAGTTCTCCTTCGGCTCTGGCAGCTGCGTGCGCCCCTCCTTGTGCCCCCCGCTCCTCTGCCGCGTCCACTACCTCTACTTCGCCATCCTGCTCTTCGTCTGCTCCGGCCTCCTCACCCTCGTGGTCTCACTGTGCACACCGCCCATCCCGCGCAAGCACGTAAGTGCAGGCCTCCCGTGCGGGTACTGAACGTGGGCTAGTGTGGCCCCTCTCCACCCCGACGCTGCAGTCTGCTTCCCACGATGGGGAGGACCTGAATGGTCTGTAAGGAGGTTTGGTGAGGGCAGACCAAGGAGTCCGGTTTGAAGCTTCACTTGCAAAGCAAGCACAATGTTTTGATTTAAATCACATTTATTTGAGGTGGTTTGGAACTGGCCTGAAGATCAAGGGAGAGGTGAAAGTCCCCCAGAGTCTTGGCCTGAGTGGTGGCTGGGAGGGACGTGGTACTATCCCAAAAGCCCCCAAAGAGCTTGGTCTTGTGCTGTGGGAAGGCGGGTGCCCCAGGACAGAGCTGATTGGAGGGCATGAGGAAGGAGCCGGGGCCCAGAAGGAGGGGCAGGACTCCACAGGTGCAGCAGGGGCAAAGGCAGCAAGAGGAAGCCCTGGTAGCAAACACCCACAGGGAGGAACATCGTGTTGGCAGGACTGGAAGACTAAAGTACTAGAATTGAATTGTGAGTACAGACAGGGGACATGGGGATGATGAAGCTGAGGGCAGAGTAGGGCCAAGAGTTTTTAAACACTCAGTTGAGGAGCTCGGGTTTAGTCTGAGGGCAGCCATGGAAGGTGGTCCTGGGCTGCTATGCAGGCTGGACAAAGGGACGTCAGGGAGTGCCGGTGTGGACGGGAGGCCTCCTGCACTGGGGTGGGGTGGGGGGACGGCACTCCCACTCGGCCCCTGCTCCCCACTTCCCCAGCTCCACCGCCTGGTTTTCAGTCTCCGGCACAGCAAGGAGGAGAGGGAGGACCTGGATGCTGAGGAGCTAGAAGGTCCAACCGCAGCCCCCGTGCAGAACGGGTGCCCTGAGCATGCAGTGGAGATGGAGGGTAAGGCACTGCCCCCGGGAGTTGGGGCGGGGGGGCTGGGGGAGCCACGTGTCCTCAGACTCACTGTCAGGCCTCAACTTCTCCCAGCGCCCCCACCGCCAAGGCCAGGCCTGTTGTGGCAGTGCCTGCTCTGGTTCTGTGGCGTGAGCAGGGGTGGGGCGGGAAGCCCCCCACGCCCTACCCAGGAGGAGACGGCTGCTGCAGCCAGGCGGCTGGAGGACATCAGTGAGGACCCACGCTGGGCCCGCATCGTCAACCTCAACGCCCTGCTCATGATGGCCGTGGCCACGTTCCTCTGGGGCTTTTATGCCTGAGGCCCATTGTGTCGGACACCCTGAGCCACAGCCTTGAGATGAGTGGGGGTGGGGAGCCCGCAGCAGCGAGAAGGGCCCGGGCCGGAGAGTAGGGAGGAGGCCCGGGGGCCCCTACTCTCTACCTTGTTTCTGCCTGGGGCCCAGTCCATCTGACTGGTAGCCACATCCTGTGAGGCCTTGGCCAGCTGGCCACTGTGGTGCCCCTAAGAACAAATAAAGCTGTCTTGCCTAGGTCCTGCTGCAGCCAGAGTGTCCTTGTTCCAGGCCCCTGTCCTGACACCTGGGCCTCCAGCGGGGCTGCTCACAAGACCTTCTTTCCTGGGCACGGGAGCCACGTGGCCCTCCATTCATCCACTTCTAGCTGGTGCTTCTCAGTCCTCCAGCCCACATCCTGCAAACCTGGGGAGAGGGCAGAGGGGTGATGCTGTGGGGGAGACTCTGGGCTAACCCTGGGGAGAGGGGTAAGGCGCAGCATAGGCTGGTGTACTGCTCAGGCTCCCCTCGCCTCTGCGGGGTCATCTCTGGTGTAAAATGAGGCTAAAACCTCATCTGGTTGTGGTAAGAATTCATTAAGCAGCACAGGGAAAAGGGCTAGAATGGAGTAGGGGCTAAATGAAAGATCATTGTCAGTAATTTGTGAGCATTCCCCCTCCCGCCAAAGCCCCCACCCCACTCCTCTTCTCCAGTGCCAAATGGGCTTCCATAGTCTGTCAACACAGACCATCCTAACCTCCCCATCCTGCAGACAGAGAAACTGAGACCCAGGCTTAAGATCACAGAGAGAAATCCAGGTCTTCCACCTTCCAGACAGAGGGGTAGGGATGGGGCTAGGCAAGGCCTCTGGGGAGAAGGTCCAGGAGCCGTGGAGCAGAAGGATGTTACCTTTCAAGAACTTTGGGAAGAGCTTGTCCAGCACTTGGTGTGTCTCCCTGACAATGACCCAGCTCTCTTTCTCAGGACCTGGACAGGGGTGAAGAACCAGAAGCTCCCAGGTGTCCCAAGCCAAACAGGCTCCTTCCCCTCTCCACCCTGCTTTGGTCAGAAGCAGCCTAGGCTGCAAGGTATTTACCTGCCCGTACTTGGTGCCTCAGTTCCTCCAGCTCTCCTGGGAGGGGTCCATCTCCCCGCAGGGCTCCAAGCACCAGCCCGTGAGTGGCAGCCCTTAGAATGGTCTCAGGACCTGCCATCTGACTCAGGACAACCTGTACCTGGTCTGGAGAGACCCAGGGACAGACCGGTACCAGGGAAGGGCCAACTCTGAAATTCTCTCAGGCCTACCAGCCTGCTTCATCCCTGTCTGGCCCAAAGGCCCTGGCCTAGCATGAAAGGCCAGCTCCCACTCTTTCCTTTCCAACTTCATCTCCTATTGCTCCCCAATGCTCTGGCCAAGCTAAAATGCCCAATTTCCAAGATACAACTTCAAAGCAGCTCCCTGAGGTGGGCTTATTTTGCATGTCTTTAATAGGTAGTGAGAATAAGCATCTTTTAACACACGACCAGCAGACCATTAAACTTTAGTGCCTGTTTCCTCAAGAGGTGACCTGAATAGGAGATGAAGGAGGTTCCTCGGGGAGAACCAAAGGTCACAATCCCATTTGTATGTGCTGCAATGTAAAAGTGCTTTTACACAATTGCCTTCTTTGATCCTCACAAAAACTCTGTAGATAATAAGGCAGGTATTATCAGCTCCACTTTACAGAGTGGTCAAGAGAACGTTACAGGGGCATGCAGCTATATAATCTGAATGGATCTGAGCTCAGCTTCAAGCTCCCCTGAGGACAGCAGGCAGACTCCAAACTGTCCAGCATGTGTCCAGAGCGTGGGGCCCTGGGGCTGGAGGAATGAGAGGCTGAGTCCAGGAGGGTGAGTCTGAAGCTGGGAGAACATGGCACACTTACTTCGTGACTGGTCCCAGTGAAGGAGGTAGGTTTCTTGGTGGCCCTCAACCAGCTGTTGCAGCTCAGAGACACTGAAGGAAACAAGAGTGTGCGGTTGGTGGCAGGGGAGAAGACAAAGCAGGCATGACCATCCAGCCACTGTACAGCCGCCTAACCGTTAACCTGAACTGTCCTGCACCTCCTTCCCATCCGCCCCTCAGCTGTTACCCTCTCCCGCATCAACCCTTCCTTTCTTCCCACATCCAACAAACACATCAACAAACATGTCTTCTTTGTCTTACAAGAGTCATTTGAGTAGCCCTACACTCAGGCAAGTAAACATCCACAGAGTAGAACTACTTTATTTGGTGGTTCAGAAAGGCTGATCTGGGATTTCTCCAGTGCTCCTACTACAAGGAGCATGGGTTCAATCCCTGGTCAGGGAACTGAGATCCCACATATTCACGTTATACACAGCCTGCCCTCAAGCACCCACAGTGACCCCCACCCTGCCCTACCACCAATGGAAATGAAGAACCGGAGAGGTAGGGCTTGGTCAGGGGAGGCCAGTGATAATCAGAACAAGGAGCACAGGCTTCCCTGGTGGCTCAGTGGTAAAAAAAAATCTGCCTGCCAATGCAGGAGACATGGCTTTGGTCCCTGATCCAGGAAGATTCCACATGCCACGGGGCAGCTAAGCCTGTGCACAACTATTGAGCCTGTGCGCTAGAGCCTGGGAGCTGCAACTGCTGAGCCCAAGTGCCGCAACTACTGACGCCTCGAATCCTAGAGTCCGTGCTCTGCAACAGAGAAGCCACCATAATTCTCTAGATGCAGTGCAACTAGAGAATAGGCCCAGCTCTCTGCAACTGGGGAAAAGCCCATGCAGCAACAACCAAAAAACCCAGCACAGCCAAAAATAAATAAAATTATAAAAAAAAGAAAAAGAACAAGGAGTACATGGTGGGGGGAGGGTGATAGCGGTGATGGGTGGGAGATGTTGGGCCACTCACCTGGAAGTCACGCGGTGCAGGGGGGCCCCCAAGGATAGAGACACAGATGAGCAGAAACCTGTGGGAAGCTGGTGTCAGGATGCCCGGGCAGAGGAAGGAGCCAGGAGACATAAGACTTGAGCCCAAGGGGTTGGGTCACCTGTCCACAGTGGCTCCATCTGATTGGCTGATGTGGGGCCAAGTACCTCTCCTCGCTGAAGGAAGTGCCTCAGGACCAGCCAGAGCCGCTGTTCATTCAAAGTCTCTATGATAAGGGCCCGGACCGCTCGGTAGTTGGCGTAGATGTGGAGGGCAGTGAGGAAGAAGAAACAGCCGAGGCTTAAGCTGGGGCGAGAGAATGAGCTGGTCCATGGGGGCAGAGGCCCAGCTGGGCGCCTCCTCCCTGCCTTGGATCCTGGCTTACCTGGGGCTATCGGACACCAGGGGCAGCATCAAGAGGCTGACCAGGAGCCCTGCCAGGTTTACCAGCGTCTCCTGGAAAATGGCAGAGGGGTTGGGAGCTGGAGGGCTCCCCTCCAGGCCAAACTGAACATCCCTGAGTGCTTTTCACCACAGTCCTCCCTGCCCTAGACGCTCCATACACTGATATGGGTGCCTAGGAAATTTTTAACGTTTTTGATGAGTGAGCCATCCTTTGAGATACCCTCTGCTTCTCTGCCCAGCTAGATGCCCTTGGAACATTTCTTTGTTTTGCAAGCATCACTTGTGTAGCCCTACACTCAGGCAAGTAAGTGTCCACAGAGTGGAATGACTTTATTTGGTGGTTTAAAAAGGCCGATGTGGAATTTCCCTGGCGGTCCAGTGGTTAGGACTCCATGCTTACACTGCAGGGGCCATGGGTTCAATGCCTGCTCAGGGAACTAAGAATCTACATGCCGCATGGTGTGGCCAACAAAAAAAGAGGCCAATTCCCCCCAGCTCCTTGGTATGCAATAACAGGTAACCACTTCTGCAAAGGTGTCAACAAACCACCCAGGAAGAAATGCACAAGATCCCAACTTCCCTGGAGAATCAATGTTATCAGACCCTCCTGATGGCCCAAGATGGCCTCACTGAGCCTACCTTAGGGGAAAAGACCCGTGGCCATGACCCCCAATGCATAAGGAGGGAGAAGAAGTCTGAACTGGGGTCCCTGACTATGGGGGTCCCTAGGATAGGTGGTCCTGGTGCCAGAGGGGTGGGCTGTGGGTGTAAACTGGGGATCAGGGGCCTTGGGAGCTCAGGAACAGAGGGCCCTCCCCCGGGTGGAACAGTCATCTCCAGCAGCTGCATGAACTGGCAGCAAAGCAACAGCGTTAGAAAGCAGGGGCCTGGTCCCGGGCTGAGCACTAGTCTTGGGTGCCCCAGTGACCTTACCGCCTCTGTGACCTGAGGAGGCCCCGGGGCCCTGGAAAAATGGGCCTGGGGGTGAAGGGGCTAGAGGTTAGAGAGAGAGCAGGCGAGAGAGGAAGCATGGGGCTGGGAGATCCTCAAGAGCAGGGCCTGGTGTACTCACTCCCTAACAACCTTGGAAGAGACAACAGGGAAGAACTCGTCCAACCATTTCTTGAGAGAAGGGACAAGCCCAGAGGGACCCAGGGAGAATCAACTTTTCTGTGTCCTTTTTGCCTCAGCTGTGGAGTGGCGGCAATGATACCCTGTATGAATCCATTTTAAGGATTTCATGAGTTCAGACAAATGAAATACTTGGCACATGGTTAATGCTTAAAAAATATTAAATTGTGTTGGGACTTCCCTGGTGGTCCAGTGGTTAAGACTCTGCTCCCAATGTAGGGCGCACGTTCAATTCCTAGTCAGGGAACTAAGATCCCAAATGCTGCACAGCATGGCAAAAAAAAAAAAAAAAGAAGAAGAACTTGTGTTAATATTATTGAAAAGAGTTAGTTTTAATTTTTTAAAAAACAAAGTTCTATTTCACAGAATTATAAGATGGCCAGAAAGTAGAACTGGAGAGAACAGAGGTTTCTTTTTTATTTTTGGCCATGCACCCCCCACTCCCTCCACCCTCCAGCATGTGGGAGCTGAGTTCCCTGACCAGGGATCGAATCCACGCCCCCTGTACTGGTGTGGAGTCTTAACCACTGGACTACCAGGGAAGTCCCGAGAATAAGTGTTTCTAAATTGTTTCAGTGTCAAAATCGCATCACACTTGTGACCTCCCTGGGCCTCACTTTCCACATCTGTAAAACAGAGATAATAACATTATCTCTTAGAGGCTTGGTGTGAGTTAAAGGATTCACATAAGCACTTAGCAGGGGAATACAGAGGGATCCCATGCCTTAAGGGGTCGGCCCTAGGAATGTCCCCATCCCCACTCCAGGCTCCTCTGGTCAGGCGAGGGGCTGGGCGGGAAGGGCCTGCTGCACTGCCAAGTGGAGGCCTCTGGCCAGGGACTCCAGGCACCTCACTTTCTAACTTGCCAGGAGCTTTAACATGTGGGGCCTCATGTGGTCAGAACACGCCATGCACCTCAGAGTGAGGCTCTGCTTAAAGAGGACGAGGTCCAGGGGAGGGGCTCATTCAGGGCAGCAGGCAGGGCCTGAGATGACCAGCCTGGATTTGTTGCCACAGAGTCCGAGCCCTCACACCTGATGACCTGTCCTAACAGTCACCGACACTTCCTGCCACCTGTCTCCCAGCGCTCCCCTCAAGAGCCCTCAGGTGCGTCTCTTCATATTCCCACATTGTGCCCCCACCCGGCATTCCCCGTGTGCCCCGCACCTTTCCGCCAATTCCGGCTGCTCACCTGGCTGCCGTCCTTGGCTGACACGTCAGCCATGTTGTTTCTCCGGGCCTGATGCATGGTCAGTGCAGCCCGAGTGGCCCCACCAGCCACGCCCACGAGGCACTGGGTGGGCAAAGGGGGAGTAAAAGTCAGAGGGGCTGCGAGCTGCGGCAACACAAGCATTTCTGGGGGTGAGCAAACAAATGGCTCAAACCAGTTTGAAAAAAGTAGGCCTCAGGCCACCCCACAGGGAAACCCTGAATGCCGTCCGTGGTCTCCCATTCTCACCCCGCATTTCCACTAGGCCCACTTCCCCTGTCTTGTTCCAGGAGAAAAGTAAAGGTGTGCCTGCCATGCCACCCTGTGGACTCAACCTCAAGAAACTCACTTTCTTGAGAGACCCGAAGTCCATTCTTAACCCAGAACTTCCCCAGCCTCCAATGTCTACTTTAGCTGCCTCCTCCCCTGACGGAGCTCCCAGGCCCAGTCTGGCTTGCAACTTGGCGTTTACATTCTCCCTGCCTGGAACTAACTCCATACTCTTCCTGCCCCAGTCGAGGCCTAGCCAAGCCTTCCAGGCCAGTTCAAAACCCACACCAGTGGCCTTGACCTCCCAGGGCTCTCCCTCTGAGATGGGAGAACTCATTGATTAGGGCCACTGAAGGCTTTCAGTCATTTATCACATCTCTCAGATGTCAGATACACATTTCAGTGCTGTGGTAGACTTCAGACACATCTGCTGTCCTCCTGAAACTTAGAAATCATCAGATAGTAACCAAATAAACCAGTGATGACATGGTCAGCGTCTGTTCAAAGGTAAGAGCAATGCAGTATGAAAGGAGGCTGCAGTGATGGGTGGGGACCTGATCACACAGAACTGCAAAAGCCTCGTTAAGGTCTTAATACCAACAGCAACAGGCAGGGTGGTAACCTGATTTGATTTCCACTCTAATAAGGACTATGGAGTTGCTCTGAGAACTGAAGAGGGGTGAGAACAGATTCAGGGAGATGACCTCTGAAAATTACTGTGCTTTTTTTTTAAGCAACAAGGACACACCAGGTGACATGGGGATGCAGTCATAAAAGGACCGGAGAGACTTAAGAGGGGAAAATACAGTCTTGAATGGAGGCTTAGGTGAGAGTGACAAGTGACAGGGGGAGGAGGCAAAGGCATGGATGACAGCCAGGCTTCTGGTTGTTGCATCTAGGGGATGGAGGTGCTGGTCACTGGAGACTAGAACTCTGGAGAGGGGTGCGAAGGGGGGAGGGGGAAGTTCACAGCCGTGCTGGAGTCCCTTATTTAACAGATGGAGACTGAGGCCCTCAGAGCAGAGCTTAATACAGTATTTTGTCAGAGGTCACAATCCTTTTTTCCCCTCTGGGGTCTCCCCCTCTGCCCTCCAGGGGGAGGGGCGCTCACAGCATTCAGTCCTGGGCCAGGGAGCTCAGCGGCCTCCACCACAAGGAGCTGTTGGCTCCTAAATGTCAGTTGTGCCACGTGGAATAACACACACAATTCTGAAGGGGTGGTTGGGCCTTTGTGATAGGTCTTAGGTCTTTTTTTTTTTTTTGCCACACCACAAGGCATGTAGAACTTCTCAAACCAGGGATTGAACACCAAGCCTCCTGTGGTGGAAGTGTGGAATCTTAAGCACTAGATTGCCAGGGAGATCAGTTACGTGTCTTCCTGACTCTTTACTCTGTGCCAGGTACTTAACCCTGTGGGGAAGACAGGCTGGGCCTCAGGTTCCGTCTTCGGATGAGGTCAACCTGAAGGAACCACCAGGGTGAGCAGCCTGGCGGAGAGGAGGAGCGAGATTCACCCCACTTGCCCCTCCAGCCCCGCTGGCTGGTCTGCACTCGGTCTTGCCACTGGACCTTGACCCGCAATGCTCTTTGTGCCCACAACGCCCACCCTGCAGCTCACACTCATTCTTCAGGGCCCGCTCTCAGGGAAGACCTTCCTACATCCCCTGAGCAGGCCAGAGTCCCTGCTGAACCCTCCTGCAGCCCCTATACGTCTCATCTGGAGTACCGATAGCTATCATTCAATAAATATTTAATTACGTGTAGCTTTCTTTCAAAGATGAGAGGGCCTGTATTCTGTGCCAGACATGCAGCAGGCACTCTAAATATTTTATGGAAAGAATGAAAGGTGGCCAGAGGGCTGGTCCCACAATATTGACAACGGATCACCCCTTCTATCTCTTGCTCAGAGGTCTCTCACCCATCCCCCAGCTCCAGACACCACCTTAGACCATCTCAGACTCTAGAAGGCATCTGGCTGGAGAGAAGGGTCAGAATACACTGCTGGGTCTGAGAAGAAACATCTGAACTTTTTCACTCTTCTAGAAGTTCCTTGAACACAGGGCCCAGGCGGGGCTGCCCTCGGGGCTCCAAGTGAGCCCCCACAGAGCACCACCAGGGCAGGAATCTTGGGTACAGGGGCGCCCCAAGATGGGTACCTTGGCCAGGTTGCTGATGCAGACAGTTATGGTGAAACAGAAGGGCAAGATGGGAGCCATTATCTCGAGGAACATGGCGATGTCGTTGAGGATATCAGCAAAAAGCCTGGTGAAGGGATAGGGGTCAGAGGTCAGAGAACTTCATGCTAGAAGACTCCCCTCTCCTCAGTTCCAGCCCCTTCTCACCTCCACTGCTTGGCATTACAGTCCATTTTGCTCCTGTGGAGGAGAAGACGTTGGTCAACAATTTGGATTTAAAGGGAAAAGACATGCTGTGGGCAGTGTGGGCCATCCTCAGGACTTGGGAGGGTCCAAAGGGCTCAGAAGAAGAACCCACACCCCAGCCAGACTTCTATCCCCACGCCCTGTCACCGCTGCCTGAAATACCACCATCAGCAGGGAGGCCCTTCAGTGGTCACTCACATTTCCCCCTTACTAACCCATGAGGCACCGAAGGAAAAAACTGATTGTCCCGTGGCTGCTCCCCATCCTCTGACCCTTCTGGGAGAGAGGCCATCCCTGGGTTCCTCTGCCATCTGCCCTCCTCTCTTCCTCCTGCTTCAGAGGGTACCCAGTAAGAAGCCCGCATATTCGTAAGTACTACCTTTAGCATAAACGCTACCCTGTGTGTTACAGACAACCAGCCTGGAGAGGGGTACTACTTCCCTTGGATCACGTGGAGAATGGGGATGGAACGGCCAAGAGAAAGAGCCAGGTTCTGACACCCAGCCTAGTACATCTCTATTTCGTAACACCATGGACGGTTCCCTCCTCTGCAGGTGAAGTGACTTCTGGACCCTTTTACAAACTCCCAGGGACCCCTTCTCCAAGATCCCAGTGGCAGGAGACATTATAGCCCTTGGGTGAGCTCAGACTTTGCAGCATTAACACTGATCCTGAATTTGAAATCTTCTAGACAGAAAGAGCATTCCTGGGTGGGGCATGGGGTGCACATGGGGAACTCCTGGGGGAACTAATACATGACAAAGGCGGGACTAGAACACAGGGGCTCCAGTGCCTCAGAAAGAGTATAGGCTTTAGGTTCAAGTCCCATCTCACCAGTTACAAGCTCTGTGACTTGGTCTATTTTACATCTGGACAAGGTACACATTCAATCCTACTCTATACAGTTGTTAGAAGGATTAGAGAGGATACATAGAGAGCTGGTGAGGCCCAATTTGGGTTGGTAATCACAGTTGGTGTTTACTGAGCACTTTATATACACTAGCTCACTGCCCCTCATAGCCATGATTGATGGAAGATATTAAATAATTCCTGATGTCCTCCAGTACTGACCGGAAGAGGAAGCAGGCAGCACAAGGCCCTCATTCCCTTCTGGATAGATGGTGACGTGTATCCCACGTGAGACAGGGATTCCGACGACCTCCTCAAGCCCACTCTCCACAGTTCAACCACGTGTCTAAGCCTCCACACTGCAGGAGGGTCATTCCTTTTGAGCTAAGCACTGCCCCACCCAGGCATCTCTTTTAACAAGCCTGCAAAGGATGCCAGAGCATCCTGGCTCCCTCTGTTTTTCCCATGACGGGCAACAGAGGGGCCAATCAGTGCTCTTAAAGGCAGATCTCATCCCGGCAGTGGCTCTGTGGCTTCACTGCTTGGTGACCCCGGGAAGTCACCTGTACTGGGTACTCATTAAACACTCCTTAGCTCTGATGTACCTGCTAAATTTCCCCTCCCTTGGAGATGGGTAGGAAAGAGGGGGAGCTGAAAACACAGCCAGGGTTGAGACAGACATGACTCTGAGGATCAGGAAGAAAAACTCACCCCATCCACCAGGCAAAGATGATGCGGCCCAGCATGCCAGTTGAATCTGGGGGAAAGAAGCATTGGTAAGGAGCAAGCAAGAGCCTTGGGTGCTGTGGGGCCTGGCACCAAAATGGCTTTCCATCTTGGGTCACTGCCTTTGGGAGCTTAGTCTGCTTTAGTAAGTTCTAGCTGCATGATGGGGTCAGGAGTGCCTAGACTTAGTAGTCCCTCAGTATGTACCCCAGAAAACTAGGTACCCACACACATCAAGAGACATGGACCAGAAGGATTCTTTGCAGCACTGTTTATAACAGCAAAAAACTGGAGAATGCATAAATCAATTCTGGCTCATCTACTCAGGGACATATTAGACAGCTATGGAAATCCAATGGACCACAACTACTCACATCAGCATGGATGTATCCTACTATCATCATCCTATATGAAAAAGTCAGTCGGTATGTATGTATGAAGACTACATACAGCACAATATGCTGTTCGTAGACGAAAAAAATCCCTGATGCTTTCATGAAAGAAAAGACCCTGATGCTGGGAAAGACTGAAGACAGGAGGAGAAAGGGGCAACAGAGGATGAGATGGTTGGATGGCATCACTGACTCAATGAACATGAGTCTGAGCAAACTCTGGGAGATGGTGAAGGGCAGGGAAGCCTGGTGTGCTGCAGTCTATGGGATCACAGAGTCAAACATGATCTAGTGACTGAACAACAAATGCTCTTCATAAAGCTTGAAGACAACTGAAACTAAACACTGTAGTGTCAAAGTATATATATCAGTATGGTAAATCTATTTTTTTTTTTATAGAAGTAGGAAACCCTCTGTGGAAAGTTCAGAGGTTACTGTTGATATTCTAGCTAGTAGGTTGGGCAGTGGATTCACAGACGGTGATTAGAGTATAAATAAATGAAAAGGATTTGAACTGCAAGTTGGTGACAAGAGAGCTGGGAGTATAGGGCGGAAGGAGAGGCTTCCTCAGGCTGGGATGAGTCAGAGAAATTTCTGGAATCCACTAGACTTTCATTTGCACAAGTGGTTACTGGCTCCCCACTGTGTGCCAGGCACTATGTGAGGGTCTGGCTGGGAGGTGTATGTGTGTGGGGTGTAGCGGACCACAGTGAACCAGAGTCATGGTTCCAGGCTCAAAAGCAGACAGCAACCATGATGAAGGACATACATACCTGACAAGGGGACTACTCTGTTGGAGGCCATCTGCAAAGCCCTTGTCAGATGTGAAGGCTGGCACCGGGATACAATAATGACACACATCCTCCCTACTGCCTTTGGGAGTCTACACTGTACACCACTCTAGGAAACTTAATTCCCACCTGGTCCTCTTTGCCTCACTTACAATTGGCTGAGCTGCAAGATCTAAAAACTTCTGAATCCTAGTAAGGGATCAGCTGTCCACAAATTGTACTTGGCTCCTTCTGAAAACTCTAACTGGCAAAAGAGTGTGGCAGTTAAGAGTGGGAAACACCAGGGGCTTCCTTGGTGACTCGGTGGCAAAGAAACCACCTGCCCATGCAGGAGACATAGGTTTGATCCTTGGTCTGGAAAGATCCCATTACTGAGCCTGTGTGCCTAGAGTCCACGCTCTGCAACGAGAAGTCCGCGCGCAAGAACTAGAGAGTAGCCTCTGCTTGCCGCAACTAGAGAAAAGTCTGCACAGCAGCGAAGACCCAGCACAGCCAAAAATAAATGATTTTTAAAAAAACAGCTGCTAAAAAAAAAAGTAGGAGGGGACATATGTATACCTATGGCTGATTCATGTTGATGTTCAACAGAAGACAACAAAATTTCATAAAACAATTATCCTTCAATTAAAAAATAAATTTTTAAAAAATGTAGGACACAGGAGTCAGTCAGTGTGGGTTCAAATCTTGGCCCTGTGACCACAGGCAAATTGTTAAACCTCTGTGCCTCAGCTTCCCCCTCTGGAAAAGAAATTCATAACAGCATCTACCCAGTATGGCCGTTGCAGAGATTAAGCTATATATTACACGTCAGTGTGCAAAATGCCTGGCACACAGCAGGCTGTCAAAATACTGGCTGCTTGTAGTATTAATATCCCTAGTTATGACAGTTAACATCTTGTTCCATAAAGAGACCTATAACTAAAAATGACCGCATCAAAAAATTCCAAGGGAGTTTTTTTATAAAAAGCTCTGTATGCAAATTTCTCATATTTGATGGAAATAACTATGTAACATCCTTTCTAATGAATGTGGCTTCTTTTAATCTCAGCAACAGGCTTTATAGTAAGTGGAAATTTTTTCGTCTTAAAATGGTCTTGTTTTTTTCTTAATAATCTGCCTGAGCTGAAGACATATATAAATATGTTGGTGATTAGAGTAGAGTGCTTAGAAATGACATGAAACTACTGACTCCAGCTCCCACTGCATTCCAAACACTTAAGCAACAGGAGTGCAACAGAAAAGATCCAAATTAAACAGTGTGGAGGTATGAAAATGTACCCTACAACTAAAACTCCTGGGTTCAAATCCAGGCCCCATCACTTACTAGCTGTGACCCTGGGCAAGTTACTGTTCTATGTCTCAGTTTCCCCATCTACAGATTGGACACAATGACAACACCCACCTCAGAGCTATTGTGAATGCTGAATCAATACATTTAAAGACTGGTATACTGAGACCTCCCTAGTGGCCCAGCAGTTAAGATTCTGCCTTCAAATACAGGAGACACAAATTTTTGATTCCTGGTCAGGGAACTGGTATCCCACATACCTAAGCCCGTGAGCTGCAACTACTGAGCCCTCAAGCTCTGGAGGCTGGGCTTTGCAACTAGAGAAAGACTTCATGCTCAATGAAGGGCCAGCACAGCCAAAATTTTAAAAAACACAAAGACTGGTACATAACAAGTACTGTGCAGGAACTATTATTAATATTATTAAAAAAAGAGACAACTCAAACAAGAGCCACAGATCACCATCACTTTTCCACTGACATGTACTCTCAGAGAAAGAGCTTCTTTCCATTTGGACAGTTTGGTTAATGCTAAGGGTACAAGCAGGAGCCACCAGATTCTTCAAAAGATCCAGGGAGGCTCATCAGAGCTGTGGCCAGGCTGATGGCAGGAGCAATGAGCCATGGGTCTGATTTAAATCCCCACTGGGAACAACAGTGAAAGTCAGAGGATGCAAGAGACAACCAAGGGCCCTCCTGATGGAAAACAGTTCCCCCTTTCTTTTCTACTTCTCTAGAGGGCATGGTACCAAACTGTATCTCTGTGCATGCCCCGCCCCTCTAATGGTTTTTCAAAAAGCAGTATACATTCAACAGATGGTTACTACAGTTATTATTTATAGATCATCTACCTTCCCAGAGGATCCAAAACACCTTTCATTCTTCCCCAAACTTCCTCTCTGCCACTCAGGACCTATTACAAAATTGTTTCTGTCTAGAATTAACTAATTTCCCACACCCCAGGCAGTTGGCAGTTTTATTCAATAATTGAATTCGTAGGCAGTCCTCCACAGATGAGGAGTAAAAGGGAAGGGGAACGAACGTTTTGCTTAGGGATCTGGGCTCCAGACCATTAAGGGACACTGAACAGCATGTATGGGGAACAAAGTGCAGCTGCAAGGCTGGTGAGTGGGATGAGGGTATTCCTGCCCTGTGTTATTCATCAGTTGTCAATAAATACAACACAAATGTTTTACTTAGTTGAATTTTGCTTTTTAACGGTACAAGGCACTCTTCTAGAAACTGGGGAGACTTGGCTCCTGGATTTAATCAGACAAGAATGTATAAACATACTCATCACAGCTCAGAGTTAGATGTTAAAACACTGGGAGAAGGGAAAAGGAGGGGTTGGGCTTCCCTGTAGAAGGAAAAAGAGGACAGAGATGATGGCAGGGCTGAGAGGAGCGATGGGTGAGACTTCAGGGGCCCAGCTCACCTTTCACGAGCCAGGTGGCCGTGGCAGCTGAAACAGAGGCTTTTGCATCCCCTACCCCTATGCCCAGCAAGACTGCGTGGGTGGCCAGGGAGCCCGAGAGGCTGGAAGCAAAGGCCTGGAGAAGAAAAAGAAGTGGGGTGAAGAGTAAACGCAGGTGCATGGAGGTCTGAGATCTGTCATCGGCCCCACATCATCCGGGTGTGTGGCCTGGGACGTGTCACAGCTCGTCTCTGAATCTCAGTGTCCAGTCTGTAAGTGGGAAGGGACAGCTGGCGCGCTGTCTCCCCGGCCCTGGCTACGTGTCTCTCCCTTCCGCAGTCGGCCAGGCTGACCTGCACGGAATCCCACAGCTGGTAGGGCAGGTAGTCCGGGCTGACGCTATCGGGGAAGCCCTGAGGCAGGAACACGGCCAGCAGCCGGGAGAGAGGTGGGGAGGCAGTCCCGGGAGCCACCCCTCCGCCCCCATCTCGTCCTCCGGGTTTCGCCGTGAAGGGCCCGGAGAACCCCCACCAGCGGCGCCCCCAGGCCTCCCACTGCAGGCTCCCGTCGGGGGCGGCGCGGCAGCCCCGAGCCGCCCCGGAGCCGAACCGCTCGGAGCACAAGACCTCAGCCATCCTGAAACCCTCCCTCCCGTCCCGCAAGACGGGAAACGTGGCCACAGGACACTTCCGGCTCCACTACGGCGGCTGCAGAGGGACAATCTTCCTCCGCCAAAGGGCCTCCTGCTTCTGCGACTGCTTTCAACCAGCGGCATGGTTCCTTTCCAGCCTCCCGGCCCTGCCTCGACCTCCCGGGGCTGGTCGTTCCTCGCCCTGGTTCTTTGTATCATCTTGTCTGGAGCCGCGGGAGCCCTTTGACTCGCCAGACCCTGGAGGTACTGGCTTTGCTGTGACCCGCGACTTCTGGTTATGGGGACACGGGAAGAGGGCGTCCCTAGGGAATTGCGTTGCAACCCAGTGCAGCCACAGAATTTTTACCTGTGTGGCCTTGGGCAAGTCAGTGTCCCCCTGGGCCTCAGGTGCCTTCTCTGCTGTGAGGCCAGAGACTATATTTTACTCCTATTTCTAGTACCCAACACGTAGTAGGTGCCTGAACGATATTTATGAATGAATGAATGCATGCGTGTTGAGAACTTAAACCAAATGATCACTGAGGCCCCGTTAAGCTTCCCTCTTGGTTGGTTTGTGGGTTTTTTGTTTGTTTGTTTTCCTTCTGGTGTCTCTGACCCTCCACTGGAAATTTTCTGCCCTTCAGCCTTCCAAATAAATAAACAAAATAAAATATGAACTTCTTGTCATGGCCCACAGAGCTCTGTAGATTGAGCCCTGCTCAATGCTCAGACTTTACCCTTTACTGATTCATCCTCTCACTGCCCCCAATAGAACATAAACTCCCAGGGAAGAAGAGCTTTGTCTTTGTCAATGAACTTTGTCCCAGGGCCTGACACAGGTCAGGCACCAACTACCTTTTTGTGAAATGAATGAATTATTTTCTCAGTAGCCCTTGTAAGTATCATTTGAACAAGGAAACTGGAGTTTGCATACCCAAACTGGAGTTTGATGGGGCTTCATCAAGACAGTTGAAAAGCATCAAGTGTTCATTCACCTATTCATTCAACTGAGGCAGGAGTCCAACAGGAGGCTAATGGTTTTAGAACTACATCATCTTTTTTCTTTTTTGGCTGGTCACGTGGCCTATGGGATCTTAGTTCCCCAACCAGGGATGGAACCTGGGCTTTTTGCAGTGAAAGTGCAGAGTCCTAACCACTGGACCGTGAAGGAATTCCCTATTTTGTATTCTTTTTAAGTACTATAAAAGTAATGGAAAGATACATTCTTACTGTAAAGTAATTCAAACAATAATGTAGATGGAGGAGGTCAAATTCTCCCTTGACATTTATCCCTCTTTCCATTTTCAACAAATACCAGCCAATGCCCAGAAGTAAACATTGTTTGCCATTTGAGAGAGAGAAAGAAATATAATTTAATGTTTAATACACACTGCGATACTTTCAGCCTGAGGTAGCCTGCTCTAGCTGTAGTTCATTTAACATCTTCGATACCTTTTCATATCAGCACATGTGTAGCTATCTCATTATTTTAATAGTTGCAAGTCATGCCTTGGTATGAATGTGCCAGTTTCTATAAAGATTCCCCATAATTACTTTACAAAGTTGTGTTGGTTTCTGCTGTACAACAACGTGAATCAGCTATAGGTATACATATATCCCCTCCCTCTTGAGTCTCCCTCCCACTCGCTTATGCCATTCCTCTAGGTCATGACAGAGCATTCAGCTGGGTACCCTGTGCTATACTGCAGCTTCCCACTAGCTATCTATTTTACAAATGGTAGTGTGTATATGTCAAAGATACTCTTTCAATTCGTCTCACTCTCTCCTCCCCACCCTGTGTGTTTTTCAATTTGAACAAGTATTGTTAAATTATCCCTCTAAAAAAGCCATACTGGAGCTTCCCTGGTGGCTCAGTGGTAAAGAATCTGCTGCCAATGCGGGAGACATTTTGATCCCTGATCCAGGAAGATCCCACATGCTTTGGAGCTACTAAGCCCATGCACATAAACAAAAAGAAAAAGAAAAAGAAAAAAAAGCCTTACCAACTTAATACTCCTACTAACAGTGTATGAGAATGCTCATCATAGACAGGATATGTATTTCTATCTAAAAAAGTTCCTTCTGGCATCTTTGCATTTTAAGCTCCACTCTTGTATTCTAGCCATAGATAACCACTGACAGTGCTTTCTGCCACTATCGATTATTTTTGCTTATTCTAGAATTTCGTAGAAATGGAATCCCACTCCATGTGTCTCCTATGCTTGGCTTCTTTTGCTCAGCCTAATGATTTTGAGATTCATCCATGCTGTCATGAGAACATCATGTTTCTTTTTATTGCTGAGTAGTCTGTTGATTAGTCTGTTTCTTTTTCTTGCATGAATATGCCACAATTTCTATATGTACTCACTGGTTATTAGACATTTGAGTTGTTCCCAGTTTTGAGTTATTGTGATAAAGCTGCTATGAACATTTGCACTTGCATGTAAGTATTTTTGTAGACTTGTATGGTCATTTCTTATTAACTCCATTTGGAGTGGGATTGCTGGGTTATGTGGTCAATGTGTGCTGAACACAATTGCCAAATTATCTTTCAGACTTTTCATTTTACAATTTGCAATGTATGAGAATTCTAGTTCTCCCAGATCCTTACCAACACTTAATCAGTCTTTTAAACTTTTAGGCATTGTAGTTGGTATGTAGTGGTATCACATTGTAGCTTTCATTTGCATTTCCCTGGTGAGTAACAGTGTTGAATATCTCTTTATGTGCTTATTGGCTATTTGCATATCTTCTTTGTGAAGTGCCTGTTCCAATCTTTTGGCCATTTAAAAAGCTGCTATATCTTATTATTGAACTATCAGAGTTCATTTTAAATTCTGTATACATGTTCTTTGTCAGGTTGCATTGCGATTATCCCTCCTTGTGGCAACAAATACTTTCTACCCTAAATAAATAAAAACACATTCACATAAAAACCTGTACACAAATATTTATAGCTATTCTATTGATGCTTACCAATAACTGCAAACAATCCAAATATTCTCCAGTAGGTCAATGAATAAACAAGATCTAAAGCTGAGTGCCGAAGAATTGATGCTTTTGAACTGTGGTGTTGGAGAAGACTCTTGAAAGTCCCTTGGACTGCAAGGAGATCCAACCAGTCCATCCTAAAGGAGATCAGTCCTGGGTGTTCATTGGAAGGACTGATGCTGAAGCTGAAACTCCGATACTTTGGCCATCTGATGCGAAGAGCTGACTCATTGGAAAAGACCCTGATGCTGGGAAGGCTTGAGGGCAGGAGAAGGGGACAACAGAGGATGAGATGATTGGATGGCATCACTGACTTGATGGACATGGGTTTGGGTAGACTCTGGGAGTTGGTGATGGACAGGGAGGCCTGGCGTGCTATGGTTCATGGGGTTGCAAAGAGTTGGACACAACGGAGCAACTGAACTGAACTGAGTGCATCCTTGCAATACACACTTAGCAATGGAATGGAACAACTAACTCAATGTTACTTGCAACAACTTGGATGGAGCGTAAGGACATTATTCTGAGTGAAAGCAGACAGTCTCAAAGGTTATATGCTGTATGATTCCATCATAGTGTGTGTTAGTTGCTCAGTCATGTCCAACTCTTCAACCCCATGGACTGTAGCCCACCAGGCTCTTCTGTCCATGGGGATTCTCCAGGCAAGAGTACTGGAGTGGGTAGCCATTCCCTTCTCCAGTGCATCTTCCTGACCCAGGGATTGAACCCAGGTCTCCTGCACAGACGTCCTCAAAAACACCGAACTGTAGCGATGGCAAATAGATCAGTGGTTAGCAGGATTTAAGAATAAGAGGGGACTACCACATAACTCAGTCAGTAAAGAATCTGCCCGAAATGCAGTAAACCTGGGTTCGATGCCTGGGTTGGGAAGATCCCCTGGAGAAGGAAATGGCAACCCACTCCAGTATTCTTGTCTGAAAAATCCCATGGACAGAGGAGCCTGGTGGGCTATAGTCCATGGGGTCGCAAGAGTCTGACTCGACGTAGTGACTAAACCACCAAGGATCAGAGTGGGGGTAGCACGAAGGAGTGTTGAGGGTGATGGAAATGTTCTGTATCCTGATTGTGGTAGTAGTTACATGAATCTACATATTAAAATCCATACATTGTATACCAAAAGGAAGTTAATTTTGCTGTATGTTAATTAAGATAATGGAATAAACAAAAAGCATATCAAAAAACTGAGTGTACAGGTACCTGTGGACATTGATTTTTGTTTTTAAGATTTTTTTTTATGTGGACCATTTTTTAAATCTTTATTGATTTGTTATTGTTTTTGAATTGCTTATGTCTTATGTTTTCATTTTTTGGCCTCCAGACATATGGGGTATTAGCTCCCCCACCAAAGACTGAACCAGGGATGAAGCCCACAACCCCTGCATTGGAAGGCAAAGTCTTAACCACTGGACCACCAGGGAAGTACCTGAACATTGGTTTTTGAGCAGAGAAAGATGTGATAGAAAATACATATCTCTTTAATGCTGGCTACTTTGTTGGGGGAAGGAGCAAAAATGACCCACTTTTTCAGTGTGTATTTTTATAATATTTCATTTATTTCAATTAGTATATGGTGATTTAGAAATTTGAAAAAAACCTATTAAAATGGAAAACATTAGGAAAATATTTTTAAAGACGGAAAAGGGTATTTTTGCTTTGTCAAGTACCTGATGAGATGGTAGAGAATAAGACAAATGTGTGTCCATTCCAGTGGAACTCAGCCTCGTAGCATCCAGTCCTCCCATCTTACAAATGGCTCATTTGCAAAATTATGACTTTTATTGGAACTGGCCTAATAGAGCTTTTATAAGAATACATACAATGTGAGTTTTGTTTTTTTTTTAATGCCATGCTGTGTGGCTTGCAGGATCTCAGTTCCCTGACCAGGGATTGAACCTGGGCCACAGCATTGAAAGCCCTGAATCCTAACCACTAGGCCTCCAGGGAACTCCCAAGAATAAATTCCTTAATACTTGCTTGAAACAATGCCTCATACAAATCATAACTGTAATGTTAGCTGCTATGAATATATCATCTATGAATTGGAAGAATAATTGCCATCACTTGTAGGGGGATGATTTTTAAAGCGCTTGTCTTGCAGTGGGGGATCAGCCACTGTTAATTTTGTTAGCCTTTGGAACCTGGCTTCTGGGATGTGGCAGGGAGGGCAAGGCTGTCCCTGGTGTGGTTTTCTGGGTCTCCCCACTTATCTATTCTCTTGGCTTTGCTATCTTCCTAACTTCAGGGGAACCTCTCCCTCCTTCCCCTCCCTTGGTTGACATATCACCCTCCCTCAGGACCGAAATGCAAGGCGTTTCCCTCTTTGGCTGACACTGGACCCCTTGTCTACATCTAGCTTGGCACAGAGGGACAGCCAGAGACTGAAAAGTGTGGCTGAGACCTACACAGCGCCGTTGGACTTGAAGGTGAGCCAGCGGGGGAGAAATGTGAGCTCAGGGCAGTTCAGGGGCAGAAAGGTCATGCAGGGGAGGTGACCCTGCAGGGCGCCAGGGATCCTCAGTGGGGAGTGAGGAGGTAGGGAGAAAAGGATACTTAAATTCCATCTCTTTCTCTAACCACGCAGATGGCCCTTATTCAGACCAATAAGGATCTCATTTCTAAAGGAATAAAGGAATTCAACATTCTGCTAAATCAGCAGGTAAGCCTGGTGCTCTGTTTCAGAGGACAGGCCTGAAGTGTTGGGAGGTGGGCGAGGACAGAGAAAGGAGAATAATTTGGAGCGGGGAGGCTAATGGTGCAGTTGATGGAAACCATGAGAGACAGGGAAGACAGATCAGAGAAAAAAGGATGTCGGAGTTGGTGGTTATTCCTGAATCACATTTCTGAGCCGGGTCTCCTTTGCCAAATTCTGATCGCTGCCTCCCCCCTCCCCCACGTCCCCTCCAGGTCTTCACTGATCCTGCTGTCTCTGAAGAAGCCATGGTAACTGTGGTGAACGACTGGGTGAGCTTCTACATCAATTATTACAAGAAGCAGATGTCAGGGGAGCAGCAGGAGCAGGACAAGGCTCTGCAGGAGTTTCGGCAAGAGCTCGATACCCTGTCTGCCTCTTTCCTGGACAAATATAGGAACTTCCTGAAGTCCTCGTGAGCACCCCCTCACACGCTGCCTTTCTCCTAGCCCAGAGACCCAGGCTGCAAGTCTAAGAAACCCTTAAATGCTGCCTCTGTGCTCTAGCCCTCGGGCTCTGCTCCTTCATGGTGTTGCTGCACCCTGACACCTCAATAAAGACCAGTTCTGGTTGTGATGGTCTTCCTGGCTCATTGGCTCTTCTTTGGTTCTGATCTCTGAATCGTGGAGACAGTTGGTCCCTTTTCCCTCAGCCATGCTTCCTAAATATGGTCTTGAAGATCAGACTTCTCATTGCAGAGGTTTGCAGCCTTAAGTAACCACTGAGCAGGACTAAAATAGCCTGAAGGAGGGGCCAGCCGACAGAGCCTAAAGAGTAAGTGCTGAGGGACAGGGAAGGAGGCAAAAAGAAGGAGATAGAGGCTCACCAGAAAGCATGGTCCTGTGACATGCTGTCTAGAAGAAAGCTTTTGGAATCGCCCAGTCTTGTTTATCCTACACTGCAGCATGTGACAAGAGAATCAAACTATGACAAAAGTACGAGACAACCTCACTGTAGGGGGTTGGGGAATGAAATGTACTAACATATCAGACTGTGGAAATGATGGAATCTATAAGACTAAGCCACAAATAATTGCATACAAGCACTGTTCCCTAGTACTGGTTAATAATTCTGATACTGAGCACATGCTAATTGGAATTGAACAACAGGCATAAATACATGGTGGATAATGGAAGGTGAGTTTCTCAGTGTCGGAGTGGGAATTTAGGGATAGGCAAGGTTGGGGGGTAGGTTAGAATGATCTACATGGTAATGGATTGGAGTTAGAAATATCAGCATGGACAGATTTGTAGGTGTGATGATGGCATATAGCCAGTGGGTTAAGTTGCTCCTCTTTTCCCTCCCTGTCCCCCTCTTCCTATTTTTTTTTTAAGATTTATTTCTTTGGCTGCACCAGGTCTAAGTTGCAGCATGCAAACTCTTAGTTGTGGCATGTAGGATCTAGTTCACTGACCAGAGATCAAACCCAGTCCACCTGCATAGGGAGCTTGGAGTCTCAGCCACTGGACCGCCAGGGAAGTCCCCTCTCTCCCTTTTTAAACAACTAGGTAGACATCCATAACAGAACAAAAGTGCCTCTGCACATTCTATCAAGGAACCCAGGAGGTTTCTAACCCACCTGTGTATCTGAAAATCAACAAACAGGACCTCAGTAAAGGCTGTAGATCCAAGAGAGATGCAAATCTCCTCTATCTCCACTGGTCACAAGGGGGCAGCGGGTGGAGGGGTGAAGCCTGGAGATGGCAAACTGGGAAAAGACCAAAAGACCTTCTGGAGAGAAAGACTTAGTGGAAGTCCAGACAGCCTGGTGGGGACTCTAGCAGCATATCATTGGAGCAAGGTAAGATGAGCCTGGAGGCGAGAGGCAGGAACTTGGCAAGGTGGTCCGTCTCCCCAGGGCGACTCCACCAGGGTTGAGCTTTTCACAGCAGCAGGGGTGACCCCCCTCAAGCAAAGGAGGTGGAAAGCTGTGACCCCTCTCACAGAGTGGGTGGGAAGCACAAGGGGTGAGTGACTGCCTCCCATTCCCAGTTGTGCACATTCCAACTGCAGAAACCCATTTCTCTCCAGCAGTACCCAGATTTCTGAGGAGGGATCTCCAAAACTGAGGGGAGAGAGGAAAAAATGGAAGGAAACATGAGAAGCATGGCCTTAACGGTTCGTTTCCTACTGTCCGCTCCAGTACCTCCGCAGGAAGTCTGCCCATGAACCCGTTGGAGAACCCCACCCAAGGAAACCCCTACAAACGGTGGGCACCCCAAGAGCCAAGCGGGCTAAACCCATACCTCCTTGTACTCTGCCTTCGGCTCCCCGATGCCTCTGCCAGAGTGAGTCCTAGCAGACACAGAGGGCGCTCAGGTAACTGGCCAAGGGAGAAAATGCAAACGGGCTGTAGCGCCACCTTCTGGAAAACAGAAGAAAGGATTCTAGCAGCCTGCCTGTGGAGTTAAGAACCAAAGACTTAAAAGCTTAGCTGCAGTCCCCGGGGTCGCTGAGTCGGACACGACTGAGCGACTTTCACTTTTCACTTTCATACACTGGAGAAGGAAATGGCAACCCACTCCAGTGTTCTTGCCTGGAGAATCCCAGGGCTGCCGTCTATGGGGTCGCACAGGGTCGGACACGACTGAAGCAACTTAGCAGCAGCAGCAGCAAGGAGGATTCTGCTACTTGTAACCTGAATTCTAATCTGAAAGCAGAGGCACATACCTACAAACACTATTTAAAAATCAAGGAAATATGATGGCCCTAGGAATTATCACACCAAGTGAAGACACTACATATAACATATCAGATGGTGAGCACTGCCAGGATGAAGAAGAAATCAGTTATAAAGGAGACAGTAGACACAGAGTGTGGTTTTTTTTTTTTTTTTTTTTTTTAACTGAGTGTTTAGGTAACAGCAGCAAGCAAGGTGACTCATTTTTTTGGCCACACTGCGCGGCTTGCGGAATCTTAGTTCCCGGACCAGGGATGGAACCAGCGCCCCCTGTAGTGGCATCGCTGAGTCTCAACCACTAGACTGCCAGGGAAGTCCCATAGATCTCAAAGAAGATAGGGTTGGATCCAGGAAGTTATCTGAGGTGTATGCCTCAATGCAGGAATGGCCAGCACAACAGCTCCAAGAAATGTGCTCGTTTCAGAAAAATCAAGGCTCCAAAGGAACGAGGTATGTCAGAGAGGTGTGAGCAAGGAGTATGATGAGGCTGATGTTAGAAAAATTTGAGGAAAATTTGAGGTAGCTTCCCTGCTGCTGCTCAAAGGAAGTCAGAGGGAATTCCTCATCCACACTATGGTCCTCTTCCACACTTAATTTTGTTGCAAGGGGCTCCCCTGAATTGACTGCCTCTTTAGTACAACCTATTGGTTTATTTCTGGTGTCTGTAATGTAAGAGTCACCTTGGAATTATGAGGCCACATACAGGAGACCCGAGTTCAATCCCTAATCCATGAAGATCCCTTGGAGAAAGATATGGCAACCTACTCCAATATTCTTGCTGGGAAATCCCATGGACAGAGCAGCCTGGTGGGCTACAGTCCAGGGGTCTCAAAGAGTTTGACATGACTTAGCGACTCAACAACAACTCTGCCTTTAAGGATGTTCTCATCCCAAAAGATACACAAACACCCAAACACATGCACACATCCAACCATGGTCTTCTGGGCTGTTATTACCATGCCTTTTCTATTCCCAGGCTTATTGATTATGTGAGGAGTAAATACAACTCCATGAAATCAGAAGACGATTGCTTCTTGGCAGGAAAGCTATGACAAACCTAGACAGTGTGTTGAAAAGCAGAGACATTACCGACAAATGTCCATAGAGTCACGGCTATGGTCTTCCCAATGGTCACATGTTTGTGAGAGCTGGACCATAAAGAAGGCAGGATGCCAAAGAATTGATGCCTTTGAAATGTGGTGCTGGAGAAGACTTCTGAAAGTCCCTTGGACAGCAAGGAGATCAAACCAGTCAATTTTAAGGGAAATGAACCCTGAATATTCATTGGAAAGATTGATGCTGAAGCTGAAGCTCCAGTATTTTGGTCATCAGATGTGAACAGCTGACTCATTAGAAAAGTCCCTGATGCTGAGGGCAGAAGGATAAGAGGGTATCAGAGGATGAAATGGCTGGATGGCATCACTGATGCAATGGACATGAACTTGGCAAACTTGGGAGGTGGTGAGGGACCCAGAGGCCTGGTGTGCTATAGTCCATGGGGTCACAAAGAGTCAGACAAAACTGGGCAACTGAACAACAACAACAAATACAACTCACACCAGCCAGATATATTATCTCGTCTCTAAGAATGTAGAAATGGTACCCAGAATTCCCAACTCAGTAGCCTCTCATACTAAGCCTCTCATACTCTGTAGCCAGACAGAGAAAGACAAATCATATAATATCACTTATGTTTGGAATCTAAGAAAAAGATAGAAATGAACTTCCATACAGAACAGAAATAGACTCACAGACATAGGAAACAAACTTATGGTTACCAAAGGGGAAAAGCGGGGGAGAAATTAGAAGTTTGAGATTAACATACACACACTACTATATATTAAATAGATAACCAATGAAGACTTACTGTTTAGCACAGGGAACTCTACTCAATATTTTGTAATAACCTGTAAGAGAAAATAATCTGAAATAGAATATATATATATGTATATATATATATACACACTTATATGTATAACTGAATCACTTTTCTGTACACTTGAAACTAACACAGCATTGTAAATCAACTTTTCTAAGCCTTTCATGACAGATAAACCTGGGCCTCCGTATTGGTATGGCCATTTCCTTTCATGTACTAAAATTATATAAATACATACATAAAGTAGTTATAATTATGGATATCATTATCTTAATTATATCATTATCAATTTGCTGTTTCTGGGTGGTAGAAAGTTCCTTACTGTTGTCTTGTTGACATCATCCTAAGAAAGTCCTCTACTTCTTCTACTGCCTGTATATTTTAAATACTTGCAGTTTATTTTATGTCATTAGGGAGACCTGGGTTTGATCCCTGGGTTGGGAAGATCCCCTGGAGTAGGGCACGGCAGCCTACTCCAGTATTCTTGCCTGGAGACTCCCCATGGACAGAAGAGCCTGGAGGGCTACAGTCCATGGTGTTCAAAGAGTCGGACATGACTGAGCAACTAAGCACAGCATACTCTCGGAAATTAATTAAAAGAAAAAGCTGAATGATGCGTGACTCATCTGAGGATTCTTTTTATTGTTGTGTAGTTGCTTCACGATGTTTTGCTAGCTTCTGCAGTACAGTGAAGTGAATCAGCCATGTGTATATATATATTCCCGCCCCTCTGGATTTCCGTCCCATCACCACAAGGCATTGAGTAGAGTTCCCCACACTATATAGCACTATATAATTATCTTACTAATTATCTATTCCATGCATAGCAGTGTATACTTGTCATCCCTAATCTCCCAATTCCTCCCACCCCTCTCAGTATCCATACATTTATTCTGTACATCTGCGTCTCTATTTCTGCTTTGTAAATAGGTTCATCTGTACCACTTTTCTAGATTCCACACATATGTGTTAATATATGGTATTTGTTTTTCTCTTTCTGACTTATTTCACTCTTTATGACAGTCTCTAGGTCCATCTATGTCTTGGCAAATGACCCAATTTTGTTCCTTTTGATAGCTTGCAGCCAAAAATCTTGGCTACCTGTCAATTGAGGCCAAGTTTAGAAATATGTAGATAGAGTTTGGAGGAAATAGAAGAGAGTAGCTTTATTTTGCCTGGCAAAAGGGAAGCTCGATGGGCTAGCACCTCAAGAACTGTGTCCCTCTTCCTGGGCAATTACATGGGGTTTTTTAGGTGGAAACTTGTAGTCCAGAATATGTGATAAGGAACAAGGTGGTGAAGGTTTTGCATTCTTCTTCTGCGGGCTTTATTATAAAACAATCACTTCTGGCATCAGGCGGCCTAGTACTTGGGTCCATCAGCCCCGTAATTGGGTCCGTTCATCTCTGGCTTATTGGCCTGCAACCTTCTTTCTGAAATGCATACAGCTCTAAGTGGTGATCTGCTAGAGAGTGAGGGAGAGGAAATACCAGGTACAGGAGGTAATTTACATAATATTAGGGGTGATAGGAGGTAAGCTTTGAGATGGACAAATCTAGTTATACACACTACAGATTAGTAATAGTTAAAATAAAACTAAGGTTGGTTAGCTCTTTCAGGCCATTTTGTTTCTTCTCTAGGTTGTTCACTGTTCCCTTTATTTCCCATATTTTTCAGGAGGAAAAAAAAACTCATTTCTATTTTTGTTGCAGCTGGCTGAGTAATATTGCTTTGTATATATGTACCACATCTTCTTTATCTATCCCTCTGTTGATAGGCATTAAGGTTGCTTCCATGTCCTGGCTATTGTAAATAGTCCTGCAGTGAACACTGGGGTGCATGTGCCATTTTGAAATATGGTTTTCTCAAGGTATATGCCCAATAGTGGGATTGCTGGGTCATATCGTAGTTCCAGTCTTGGTTTTTTAAGGAACCTCTGTAGTATTCTCCATAGTGGCTATTACATTCCCATCAACAGTGCAAGAGGGTTCCCTTTGCTCTACACCCTCTCCGGCATTTATTGTTTGTAGATTTTTTGATGATGGCCATTCTGACAGTGTGAGGGGATATCTCAATGTAGCTTTAATTTGCATTTCTATAATAATAATTAGTGATGGTAAGCATCTTTTGATGTACCTTTTGGCCATCTGTATGTCATCTTTGGAGAAATGTATGTTTAGGTCTTCAGTCCATTTTTTGATTAGGTTGCTTGTATTTTGATATTGAGCTGCATGAGCTGTCTGTGTATTTTGAAGATTAATTCCTTGTCAGTTGTTTTGTTTGCAACTATCTCCCATTTTGAGGATTGTCTTTTCATCTTATGTATGGTTTGCTTTGGTGGGCAAAAGCCTTTAAGTTTAATCAAGTTCCATTTGTTTATTTTTGTTTTTATTTTCATTATTCTAGGAAGCTGGGGCAAAAAAACTCTTGCTCTGATTTATGTCTAAGAGTATTCTTTCTATGTTTTCCTTTAAGAGTTTTACAGTGTCCTGTCTTACGTATAGGTCTTTAATCCATTTTGAGTTTACTTTTGTGTATGGTATTAGGGAGAGTTCTAATTTCATTCTTTTACATGTAGCTGTTCAGTTTTCCCAGCACCATGTATTGAAGAAACTGTCTTTTCTCTGTTGCATATTCTTGCCTCCTTTGTCATAGATTAGGTGACCATAGGTGCATGGGTTTATCTCTGGACTTTCTGTCTTGTTCCATTGATCTTTATTTCTGTTTTTGTGCCAGTCCCATACTATCTGATCTTGATCACAGATAGGTGAGTCACACTGAATAGGTATATGATATATGTCTTCTAACTGGGAAAAAGGAAAGTGATATTTATGACTATATGTACAATGGAATTAAATTAAGGCAATTCACATTTTAAAGACTCATTTTCTTGTAGATAAAATTAACCTGAATATAAAAATGAATGAACTGACTGTAACTGGGTTTGAGACAGAAGAGCGCTATAGCAATGCAGATTCATAAATGAGCCTAAAGACACAATGGAGAGACTGGCAGCTAATTGCAAACTCGGAGAAGCGTCTTAGAGCTCAAAATGCCTCCCCACCGTGGTCTCATTCAATACTAAACACATTGTGTTAAACCATTTTATTTTTGTATGGCTGGTTATGCAGCAATAGCTAAAGATACAACAATCAAAGTTACCTTAGTTAAGGGTACTTGTAATAATCTGTTGTTTCTTCTTCTTCTTTTTAAAAAAGATTTATTTATTTTTGGCTGCTCTGAGCCTTCGTTGCTGTGCATGGGCTTCCTCCAGCTGCAGAGAGAGTGACCACTCTCTAGTTGGAGTGTGCCAGCTTCTCACTGCAGTGGCTTCCCTTGTTGCAGAGCCCAGGCTCTAGAGCAACGGCACAGTAGTGCCACACAGGCTTAGTTGCTCCACGGCATGTGGGATCTACCCTACTCGGGGCTGAATCCCTGCCCCCTGCACTGACAGGTGGATTCTTAGCCACTAGACCGCCAGGGGAGCCCTATTGTTTCGTATTTTTGTCTTTTGTTCTAACATTTGAAGACAGCATTTCTGATCACTTTGTTATTCAAGTTTTTACCAGATAACTATATTAAAAATGACTACGTTGGTATTTCTTTCCAGGTTCCCAGGAGAGTTTGCAAGAATATGCATGCTTGTGAAGAAAAACTGCTGACCCTGAATCATATGACTAAGCAGTATTCAAGTTCTCTTACAAGTTAGTCTTGATCATATAAATAGAAGAAATTCCTTTCTGTATAAGAAATATATAATGGATGATATTGTTTACTCACTGTCTGTTTAGTGTTTATGACAAAATTTGGAAATGAATGAGATACTTTATTTAGAACAATGGAAGAAGTCATATTTGTAGTGCCACTCTAAGTTTTCAAGCAGAAACAGTGAGGAAATTCAATGAGAAAACATAAAATCTGCTAACATTCTTCACTCAGTGAATAAATCCTCTTACACATTGACGCTGGTATTACATAATTCAGTGAGTAGATGTACAGCTTGAAAAGAAACTTAATGCATGAAATACAGAGTATAATTTAAAATATGCTTCATCATAATGTTATGTCTGATCCTAAGGCCATATTAAGCCAAGCTACTCAACTTTCTGTCTCAGTGTAGATGCCATTAGAATAAATGTATTTGATATTCAGTTATTTCAGTGACAATGGTAGGCACTGTAGACTAGAGCCTGGAAAAGAGTACAGTATCTTAATAAAGAGAATAAAAACCAATGACAAAAAAAAAACTAGTAGGTTAAGTCTACATTATCAAGAAGACCAGGTAAGATAGTTTCATATATAGAGGGCTTCTGTGGTGGCTCAGATAGTAAAGGGTCTGCCTGCAATACAGGTGACACAGGGTTCGATCCCTGGGTCGGGAAGATCCCCTGGAGAAGGAAACAGCAACCCATTCCAGTATTCTTGCCTAGAGAATCCCATGGAGAGAGGAGCCTGTCAAGCTACGTCCACGGGGTCGCAAGGAGTCAGACCTGGCTGAATGAATAGAGAGAGAGAGAAAGAGGAATGAAGGACCCAAAAGTGAAAAACTGGTCTCAGGTTTTCCTCTCCTATAAAATTACAGAAATAGCATAGTTGCCACGTTTGGTTGTTTCCATTGGAATGGGAAAACTCATGACTCTTCTTCTACTAAAACTAAAGACATATTACATGGGGTAATATACAAATATTGAGAAGAGATTATTCTTTAAAAGTCCAAGCAATTCCATGAGACAAACGAAAATTTTTTCTTTTTTTTATATTGGTGGTTGGGAATAAATTAGGGAAAACAAAAAGAAAATGAAGAGAAATATGTTCGATATCAGACAGAGAAGAAAGTCTGATCGAGTAAATGACTAAATTGTACACAGATGTTGAAAAAATAAAAATTCCAAGTACTTTCCTGGTTGACCAGTGGTTAAGACTTTGCATTGTATGATCCCTGGTCAGGGAACTGGATCCCACAAGCTGCAAGAAGATCTCACATGACTCAACTGAAGCCTGCTACAGTTAAAAATTTTTCAGGAAATAAATAGAAAGAGTAAGTTTTACTTGTGCAGATTGATTGAAGAATTATAACTTCTGACACTGAGACTTTGAGCCCCGAAATCATAGGCAACTCTTCAGCCTCGTGACCTTTTATAACTGCCATCCCCAAGAATCTTTTCAGAGGCCCCTTTATGTCTTTATTCCTCAGACTGTAGATGAAGGGGTTTAGCATGGGCATGACCACGGCATACATCACTGAAGCTTTTGCACTTGAGTGTGATCTATGGGTAGCAGCTGAGCTAAGGTACACTCCTAGGCTTGTACCAAAAAATAAAGAGACAACTGAGAGGTGAGAGACGCAGGTGGAAAACTCTGCTTGCTTCCCCTGAGCTGCTGAGAGTCTACATATGGAGGAAATGATCTGCAAGTAGGAGAAGAGGATAGCAGCCAGGGGACCACCAGCCAGCAGCACAGCTGCAAAATACATCACCGTGTTGTTAAGAAAGGCGTCGGAGCAGGCAAGTTGGACTATCTGATTGAGTTCACAGAAAAAGTGGGGGATTTCCACGTCTGTGCAGGACAGTCACAACACCATTAGCCTTTGTAACAGTGAATGCAAGACACTTATAATCCAGGTCACCAGAAGCAGCAGTCCACAGAGTCGGGGGTTGATGATAATCATGTAATGCAGGGGATAATAGATGGCCACAAAGCTGTCATAGGACATCACAGTCAAAAGATAGATGACCAACCCCAAAAAGAATAGGAAAAAGTACATCTGGGTGATGCAACCTGCATAGGTCATGACTTTGCTCTGTGTCTGGATGTTCACCAGCATCTTGGGGACAGTAGTGGTGGTAAAACAGATGTCTGCGAAGGACAGGTTGGAGAGGAAGAAGTACATGGATGTGTGGAGGTGGGAGTCATAGGTGGTGGCCAGGATGATGAGCAGATTTCCAAACACAGTGATTAGGTACATGGAGAGGAAAATCACAAATATGAATGTCTGTAATTCTGGTTGCTTTGAAAACTCCAGAAGAATAAATTCTGAAACTCCTATAAGATTCCATGGTTCCATGTGGTGAAGGGGACTAACAGAGAAGAGGACAATTAACACGACTCATTTTCACATAACTGACAATACTCACCGGGTTGCAAGGTCACAATATATATTTGCGCTCAAGAAATTAAACTGATATTTTGTGTTGGGTTTGTCTTCTTTAGAGGGTCTCCCGTTTCATCTGTGATTAGGAATTTTGGTCACATTTCAGAATTTTCCCCAAGAAGTCATGCATTCTACTGTTTCACTGAGAATATCTTTCACACACTTGAGGAGAACCTGTCGAGTACCTACCACAATGCAGGCACTATCTAGGCAATAAGTACAGGGTGCTGAAAAAAACAAAGCCCCTACAATCCAATGGTAGGGAAAGAATAGAAGCAAATAAAATAGTTTATCAGGACTTCCCTGGTGGTCAAGTGGTTAAGACTGCACACTCCCAGTGGAGGGGACCCAGGTTTGATCGCTGGTCAGGTAACTAGATTCCATATGCCACATCTAAGAGTTCACATGTGCATGCTCAATCATGCCTGACTCTTTTGCGACCCCATGGAGTGTAGCCCTCCAGGCTCATCTGTCCATGGAGTTTTCCAGGCAAGAATCCTGGAGTGGGTTGCCATTTCCTACTCCAGGGTTTACTTGCTACAACTAAAAGGCCCCTCGTGGCACAGGGAAGATTGAAGCTCCTGTGTGCAGCAGCTAAGACCCAGCACAGTTAAATACATCCTTTTTAAACAAGAAAGTGAATGGATTCTTTTCTGGAGGCTCCAGAAAAGATATCTGGATTTTAGTTAGCCCTTTGAGACCAATTTCAGGATTCTGAACCACAAACTTTAAGAGCATAAATTGGTTTCTTTTCAGCCAATAAGTGCCCTTTTGTGACAGCAGCAATAGGAATATAATAGAGACATTGATTCAATAAAATTTTTTTAGGGAAATAAGTTTAAGACTATCAAGTCATTCATTTAGCTTCCCTTGACTAAGGCCAATCTATGTTGAAAATTCACATTAGGTAGAAAAAAAATTTTTTAATCAGTTTGGATATATTCCACTCTGTCAGCTGACACAATAAATTCCTTATTGTACAAATGTAACTGTGGTTCTCACTGTGGTGCTTTTCTGGCACTGAAACATGAAAAGCAATGTATTATCAAAATTCAGATTACCCATCTTACTTTAAAATCTTTATTTCAGCTTTCTTTTATTTCATATTAATTCAAATGCTCTTTCTTTTTATTTCTATCATTTTCAGTTTTCATATTTCCCTTTAACATATAAGACGGACTAAAAGATGAATCTCTGTGTGGGTAAATGTGGGCATATTTTTGGAAAAAATGTATACACACAGGTGCACAGATATAACCTTTGCCCTTGAATATTTTCTTTGTACTAAAAATAAATTACCACACATTTCATCATTCCTCACAGCATCTATATGAAGTTATGTTTAGTATTCCACATTATGTTCAGAAATAAGGAAACTGAGGCTCAAGGAGACTAAATTCTTCACATTTAACAATTATTTTTAAATTTGTTAACAATTACATAATAAAGTAGTTAAAAGTCATGTGCACTGTCTTAGGTTAAACACAAATGAAAACAAGCACTATGTACCTTGATTTTTGTGTAGCTCCTTTAATTCATCAAATGCACACTTTAAATATGCAGTTTATTTTGTGCAATTATAGTTATATGTAATTTTTAATATACAAAATTCATAATATATTATTATTTAAGCAATTATATTCCAATAATTTAGATAGAAAGGAAAAATGCATGGTGCATAGCTGAGGGTAGTATCTGGAGCACATGTAGCTGATTCTCACTTTATAGGGCGGAAAATATCTCTTTTAACTAGGTAGAAAGCCAAGTGCTATATATAGACATAGAAACAATGGAATTAAGTTTTTTCAATGGAATTAATTTTAATTATTTGACATAATAAACTCATTTTGCTGTAAATAGAAGATTAACTTAAGTATAGGAATGTAATAAACTAATAATAAGTTGGAAGAGCATTCAGCCATACACAGCATGGATGAGCCTTAGAAACAGTGAAGAGACTGACCACTGCCTACAGACTCAGAGCACAGAAGAGACTACAGCATATAATTTCATTTTATAATAAAGGCATTATGATATGCTGCTTGGTACAGGACGACTTGTACATGATGATCACTTATTGCAGGGAGTACACTACAAGATGACCAGCAAGGGGTCATAGACCATCACGGTCAGAAGAAAGACATCCAATACTACAAAGGATATGTAAAAATACATCTGGCTGGTGTACCTTTCATAGGTTATAACTTTTCTCTGTCTTTGAATGTTCACTAGCATCTTTGGAATTGTGGTGGTAACAAAACAGATGGTGGCAAGTGGCAGATTAGAGAAGCAGAAGTACGTGGATGTGTGGAGGTGGGAGTCTGAACTGATGGCCGGGATGTTGAGCAAATTTCCAAACACAATGATTATGTACATGGAGGAAAAAAGCTCAAATGTGAGGGACCACAGTTCTGGTTCTTTTGATATTCCCAGGAGAAATCTTGAAAATTGTGTAACATTGCCTGGTACTATATGGTGGTGGTGACTACCAAGAAACAAAAAATAATGACTAACTTTCACACAAATAGATATTGCTAATATATTTGAATTGCTACAATTTATATTCCGCAGTCAAGACATCAATATATATATTTATATGGATCTCATCCCCTTTAAGGGCTTCCTGGATGGCTCAGCAGGTAATCTGCTTGCAACTCAGGAGACAGGAGACATGGGTTCAGTCCCTGGGTTGGGAAGATTCCCTGGAGGAGGAAATGGCAACCTACTCCAATATTCTTGCCTGGAGAATCCCCGTGGACAGAGGAGCCGGGCGAGCTACAGTCCACAGGGTGGCAAAGAGTCAGAAAACGACTGAAAAACTAAGCAAGCAGGCGTGAATGCTCTTCAAGGGATCTCCCATGACTTCTCTGACAGGGGATTCCTATCCCATACTCAGATTTCCCCCAAAGAGGTCATATATTGCAAAGTTTAATGAGAAATGCTTTCATGAATTTGAGAAATAAATGCTGAGTACCGACCGTCTTCTAGGCAAAACATATAAGGCATTGAGAAAAAAATTCCCTAGAATATAATGATGGTGAAAAATATAAGTAAGTAAATATTATATATCATGTTAGATGGTGACAGGTAATGTCACCTATCAAGAAGAAAAAAAGAGTAGACATAAAAATAGTGGAAAGGGACTCAAAAAGCCCTGCAAATAAAAATAGAGACCTCAAGGAAGACTGAATACAAGACATGAGGTTCTCTGGGGTAAATGGTTGCCCTATAAAGACAAGAGGGGCTTCCCTGGTGGCTCATATGGTAAAAACCCTGCCTGCAACGCGGGAGAGCTGGGGTTCAATCCCTGGGTGGAGAAGATCCCCTGGAGGAGGAAATGGCAACCCGCTCCAGTATTCTTACCTGGAGAATCCCATGGACAGAGGACTACAGTCCATGGGGTTGCAAAGAGTCAGACACGACTGAGCTACTAATACTTTCACAAGGGAAAGAGACTTAGCAAAGACTCCGAAAAAGGGGCTTGTTTCAGATATCCAGAACTCAAAATGGGGCCAGTATGGTGAGAGGAAACAAGAGGGATATGATGAAAGATATTATCAGAGGATGTGGAGAAACCAGGTGACTCTTCTGCAGCAGTGAAACTTCAAGACACAGGGAGTCCTCATTCACATCCCATCCCTCATACTTCATCAACTTTGTTTCCAAGCAATCCTGTGGGTAATGATTATGCTCTTATTTCCATCTGTTGGTTAACATTCTGGCATCTGTACTAAAGGTCAGATTTTGGAGCTTATGGGCTGGTTACCACTGCCCCGAGAACTGCTCATGCCCCACAAAATACAAGGGTGCACACACAACCAACCTACAACACATACACACACCAAGTGGGTTACCACTTTATGATTTCCCGGGGTCATGTTACTACCAGCATCTTCTCACCACTGCCACAATGATTAGGAAATAAATGATACAAGGGAAGCTGTGGACATCTGATTATTTTCCCCCAAAAGAGTATAGAAACAGTAACCCAATTCCAGTTAGAAAGCTACCATAGACACAGGGTTCCGTATTTATATGACCAGTTTGTGTCTCAGATTTAAGGAAACAAAAAAAGCATATTCAACATGCTACCAATGCAAACTGTTCATCTTAAGAACTGCTGTTACAAAGTTATATTGACTTCTTGTGGTCTGGGATTTCTAATAAATACAGAACATGCTCAAATACACCCCATAGTAAAAATTTTAAAATGTTTTCAGTTCACTGCACAGGCCTCCACACCTAATACTCTATTTGCTACTCCTTTTCAATGCAAAATGCTTCAGGTATAATTTTATTGGAACCATTTTACACCTTTGTTCCCTTCTTTATTCTCCTCCAAAAGGACTTGCAATGTTGTTTTGCAATGATTCTCGTATTTCTGAGTTCAAAGGACACTTCTCCTTCTAACATACTAAATAAATTAATGATCCATTAAGCAGTCTACTTAGCAAATAATCTCTAGGCTCTGGGCTAGTTTAGTTTTTCCCTCAGGAGACCTCGGGTGGAAATTCTCCACTTCCCTCCTCTTTGAATCTTTCCTGAAATGCCTACCAAGATCTCAGACTCACCTGTCAGGGTATCTGAGAGGAAGGGCTCTGTGTGGAAGTCTGAATTCTTCTCTGGATGGTTAGTGAAGGAGACTGAGGCTCTGTTACCACAGAGGACAGCAGAAAGAAGTGAAACATCAGTTTCCAAGCCAGACTTAGGAATCTAAACTCAACAACCATGCCTTCTCCAGCTTAAGGGTGCCCATGCTCAGGAACAATAGCAGAGAAGATATTTACAGTTCTGGGGTCTGCTCATTAGGCATTGTTTTTTATTGTTACCTTTACCTCTGAGCATACCACTTCCCTGTGGGACACTGGTCTGGACACAAGGGGAAAATCCCCTGCTGATTGTCTCTTCCTAATAGATCAGATTGGCCCTCAGGAGACTCAAGTTTTTATTACTTTTTCCATGAATTCTGCTGTCTTCCAAAGGTCTCACCTCCTTGTTTTGTCTCTCAATCTTGAGCTCATGTTTTCTCCAATTCTAAGACTGAGGATTCTGTGTTACAAAGGTCTCACGGGCCTCCAAAGTATTGACTTGTGTCATGGCACATCTCCTGAAATCAACAGAAAATTGCTATTCACCTCCTTCACAAGGGTGAGGGATGTTTTCCTTTGAGATAAAACCATAGGTACTATAGCCATGAGCTTCGTGGTGCCTTTGATAAGTCAATTAGGAGTTTTATGCTTTTAACACAGATTCAGTCAGTTCAGTCGTTCAGTCATGTCCAACTCTTTGCAACCCCATGAACTACAGCACGCCAGTCTTCTTTGTTCCTCACCAACTCCTGGAGCTTACTCAAACTCATGTCCATCGAGTCGGTGATGCCATCCAACCATCTTATCCTCTGCCATCCCCTTCTCCTCCTACCTTCAATCCTTCCCAGCATCAGAGTCTTTTGCAATGAGTCAATTCTTCCCATCAGGTGGCCAAAGTATTGAAGTTTCAGCTTCAGCATCAGTCCTTCCAATGAATATTCAGGACTGATTTCTTTTAGGATTGACTGGTTGGATCTCCTTGCAGTCCAAGGGACTCTCAAGAGTCTTCTCCAACACCACAGTTCAAAAGCATCAATACTTTGGCGCTCAGCTTTCTTTATAGTCCAAATCTGACATCCATACATGACTACTGGAAAAACCATAGCCTTGACTAGACGGACCTTTGTTGGCAAAGTAATGTCTCTGCTTTTTAATATGCTGCCTAGGTTGGTCATAACTTTTCTTCCAAGGAGCAAGCGTCTTTTACTTTCATGGCTGCAGTCACCATCTGCAGTGATTTTGGAGCCCAAGAAAATAAACTATCTCACTGTTTCCATTGTTTCCCCTTCTATTTGCCATGAAGTGATATAACCAGATGCCATGATCTTTGTTTTTTGAATGTTGAGCCTTAAGCCAACTTTTTCACTCTCCTCTTTCACTTTCATCAAGAGGCTCTTTAGTTCTTCTTCACTTTCTGCCGTAAGGGTGGTGTTATCAGCATATCTGAGTTTATTGATATTTCTCCCGCAATTTTGATTCCAGCTTGTGTTTCATCCAGCCCAGCATTTCACATGATGTACTCTGCATATAAGTTAAATAAGCAGGGTAACAATATACAGCCTTGACGTACTCCTTTCCTCATTTGGAACCAGTCTGTTGTTCCACGTCCAGTTCTAATTGCTACTTCTTTACCTGCATACAGATTTCTCAGGAGGCAGGTCAGGTGGTCTGGTATTTCCATCTCTTTCAGAATTTTCCACTTTATTGTGATCCACACAGTCAAAGGCTTTAGTATAGTCAATAAGGCAGAAGTAGATGTTTTTTCTGGAACTCTCTTGCTTTTTCAATGATGCAACGGATGTTGGCAATTTGATCTAGGGTTCCTCTACCTTTTCTAAATCCCAGCTTGAACATCTGGAAGTTCATAGTTCACGTGCAGCTGGAGTCTGGCTTGGAGAATTTTGAGCATTACTTTGCTAGTGTGTGAGATGAGTGCAATTGTGCAGTAATTTAAACATTCTTTGGCATTGCCTTTCTTTGGGATTGGAATGAAAACTGATCTTTTCCAGTCCTGTGGCCACTGATGAGTTTTCCAAATTTGCTGGCATATTGAGTGCAGCACTTTCACAGCATCATCTTTTAGGATTTGAAATAGCTCAGCTGGAATTCCATCACTTCTACTAGCTTTGTTCACAGTGATGCTTCCTAAGGCCCACTTGACTTTACATTCCAGGATGTCTGGCTCTAGGTGAGTGATCACACAATCATGATTATCTGAGTCGTGAAGATTTTTTCTATATAGTTCATCTGTGTATTCTTGCCACCTCTTCTTAATATCTTCTGCTTCTGTTAGGTCCAAACCATTTCTGTCCTTTATTGTGCCCATCTTTGCATGAAAAGTTCCCTTGGTATCTCTAATTTTCTAGAAGAGATCTCTAGTCTTTGAATTCTGTTATTTTCCTCTATTCCTTTGCATTGATCACTGAGGAAGGCTTTCTTATCTCTCCTTTCTATTCTTTGGAATTCTGCAATCAAATGGGTATATCTTTCCTTTTCTCCTTTGCCTTTAGCTTTGCTTCTTTTCTCAGCTATTTGTAAGGCCTCCTCAGACAACCATATTGGCTTTTTGCATTTCTCTTTCTTGGGATAGTCTTGATCACTGCCTCCTATACAATGTCATGAACCTCCATCCATAGTTCTTCAGGCACTCTGTCTATCATATCTAATCCCTTGAATCTATTTGTCACTTCCACTGTATAATCATAAAGGATTTGATTTAGGTCATACCTGAATGGTCTAATGGTTTCCCCTACTTTCTTCAATTTAAGTCTGAATCTGGCAATAAGGAGTTCATGATCTGAACACAGTCAGCTTCCGGTCTTGTTTTTGCTGACTGTATAGAGCTCCATCTTTTGCTACAAAGAATATAATCAACCTGATTTCAGTATTGACCATCTGGTGATGTCCATGTGTTGAGTCTTCTCTTGTGTTGTTGGAAGAGAGTGTTTGCTATGACCATTGTGTCCTCTTGGCAAAACTCTGTTAGCCTTTGACCTGCTTCATTTTGTACTCCAAGGCCAAATTTGCCTGTTACTCTAGGTATCTCCTGACTTCCTACCTTTCCATTCCAGTCCCTCATAATGAAAAAAAGGACATCTCTTTTGGGTGTTATTTCTAAAAGGTCTTGTAGGTCTTCATAGAACCATGTTCTTCATAGAGTCACAGAACCACTTCAGCTTCTTCAAACATTAATGGTCAGGGCATAGACTTGGATTACTGTGATATTGAATGGTTTGCCTTGGAAATGAACAGAAATCATTCTGTTGTTTTTGAGATTGCATCCAAGTACTGCATTTCAGACTCTTTTGTTTACTATGAGGGCTACTCCATTTCTTCTAAGGGATTCTTGCCCACAGTAGTAGATAAAATAGTCATCTGAGTTAAATTCACCCATTCAAAAAACATTAGTTTTTTTTATAAAATGTATTTGGATCTATAATATATATTTGGATCAGTTCAGGAGCTGAACTTAACATTCTCATGCAAATCATCTCATTTAATTTTTACTAAAGCCCACTCTCTGAAGTCCATACTGTTTTGAATATTTAACAATTGTATGTTTATTATTTTATTGTCTTCAGCCTACTTCAATCATAATAAGTACATGAATCTAAGCAGAAAGGTTACATTTCTCTTATCAAGTGCAGCTGTGTAGAGGCTTGAGGGAAGGGCTAAGCTTGAAACTGTTTTTATTCTAGTAACCTCAACCACTACCTGTCTCATTCTGTTCTGACACTCTGGTTCTTACAAGGAAAGAGGAAAGAGGGCAATGAGGCAGTCTAGCAGCATTGATTTAGCAATAAAATCCTATTAACCTTATATAACTACTATAATGAATTCCTATGTCTACACTATCCTAAAGCAATCAATGTGTCCAACTATGCTGGTTACAGTTATGAGCATTCCTAAGTCCCATCCGCCCTGGTCTCTACAAGGAAGGGAGCTTCCACCGTGGAGTGGTCGGGAGAGTGGGAGGTGGAAAGGTGACCCAAGTACGAGTCCTTCTGGTGGTGGCCTTGCCATGATCCCCAGAGAACTCTTGGTAAACTCTCCAGTAAAGAGTAGGAGGTGTAGTAATCTATTTAAATGTCCCTTTTATTCCTCCTTTGTCCCCGGGGAAGGGAATCCACCTTCCCAGATCCTCTGAGGGAAATAAGGTCTTAAGGAACTATCTCAGGACAATTCTTTCTAACTGGAACTGACCTACTGATATGAGCTAACGTTTTGAGCATAAACAGAACTTCCCAGGAAAAATACCAGGAGGGGCCTTGCCCCTGGATGCCCCTAAGGAAAATCCGCTTTGCAGTTTCCTTCTTAGTCATCCAAGCGAGGGGGCGTCATGACGGCTCCGGCACTGGTGGGTGTGGCTGGCCCTGGGTGTTTGGTGAGTGGGGCCAGGTCGTGGGGTGACCAAGGCTCAAGAGTGTCCTAGAGCAGCTGGCCTCTGGTGGCTGGGGCCCCATCTCTGCTCTGCCTACCTGACTCACTGTGGTTCCTTCTTTATATCTTTAGCTGTAGAAGATCTTTTCTACTAGTCTCAGGGATATTGTTGTTCTTGTTATCATGGAGATTGTTCTTATAGATAGTTGCTTTGTAATAGTTGCAGTTTTGGCTTACCCATGGAAGGAGATGAGATCAAGGTCTTTAAACATCACCATCTTCAATTTGCCATCAAGAATTCCCAACTCCTGCCATAAATTTTCATAGTGCACTGAAATGTCAAATCAATGCAATAAGACCTAAAGGTGAAATAGGTTTTATAAAACTCTGGTGGTTCAGATGGTGTTATGCCCAGGTCGTGATCTCCGCAAATCACCAGGAGGCCATACACCGATGCAAGTGCAAGAGGGAATTTATTGCAGACCAGGGTCTGGACCGCACACACACTCACACACTGACACAGCGGAGTGAGGGCAGCGGCCCCGAGCCGCATGGTACAAGGCTTTTAAAGGGAGAAGACAAAGGGAAAATGGCTACAGGTGGGGTGACATATCTTGGTGATCTGTGATTGGTCAGGACAGGAGGGGAGGTCAGGGGCTTTACACGCGCTAGCCCCTGATAGGTATATTTAACCGAAAGCAGTTCCCTGATTGGCATATCTTTGGCACACTATGATTGGTCGTGTCTAGGGTGGTGACCTGGGGGTGGGGGAACTTGGGTGTTGCCTTTGCTCCTTTTTTTTTTTTTTTAAGACAGAGTCACTTAGGCTCTACAATGGTAAAGAATTCGCATGCAATGTGGGAGGCCCAGGTTTGATCCCTGGGTTAGGAAGATCCCCTGGAGAAGGAAATGGCAACCTACTCCAGTATTCTTGCTTGGAGAATTCTATGAGCCGAGGAGCCTGGCAAACTACATACAGTCCATGGGGCTGCAAAGAGGCAGACAAGACTGAACTACTAACACACATTATTAGAATAAAGTTGAATTTTGGAAATAATCTTTTAAAATTAAGAAAAAAAATCCTGAAAACTAACATGATACAGAAATACAGAAATATCAGAAGTTTTCCTAATATAGCAGATAATAGGGAAAATATCTTAATAGAAGTAAATCTAAAATATATTAAAATACTATTACCAATAAATTAGCATAATCTACAAACTATAGGAAAGCTTATCCCAAAAGAGGCTGAAATACCTAAAGGCAAATTCTTGTTATTGGAATGGAATTCTGAAAACAATAAATATGTCAATTGTTTGCAAATTAAATTTTAAGTTTAATGGCATATCCAGTAAATCCGTAGTATTTTTCTTGCAACAAGGCTAGATGATTCTGAAGTTTGTTTGAAAGAGTAACCTGGCACCTGACATAAAAGTATTGTATTCAGAAATAACATTTTTTCTACTCATTATTTAAGCATTTTATGCAGATAGATAAATAAAAATATGGCACAAAAAATAAAAACTTGACAACATAAAAAATTTGAGCTTTTGAACTGTGGTGTTGGAGAAGACTCTTGAGAGTCCCTTGGACTGCAAGGAGATCCAATCATTCCATCCTAAAGGAAATCAGTGTCAAATATTCATTGGAAGGACTGATGCTGAAGCTGAATCTCCAATACTTTGGCCACCTGATGCGAAGAGCTGACTCATTGGAAAAGACCCTGATTCTGGGAAAGATTGAAGGTGGGAGGAGAAGGGGACGGCAGAGGATGAGATGGTTGGATGGTATCACCGACTCAATGGACATGAGTTTGCGTAAACTCCAAGAGTTGGTGAGGGACAGGGAGGCCTGGTGTGCTGCAGTCCATGGGATTGCAAAGAGTCAGACATGACTGTGTTATGCTCAAACTCTGAGTCCCAAGCCCCTGAAGAGACCAAGTCCACACAGCAATGCAAAAGCAAAAAGGGTTTATTGCTAGCTCGAGCTAGGGCTCAAGTCTTATCCAAAGCAGTGGAGTCCGACAAGAGCCCCACGCTCCAAACCACAGTTGCTTATATACAGGCAGTTCTTTGTTACAGCATTGGTATGTGAGGGTGGGGGAAGTCGCCGGAACTAGGGCCTGCTGTATCTCCCAGCAGCCTGTCATGGAAGCTGTTTTGCTTACACACCACAACTGAGCGACTGAACTGAACTGAACTGAAAATTGTGGAATAGATGATCATCTATAAGAATACGATCAAGGAAATATCTTTAAAAACTGAGCAAGATATAGTTTAATAGCATATTAAAAAGCAGAGACATTACTTTGCCAACAAAAGTTCGTCTAGTCAAGGCTATGGTTTTTCCAGTAGTCATGTATGGTTGTGAGAGTTGGACAGTGAAAAAGGCTGAGTGCCGAAGAATTGATGCTTTTGAACTATGGTGTTGGAGAAGACTCTTGAGAGTCCCTTGGACTGCAAGGAGATCCAACCAGTCCATCCTAAAGGAGATCAGTCCTGGATGTTCATTGGAAGGCCTGATGTTGAAGCTGAAACTTCAATATTTTGGCCACCTCATGCGAAGAGTTGACCCATTGGAAAAGACCCTGATGCTAGGAAGGATTGGGGGCAGGAAAAGAAGGGGAAGACAGAGGATGAAATGGTTAGATGGCATCACTGACTTGATGGACATGGGTTTGGGTGGACTCCGGGAGTTGGTGATGGACAGGGAGGCCTGGCGTGCTGCGGTTCATGGAGTCGCAAAGAGTCGGACATGACTGAGAGGCTGAACTGAACTGAACTGAAAATGAAATACACAAATTAAAATCAATCAACACAATATCATCATAAAGAAAACTTAAGAAGCAAATAAATGTCCACAAATGGGCAAGTATTTAAATACCCATTTCCATTTAGTGGACTATTTTGATTTGCTGAGAATGATTGATGTTGGAAAATATATTAATATATTAGACATTTACCTGAAAAATATACATTAGACACTGAAGAGAGTCTATATTTAGACTCTGTATTAAGAAATTCCATTTTTATTAAATTTATGTAAGTAAAATAATAAGATAAATGAAGTATAAACAGTGATTACTAATAACAATGTTATAAAATCTTTTAGTTGAAGGAGCAGCAAAGGTCTAGATAACTAATGTTTAGAAATAACACAGAGAAACAATGAAGCTTTGTAATTTTTACATTTTTTGATCATTTTCAAATTTCTTGGTCAAAGCCTATGGAGCTCAGCAGACTTTCTCCAACCCTTTGCTTCAGGTCTATAATGAGTTAACTACACTTAGATATAAAGGGGACCACCCTTATACCTTGCTCCCTACAGATCACATCAAAGGGAATAATCCTGACTTTGATTAGAAGGCATACACTGAGATCCATAGCTACTCCCAAGAGGCATGACTGCCAAACAAAATCAACTTTTATTTAGCTCCTTAGCTTCTAGAGAATTCTAGTCCTCAGAGAACAGAGTAACAATGTAACAATTTATTTAATGAGGCACAAAGAGACTTTGATCCTGGAAACATCTGAAGCTGTAATGGTTTCCTTTTTTTGTACATCTCTGGCAATTTGGCTTAATCAGTAATAGAGGAAGCACAACTGTATCTTGCAGAGATCTCATGAGTGATTTTGTCTCCCTGCCCTTCACGGGGACAGAGCTCCCATATTTTAACAATTGTTCACAGGAGAAACGGAAAAGGAGTCAATGTAAGTTGACTCTTCAGTAATACAACTTGGGAAGCCAGAGAATCCTTGTAAGTGCAGAAAAAAATGAGATAAATGAGCTATGGAGGGAGGATCTCTATTAATGGTATTAACTTTCAATGTTCTTAACAGAGATAAAGAAATAAAAGTTCAGCAAAACCAAGACTTTCCAGTTTTAAGAACATGGAAACAGTTTTAGCATCAGCTGTGGCCTATTGTTCCTTAATATGGTTTATCTGCTTTGGCTTTCTGTTCAGTAGCATGGGCTGCCCCTTCCCTCCTCTCCCCCATTTTCTCCTGTTTATCTTCCATACCCACTTCAGCCTTTCCTCTTGTTTCTGTCTCTCTTCTCTTCCACTATCAACAATTTCTATTCAAACTCTTTCATTCCGGAATAATTAGCAAGGATTACTCTAAATTGAACATGTAACTGTGTTCTGGAATAAAGGAAGGGATAAGATGTTACTCCTTCCATCAAAGAGGAGACTAAGACCAAAAAACTAAAAGTAATATCCCATGATAGGGACTTCCCTACCAAATTGGGGGAAAGTTCATATACAGTCTAGGTTTACAGTTTCTCTTGACAATTTGAAAGATTAGACACCTTGAGGACCATATTCCCACTGGGCAAAAGGTAGCTGGAGCCAGACAACTACCATCCCTTTAAAGGGGGCATATGGGAACTTCCCTGGTGGTCCAGTGGTGAAGACTCCCTCTCCTAATGCAGGAGCCCCGGGCTCAATCCCTGGTCAGGAAACTGGATCCCACATGTCGCCACTAAGAGTTCACACGCTGCAACAAAAAAAGAAAAAGAAAAGAAAGGATCCCACATGTTGCCCCTAATACCCAGTACAGCCAGATAAATAAATACTTTTTTAAAAATCTCACAGTAGGCAAAACAGTGTCAACAGAGTGCAATAAAAACTGTCCAGCTCCGTCAGGGAGCAGGGGGCAATAAAGACCTAAGGTAAAATAGAGTATGCACCCTGAGAAAAGTGTTGGAATAAGTCTTGACGGAGGAATTGGAATTTTCAAGGTACGAGCTCTCCTGACAGAAGAAATTGGGGTGCAAAAATGTGGAGTAGTAATAAGTGAAAGAACCCAGACACAAAAGGGTACATATTGTATGGTTTTATTTACATGAAATATCCAGGACAGACAAATACGAGATTTTCTTTTAGGATAGCAAAAAATTTCTGGAACTAAATACTGGTGATGTTCATACAACACTGTGACTATACTAAGTACCATGAAACTGTATGCTTTCAAATGATCACAGTCATGAATTTTATGTTATGTGAGTTTTATCACAATTTTTAAGAAGTGCATTGCATACTTACAATATGAAAAATAATCCTAAATGCCTGGAGAACAATGTAGGGGAGATGAAGAACAGTAAAAGATGAAACTGGCTTGGCAAGACAAAACTTAGTAAGTGCCCTGCTACACAATTAGGGTATTTCTAAATTTAATACAAAACCAGTCCAGAATCTGATGAAAGGAAACTATGATACGTGAGTAGGTTTACATTGTAGAAAGATCTCTCTGGGGCTAATGCAATAAGTGTGCTGGAGACATATAGTCTCCTATAATTTCAGAGGAAGAGATGATGAAAGACCACGGAGATGGGACAGAAGTAGTGGGGAAATAATCGAAATATCTGAGAGACACAATGCATAAGAATAAGCCAGTACTTACTGAATATTTGTTCATGGTGGGGAAACCAGAATTCACAACCAGCGATGTTTCCATGTCTTGGCTGTTTCATTGCAGCACTATTTACAATAGCCAGGACATGGAAACAACATAAATGCACATCAACAGATGAATGGATAAAGAAGATGTGGTACATGTATGCAGCAGAATATTACTTAGTCCCTAAAAGGAATGAAATAGGATCATCTATAGAGACGTGGATGGACCTAGAGTCTCATACAGAGTGAAGCAAGTCAGAAAGAGGGAAACAAACATAGTGTATCAATGCATATATGTGGATTCTAGAAAAATGGGGCAGATTAATTTATTTCCAAGGCAGGAACAGAGACACAGATGTAGAGAACAGACATGTGGACACAGGGGCAGAAGGGGAGGGAGGCACGAACTGGGAGATTAGGATTGACGTATATACACTACCATGTGTGAAATGGGTAGCTGGTAGGAACCTGGTATAAAGCACAGGAAGCTCAGCTGGCTTCTCTGTGATGACCTGGGGGGGCGGGGATCAGGGGAGTGGGAGGCAGGTCCGAGAGGGAGGGTTAGGGTTAGGCTTGTCTGGGTGGGCTTACTTTAATCATAGTGTTCCTTAAAAAGGAGGCAGAAGATCAAAGAGACAGAAGACCATGAGATGATGGAAACAAGCGGTTGGAGTAATGTGGACCAAAGAATCCAGACAGCCTCCAGAAACTGGAAAAGACAGACTCCACTATAGAGCCTCCAGAAGGAGCCAACCATGCCAACACCTTGATTTCAGCTCAGCGAAACTGTTTCAAAAGTATAGACTCTGGAACTGTAAGAACACACACTGGTGTTGCTTTGTGTCTGACTCTTTGCGATCCCATGGACTGTAGCCCACCAGGCTCCTCTGTCCATGGGATTCTCCAGGCAAGAATACTGGAGTGGGTTGCCATGCCCTCCTCTGGGGGCTCTTCCTGACCCAGGGGTTGAACCCAGGTCTCTTGCTTTGCAGGCAAATTCTTTCCTGCTGAGCCACTGTTGCTTTAAGCAGCCAGCCAGTGGCAATTTGCCTACCTCATAGCACTGTGATGATCAAATGAATCGACAAACAAGCTGGTTAGAACCATGGCTGGATTCTTATTAGCCATGACCTTCATAAAAGTTGTCTTTTTTTTAAAAAAAGAAATTTATTTATTTGGCCATGCCAGGTCTTGGCAGCAGCATGTGGAAGCTAGTTGCTTGACTAGGGATCAAACCTGGGCTTCCTGCACTGAGAGCACAGAGTTTTAGCCACTGGTTCACCAGGGAAATCCCTAAGTTTTCTTATATAACTCTGCATTTCTAACAAGCTTTTCAGATGATGCTAATGCTGTGAGTCCGTGAGTGACAATGAAGAGCAAGGAGCTACAAAATTCTATCTCAGAGAAATGGTAGAAATAATGCTGGCTTTGAGGAATAAGATATGACGAACAGCTAGTTTGCATACTGAAGTGGGGACAGTGGCAGAAAGAGATTGGCTACATTTTTAATCCTCTGAACTTTGGGGCTGTACTGACCCTGATCCATTAACAAAATATAGTGATGTATTTATTTTATGTGTAAACTATAATATTAACTGTATTTATATGAGAAATATAATCAGTAGTAGTTCAGTTGGTTGATAATGTTTATATATATATATTTATTTATTTATTTATTTATTTATTTTTGCCTCTTCCAAGACAGTCACACCAGCTATATGGAACAGGAAAATTACACACAGTTTTCAGGATTTCTTCTCCTGGGACTGTCAGATGAGGCAGAGTTGCAGCCTCTCATCTTTTGGCTTTTCCTCTCCATGTTCCTGATAACTATTGCTGGAAACCTGCTCATCATTCTGACCACCATCTATGACTCCCACCTCCACACACCCATGTACTTCTTCCTCTCCAATCTGTCTTTTTCAGACATCTGTTTCACCTCTACCACCATCCCAAAGATGCTGCTGAACCTCTACCTCCAGAACAAAGGCATCACCTATGAAGGCTGCCTCACTCAGCTGTATTTTTTCATCCTTTTTGCAGAACTGGAGATTTTCCTCCTCTCTGCGATGGCCTATGACAGGTTTGTAGCCATCTGCCATCCACTGCACTACACAACCCAGATGAACCCCCAGCTCTGTGGCTTGCTGTTGCTGGCATCTTGGACGTCGAGTGTCCTGGACTCCTCGCTACGTGGTTTGCTGGTGTTGAGGCTGTCCTTTTGTACCAACTTGGAGATCCCCCATTTCTTCTGTGAACTGAATCAGGTTATCCAACTTGCATGTTCTGACAGTCTTCTCAATATCATAGAGATGTATTTTGCCACCGTGCTCATTGGCATCATTCCCCTCGCTGGCATTGTTGTTTCTTATTCTCGGATTGTCTCTTCCATACTGAGGATTACATCAGCAAGGGGGAAGCTCAAGGCATTTTCCACCTGTGGGTCTCATCTTTCAGTTGTTTGCTTGTTTTATGGCACAGGTCTCGGGGTGTACCTCAGCTCTGCCACTACCCAAAATTCCAGAGCCAGCGCAATAGCCTCTGTGATGTACACTGTGGTCACGCCAATGCTGAATCCATTTATTTACTCTCTGAGGAACAAGGACATAAAGGGGGCTCTGAAAAGTCTTGTCAGCACTGTTACTTTCAGTGAGTGACAGGAGTGTTTACCTTGGGGCTGGAAAAGTTCTCATAAGTAGCCAAGAACAAGATTGGCATCCAAAAAGCCTGATATTTTTGAGGTCTTCAGATGTCTTTTTTCTTTTTCTTTACCCCATGTCCCTTACATCAATGATACCACATATTTTGTGTATTTTCTAACATTGCTTTTTTTTTACATTGCTTTGACGTATTGATATTTCTTTCTTCATTGTTTCTCAACTTTTTCAATATTTCAGGTTTTCCCTTTCCAACCTAAATCACAATATCCCAATGCTCTGAAAAAATGATGCCTTTGAAATGAAAGCACTAAAGAAAATTACAACAGAAAAATTTTTATTCTTTCAGGAACATGAGAAAAATTTCAGAGAAAATACACACAGCCCCTCAAGGATCTGTAGTACTTTTGTTGAATAAGTCATGGTAAAGTTCAGCCACACAAACAGGTGAGCTGACACTGTAAATGCAGAAAATTCAGGATATATATTCAGAAGGAAACTTTTGAAAGAGTTAAAAAATCTACTTTATTTTCTAAAACCTTGATAACTTTCGTTTTAACTGAATGTTAGTATGTAAGGCATAATATTATCATCCAGTGTTACTCATGGTTTCCCATTATTCTCTGACTCTCTTTCACTTCTGAAGTTTTATTCCAAAATTAGTTTGACAAGGTCTAACATAAAAGTATAAGCGTTATAATCAGAAATAGCATTTTATATAATAAAAACTATCAAGAAATTATCATCAGTAGAATTTTATAAGGCATATGAGCATAAGGATTAGCTTTTTGTAATACTGCATGCCAACAAATCTCCTACTTCTATTTAGATATGAAATAATATGCATACTTGATCACCAGAGTAACAGGTAGGGCTATGGTAAAAGAATTTCCACAGATAATCAATACTTTTACACTGTGGTACCTAAATCTTTGATCTTCTTTCATTTTAGCAAGCATTTATTGTGCTACTCTTGTTCTAAACCCTGACGATAGAGCATTTAACAAGATGATCAAGGTACGTGCTCTCAAGGAGCTCACCTTCTAGCGGGAAAAAATACACAGCAAGTAAACAAATCTTAAAACTTAGCATAATTTCAATCAGAATTAAGTGCTATGAGGAAAACCTCACAGGAAGATGAGAGAGAGTGAAAGGGCTCTACAACACACAGAATGGTAAAGGATTATTTCTTAGGCTCTTTGTCCTTCTTTATACTGGTGCACACCTGACTCTGCAAGGTTCCAGAGGAGGCCTTCATTTTATAAAATGCTAGGATTTCTTCTTCCAATTGTCTTCTCTCTTCCTCAAGTCTTATTGTCTCCTCTTGTTGGATCTTCTTAAGATGCTCAAACTTGTCCTGTAGCTGTAAAACAAACCCACAGTTGTGACTCAGAACACCCTATGGGGGCACATCTCCAGGAACATGTTTCTTTCCTCCTGATTATCACACCCTAATCATTAGAATAGCACTTGATCTTAATAATAGTCTCAAAAAGTATCTCTGCTGGAGTCATATCACTGGTAAATACATTTTCAGACCTGAGGGCAAATGAACATCTACATACAAGGGCAAGAAGAATGATTGGAAAGGCTGGGGCTGTGAGATTGTGGTATTTATAAATGATAGCAAAATCACTGGGAAAACTTTACTTAAAGATATGCTATATGTATATATATACATACATACAATGGAACATTACCCGTTTAAAAAAAAAATAGGAAACCTTGCCTTTGAGACAACATGAAAGGACCTGGAGGGTATTATGCTAAGTAAAATAAGTCAGAGGTAGATAATAGATAAGAAAGAGAAAGATAAATACCATACTTATACAGGGAATCTAAAGAAAACAATTCAAATGAATCAACATAATGAAACAGAAACACACTCACAGATACAGAGAACAAACTGGTGGCTGCCCGAGGAGAGGGCTGAATGAAATAGGTGAAGATTAAAGGACACAAACTTCCAGTTATAAAATAATAAGTCGTGGGGATGTAATGTACAGCATACAGAATATAGTGAATAATATTTTAATAACTTTCTACGCTGACAGATGATGCATGCGTGCATGCTAAGTCGCTTCAGCCGTGTCTGACTCTGTGTAACTCTCTGAACTGTAGCCTGCCAGGCTCCTCTGTCCATGGGATTCTCCAGGCAAAAATATTGAGTGGTATGCCATGCCCTCCTCATTGACAGATGGCATTCAATATATAAAAATATTGACTCAATGTTGTATACTCAAAATGGATATAGTATTGTAAGTCAATTTATACTTCAGTTTAGAAACTTTCAAAAAAGCTGATTCTCCAAATGCTTTAAGAAAAATAAGATTACAGGCAATCATTTTTTTAAAGGCTGCATCCAAAACTTATATGGTAAATAGCTACTTTTTGAAGAAATAGAAAGTTTCCTTCAACAAAATCATCTAAACTCTTGAGATGAAAACCTCCAATTTAATAGGACACTTAAACTTGAATATGGATTATATCAAACTAGCAGAACTTGCCTCTTTTTCAGCTTCTTTAAATGCTGTTTCTTTCTCCTTTACTCGCTGCATAAACTTCTGTTTCAACTCTTCTTCTTCTCTCTGACATTGCTCCAAGAGCTCCTGCCTTTTGGCTTCATAGATCTCTTGAAAACTAAAAAGAAATGTGTGTGCTCTTATATTAAAATGTTCATAGAAATTAACATGTAAAAATATATATTGAATATTATTAATATGTAACATTGTATGGAAAAAACACAAATGAACTTTTTGGCCAACCCAGTATAAACAACTCATATAACTTGAGAACAAAATACCAAACAACCCAAATGAAAAATAAGCAGAAGACCTAAATAAACATTTCTCCAAAAAAGATATACAGATGGCCATCAGGCACGTGAAAAGATGCTCAGCATTCCTAATTATTAGAGAAATGCAAATCAAAACTATAATCAAATCCACCTCATACCAGTCAGAAAGGCAATTATAAAAAAATCTACAAATAACAAATGCTGGAGAGGGTGGGAGAAAAAAACAAAACAAAACTTCACTGCTGATGGAAATGCAAAGTGGAAGAGCCCCTATGGAAAACAGTATAGACAATTCCCCCCAAAACTGAAAATAGTGTTGCTATATGATCCAGCAATCCCACTCCTGGGCATATGCCAGAAGAAAACTATAATTCAAAAAGATACCTGGACCGCTGTGCTCACAGCAGCACTATTCACAACAGCCAAGACAGAGAAACAGATCTCTGAGTTCTACAGGAACCAAGGCTCCTACCCAGGTGGAGGATGGCAGCTTCAGGCTGAGCACAAGCGTATGGATCCCAGACTGGCTGAAACCGGAAGGCTGATGATTGAACACCGTCTTGTTACCTAACCACCAACCAATAAGGGGAGGATTACACACCCTACAGCCCTCCCTCCCAGATTTTGCCTATAAAAACTTCTTCTCTCTTTGGGATTGACATGGAGGGTTTCATCACAAGTACGTGTGGTGCGAGCTTAGTCGCTCAGTCGTGTTCGACTCTTTCAATCCTTTGGACTGTAGCTCGCCAGGCTCCTCCGTCCACGGGACTCTCCAGGCAAGAATACCGGAGTGGGTTGCCATGCCCTCCTCCAGGGACATGTACATATTGGAGGCATATAAATGAGCCTTTGCATTATGTTGTTCCTACTAATTCTCCATCAAGGTCTGAAGATAATGAAAAACCACAAGATTCAGATGGCCCAGAATATGAGAAGCAGAGCTATTCTCTTTCCAAAATAATCATATCTCACAGTTGTAGGGGATTTGCAAGTCACCTATCACCTTGTTCGAGGGAGACCTCCACTCACCTAACTGGCTGGTTGTCTGGACCCATATCAGTAAATCCCATTATGTAAAGTCTGTTGCGCCTGTAACGTTCATAGTGCTGAGTGTGAGTCTGTTCTTTCAAGTCTTCCATATTTGTACAAAGAAGCATATCCCGGAGCTTAACAAAGTCACAGTGGTTTTCATTTTCCACTAGGCAGAAAAATAATAAAGCCACAAAGCTTATTATCAATCCCTATCACTCACTCAATAAGTATTCTTGAGTGAGCTTAGAGCATTCTGAATAATAGCTATAAATCTTCTAACCATGTAACTATGCTTATATGGTACATATCAATTATAGGTATAGTTTATTTATAGACCAGGAAATTAGCTTTAAGTTTATTAGCCAGAGACTAAACAGTGATGTTACATTATAAGTTCAGTTCAGTTGCTCAGTTTTGTCTGACTCTTTGCGACCCCATGGACTGCAGCATACCAGGCCTCCCTGTCCTTCACCATCTCTTGGAACTTGCTCAAACTCATGTCTATTGAATTTGTGATGCCATACAACCATCTCATCCTCTGCTGTCCCCTGTCCTCCTGCTTTCAATCTTTCCCAACATCAGTGTCTTTTCCAATGAGGAAAAGACTCTTCTCAATGAATTGGCTCTTCTCATCACGTAGCCAAAATTTTAGAGCTTCAGCTCCAGTATCAGACCTTCCAGTGAATATTCAGGACTGATCTCCTTTAGAATTGACTGATTTGATCTCCTTGTAGTCCAAGGAACTCTCAAGAGTCCTCTCCAACACCACAATTTGAAAGCATCAATTCTTTGGCATTCAGCCTTCTTTATGGCCCAACTCTCACATCCATACGTGACTACTGGAAAAACCATAGCTTTGACTATATGGACTTTTGTTGGCAAAGTGATGTCTCTGCTTTTTAATATGCTGTCTAGGTTTGTCATAGCTTTTCTTCCAAGGAGCAAGAGTCTTTTAATTTTGTGGTTTTGAAACTTATATAGCATAAATTTTCTTTAATAATTTAGTATTCTTCAAATGAATATTCTCAAATTATTTTACAGAGCATTAACAAAGAAGATAATTTCACTAAACTAAATAATTTAATTAAACCCTGCTAACATAAAGGCCTTAACAATTGTGCATGATGTAGTTATTAAATTACATTTGTATACAATTTGTATTTGTATTTGTACCAAATTATATTTGTATACCATATGTATGCAGAGTACATCATGAGAAATGCTGGGCTGGAAGAAGCACAAGCTGGAATCAACATTGCTGGGAGAAATATCAATAACCTCAGATATGCAGATGACAGTACCCTTATGGCAGAAAGTGAAGAGGAACTAAAAAGCCTCTTGATGAAAGTGAAAGAGGAGAGTGAGAAAGTTGGCTTAAGGCTCAACATTCAGAAAACTAAGATCATGGCATCCGGTCCCATCACTTCATGGGAAATAGATGTGGAAACAGTGTCAGATTTTATTTTGGGGGGCTCCAAAATCACTTTATTTTTTGAGGCTAGATGGTGATTGCAGCCATGAAGTCAAAAGATGCTTACTCCTTGGAAGGAAAGTTATGGCCAACCTGGATAGCATATTGAAAAGCAGAGACATTACTTTGCCAACAAAGGTCCATCTAGTCAAGGCTATGGTTTTTCCAATAGTCATGTATGGATGTGAGAGTTGGACAGTGAAAACGGCTGTGTGCCGAAGAATTGATGCTTCTGAACTGTGGTGTTGGAGAAGACTCTTGAAAGTCCCTTGGACTGCAAGGAGATCCAATCAGTCCATCCTAAAGGAGATGAGTCCTGGGTGTTCATTGGAAGGACTGATGTTGAAGCTGAAATTCCAGTACTTTGGCCACCTCATGCGAAGAGTTGACTCATTGGAAAAGACCCTGATGCTGGGGGGGATTGGGGGCAGGAGGAGAAGGGGATGACAGAGGATGAAGTGACTGAATGGCATCACCAACTCAATGGACATGGGTTTAGGTAGACTCTGGGACTTGGTGTTGGACAGGGAGGCCTGGCGTGCTGCAATTAATGAGGTCTGAGAGAGTCGGACGCGACTGAGCGACTGAACTGAACTGAATACCGTATGTATGAGAATGAATTAGTCACTTTTCAAAATCACTCAATAAATTCACATGGCTCTCTCTTGTGCCTATCATATCCAAAAGACTGATCACAATATTTTGGGTATTGGGTATGATATTGTAACATATTCATTAAAATATGTTTTCTTTAAGTACATTTAATAAATTTAAAAATTTATAATACATTAATTGAAAATAACATTTGGAACATTACCTCTACAGATAGAGATAATCCAGTTCCCAATAATTAGTATCACAAGTATATGAATCAAACAATAAATGATTGTTATGATAATATTCTAATTCATCATGATTCTAGATAACTAATATAAATGTCTAGGTATAATTTATCCAAAAATAAATTATATTACTTTATTTTTGAAATAGTTTACCATCCCTTTTAATAGTAACCACTTAAAAGTGCTTTATAAATTGGGTAGCAATGAACTTATATAACATGTTTCAAGTACCAATATTTATGCTTCCATGTTGTTCAAAGTTCTTTTGTTCAAAGAACTTTTCAGCATTCTGAATATGATGGTTTAGCACCACAGAGATAATCTGCATATCGCAGACTGGGGTAAATGAGAAGGTTCTGCTCAGTTTCTGAATTTTTGCCTAAAGTACAAAAAAAATTCCAGAAAATTCCCATGAGAATAAATTATAGTCAAAATAATTACTATCTCATATGAAACAGAATCTGTGCTCCTTGTCAGTAACTGTTAATTTGCTGTTTGATGAGTTACCAATATTGAATCAAGTTAAAATATTTTGTTTTATATATTTATAGTTATATTTTACATAATTTTATAATTATATATATTTAAGCATAATCACTCCAGAGCAAGCCCTCTCATGGAGGTTTGTTATGCTTACCTTGTAAAATTCCCCAGGGGTACTGACGTCCTCTGACTGCCCTTTTTCCAACTTTCACTTCATCCGTACTTCCTACTACAGCAAAAGGTAAAAGGCCCTAGAAAATAAGAATGATTTTCATATTTTCTTATACCAATATGACCTACTCTGTTACTCTATTTCTGTTATGGAAATAACAAAGACAAGAATACATAATAAGTTTATTCAAGCAAGTGATTTATCTTGCCTCAGATTTTATGACTTAGCATTAAACATGTGCAGATTAATTTCTGTAAGCATTTATGTGAGATCCTACTTCTATTTAACATAATATTAGAAATCTTAGCCACAGCAGACAACAAAAATAAATTAAAAGTATTTTTTGTTGGAAGGGAAAAAGTAAAACTGTCAGTATTTGCAGATGATATGATATTATATACAGAAAACTTTAAGCCTATACCAAAAAATCACTAGAAATAATAAATGAATGCAATAAAGTTGAAGAATAAAGGTCAGTATACAAATTTCTACATGTTGCTTTTCTATTTACTAATAATGAACTGTCAAAAAGAGAAATCAAGGAAGCAATCAATTTAAAATTGCATCAAAATGAATAAAATACCTAGAAATTGGCTTAAAAGAGGAGGTGAAAGACCAATATTCTGAAAAATATCAGACACTGATGAAGGGATATGAAGATGACACAAATTAGTGAAAAAATACACCATGTTCATGGATTGGAAGAATTAATATGTTAAAACTTTCATACTACTCAGAGTAATCTACAGATTCAATGTAATCCTTATCAAAATACACATGACATTTTCCACAGAACTAATGGGATTAGTTACATAATACATAATAAAATTGTATGGTACTGCAAAAGAGCTCAGATAGCCAAAGCAATCTTGAGGAAAAAAGAACAAAACTGTAAGTATCACACTCTTTGACTTCAGACTATACTATAAAACTACAGTATCAAAACAGTATGGTACTAGCACAAACAGACACACAGATCAGTGTAACAGAACAGAGAACCCAGAAATAAAATTACACACATATGGCCAATTAATCTACAACAAAGGAGGGAAAAATATACGATGGGAAAAGACAGTCTCTTCAATAAGTGGTGCTGGGATAACTACATGATAACTACACAGCTAATATGTAAAGAAATGAAATTTGAACTTTTCTCATAAAATATACAAAGATAAAAACAAAATGAATTAAAGACCTAAGTGTAAGACCAGAAACTATGAAACTCCTTAAAGAAAACCCTAGGCAGAACACCGACGTAAGTGGTCACAATATTTTTCAGATCTTTCTTCTCAGGCAAAGGATACAAAAGCAAAACTAAACAAATGGGACCTAATTTAACTCAAAACCTTTTGCACAGCACAAGAAACTATCAAAAAATGAAAAGACAACCTACTGAATGGAAGAAAATATTTGGAAATGACATATCTAACAAGGAGTTAATACCTGAAATATATGAACAGCTCATACAAATCAACATCAAAGCAAACAACCCGTTTTTCAAAAAGGGCAGGCCTTCCCTCATGGTCCAGTGGTAAAGAATCTTCCTGCCAGTGCAAGGGAGAGGGCTGATTCCTGATCAAGGAAGATCCCACAAGCCACGGAGCAACAAAGCCCCTTGTGCCACAACTACTGAACCTGTGCACCTGGAGCCTGTGTGCTGCAACAGGAAGATATATAAATATAAACAGGTAAATATATAAATAAGTTTTTTTTAATCACAACGCAGCTTTTCAGGAAAGGTTGTTGTTTTGCGCTTTGGCACTAGCATTTCATTTGGGATTTCAAATAACTTGATTTGAGGAGGGAAGAGCCTCACCTGACTTCTTTGAGATTAACACAATGCTTTGGGGTTCTTTGTTTGGCAGGGAGATCAGTAAAATGAGTAATGCATTATTTGGAAGACAAGCCTGGGCAATTTGGAGATGTATATGCACCAGGAATTGCACCTTAAAAACAAGCAGAGTAATAGTGTTCTGTTGCCCAAGTGCCTTTTGAAATGTATAGGGAATTCCAGAGACACTTGGGTGCAGGCAGATCTGGAGACAGTATAACAGTGACCTAGAAGACCCAAGAGACCTGTTCAGGTTTCCTATCAGGTGAAAACTTGATGTAATGGCACTGATATTGGCTTCTTTATCATTCTCAAGGAAAAGTGGAAAGCAGCTGCCCATAACAATCTACATGTCTTAATAAAGAAATCCATGTCAGTTTCTAATGTGCTCATGAATTATAATAAAGATGACTATACACACACACACACACACACACACACACACACACACACACACAAAAACACAGTGTGATAGCAACTCATATCCATTAAGACAAGCTATCATTTAAAAAAAAATAACAAGTGTTGGTATGAATGTGAATAAATTGGAAACCTTGTGCACTTTTTGTGGGAATGCAAAAATAGTGAAGCCACTATGGAAAAAAGTATGGCAGTTCCTCAAGAAATTAAACCTACAATTATCATACAGTCCAGCAACTCCACTTCTTGGCACATACAAGAATTGGCCCGAGGGAATTGAAAGCAGAGACTCAAAGAAATATTTGTACAGGTAGGAAAGGACAAATATTATATAATTCTATCTACTCAAAGTACTTTGAGTAGTCAGATTCATAAAGTTGATGGAAGGAATAACAGTGAATTATTATTTATTGCAGAACTTCAGTTTTTCAAGATGAAAAAAGTTCTGTGGATATAGTTGGTGGCGAGGACAGCAGCACAACACTATGAACAGATAATACCACTCAACTGTGAACTTCGAAAGATTTACGTTGGGGACTTCCCTGGCATTCCGGTGGTTAAGATTTTGCCTTCGAATGCAGGGGTTGCGAGTTTGATCCCAGGTCAGGGAGCTAAGATCCCACATGCCTCCCAGCCAAAAAAATCAAAACATAAAACAGAACCATAACAAATTCAGTAATGACTTCATAAAACCGTAACAAATTCAGTAAAGACTTTTTAAATGGTCCACATCACAAACATTTTAAAAAAATTTTAAATAAAAAAAATTAAAGGTTTAAGATGGTAAACTTCATTCTATGTATATTTTACCACAAATTTTAAAACCTCTTAGAAGGAAACAAGAAAATCTTTACTACCTTGGATTTGACAAAACATTCTTAGATATGACATCAAAAGCACAAGTAGCAACAAAAATAAATAAACTGGACTTCATCAATATTTGTAAAAAGCCTATGTTTCAAAGGACACCAGAAATAAAATGAAAAAATGACCAATAGATTAGGAGAAAAAAATTGCAAATCATTTATCTCAGAAATAACTGGTATCTAGAATACATAAAGAACTCTAACAACTCAATAATAATAAAAAAAAGAGCTCATTTAAAAATGCACAAAGGATCTGAGTAAATTTTTCCCCTGGGAAGACATACTAATAGCCAATTAAAACATGAAAAGACCAAATACTATATAATTCCATTCATAAGTTATCCAGAACAGAGGAATCTGAAGAGAAATATGCTGATTAGTGGTTTCCTAGAGCTGGTGGAGAGAAAGACTGACAGGTGGTAGGGGAGAAAAGCTAGAGTATGCAGTTTCTTTTTGAGATAATATTTCTATTTCTATTATATAATAAAAACGTCCTCAGTTTGGTTGTGGAGGTGGTTGAAAACATTGTAAACACACTAAAAATCATTAAATTGTATACTTTCATGGGTGAGTCATAGGTGAGTCATATGGTATGTGAACTATATCTTTCTAAAAGGATTTTTTAAAGAATAAAATGCTTCTTAAAATAGTTGAGTCTCAGCAAATATTTTTCAAAATCAAGAAAAAGAAACATTTTCCCACACTGGATTTTGGGGAAAAATACCTTATTTATAGTCTCTTTGTCAGATACAAGTGACACTATATTACTAATATTGTTGTTCAGTCACTAAGTCATGCCTGACTCTTTGGGACCCCATGGACTGCAGCACGCTAGACTTCCCTTCACTATGTCCTGGAGTTTGCTCAAACTCCTGTCCACTGAGTCAGTGATGTCATCCAATCATCTCATCCTCTGTCACCCCCTTCTCCTCCTGCCCTCAATCTTTCCCAGCATCAGGGTGTTTTCCAATTTTTTCTGTATTACTAATAAGGTTCAGTTAGTTCAGTTCAGTTCAGTCGTTCAGTCATGTCTGACTCTTTGTGACCCCATGAATTGCAGCACACCAGGCCTCCCTGTCCAACACCAACTCCCGGAGTCTACCCAAATCCATGTCCATTGAGTCGGTGATGCCATTCAGCCACCTCATCCTCTGTCGTCCCCTTCTTCTCCTGCCCGCAATCCTTCCCAGCATCAGGGTCTTTTCCAATGAGTCAACTCTTTGCATGAGGTAGCCAAAGTACTGGAGTTTCAGCTTCAACATCAGTCCTTCCAATGAACTTATAAATTATATTTTCATTCCCCTCGTCAAACAGAATTGAGATTCGATAGTTAGAAGCTTACATTCATAGAGGAGTTCGTGTGAGTGGTAGTTTCATCATCTGTTGGGAACTGATATATCTGGATGCCATTACTAATCAATTCATTCATTATCTCACACTTAAATGTCTGTAAATCACTTTTAGAAATTGCATCTGCTTTGGCAATCACTGGTATAATGTTCACCTATTAAGAAAGAAACAAAGAAAAACTCATCATTGAGAATTAATTATTAAATGTTATTTTTACAGTCAAAACCTCACAATATCTGACAACACATTTTCATAACCAAATAATCCCTAGCTTTCAACTTCTTCATAAAATTGCTTTGCAAAATCATCAATATTTTTGAAGATTAAACTTTAATCAGAAATCAGGTTTAGAAGGCTCAGTTTTTTCTCTTCTCACATTTTCTTACACTTCCAATGCATCTGGGTTTGGTAAAATGTAAGTAGCAAAATGAAGTATGATCAATTTGATTTCTTATTCAATTGAGTATTAAAATGTCAGAAAAGACTTTTCATCAATATTGTAGAACAGATCAACTTTGTCCTTCTACTTATCATTCATTTGCACCATCTAAGGCCATTGAAATAGCATTAATCCAGTTCCACCAGTGGCCTCATAAAAATGGGAAACTTGGACACACAGAGACATCACATGTGTGTACAAACAAAAGATCATGTGAGGTGACAGTGAGAAAGTGGCCATCTACTTCTGAACTGAGAGGTTTCAGAAAAAACAAAGCTTGGTGACACTTCAGAACTGTAAGGAAATAAATGTCTATTGTTTAAATCACTTTCTATTGTTAAATCACTAAGTGACATTTTGTAATGGTATCTCTAGAAAACTAACCCAAATGCTTTAAAGATTAACAGAAAAAATGATATATATGTGAAATTATTCAGTCATGTCCGACTCTTTGTGACCCCATGGACTGTAGCCTGCGAGGCTCCTCCGTCCATGGAATTTTCCAGGCAAGGATACTGGAGTGGGTTGCCATTTCCTTCTCCAGGGGATCTTCCCAACCCAGGAATCGAACCTAGTCTTCTGCACTGAAGGCAGACTCTTTACCATCTGAGCCACCAGGGATGCCAAGTTCTTGTGTGCAAATGCTTTCAAGATTTGCACTGGTTTTTAGGTTCAGTAATTGTGGCACATGGGCTTAGTTGCCCCGCAGCAGATAGGATCCTTCCAGACTAGCAAGCGAACCATGTCCTCTGCACCCACAGATGGATTCTTAACTACTAGACCACTAGGGAAGTTCAAGATTTGTATTATTTCAAAATAAGTATCAAATCTTAACTGGCTGATAGATTTACCAAACGTACCTTGCTGTCAATGTTCTTCATGGTTAATATATCAAGAGACTTCAGAGAATGTCCTGTAGGTGAAATGAAGAAAAGGCATACATGGACACGGGAATCATGGTAGTCACCTAAGGAACGCTTAATTTTCAATTCTTCTTGAAGATAGGACTCAAACTGAGCATCTAGGTAGTCAACAATTGGCTGGTAGCTGGGGAAAAAAAAGATTATTCAAACATTTAACATAACAAATAAATATAATCTGATGTCTGTGATTTTATTATTTACTATATAGCGAATATGTGCACTCACTAGCTTGCCCCAGCAATTAAAATGTTCATAACATGTCCTTACAAAGATAACAATTATCAACCAATAAAAAGGCCCATTATTGGACTTGACTGGTGGTATAGTGGTTAAGAATCTGCTTGCCAATGCAGGAGACATGGGTTAGATCCCTGGTCAAGGAAGATTCCACATGCTGAGGGCCAGCTAGCCTTGTGCAGTGTAACTGATGAGCCCACACTCCAGGGCCGCTGTTCTGTAACTATTGAGGCTGAGTGCTTTGACTACTGAGGCCACATGCCTAGAGTCCATGCTCTGCAACAAGAAGCCTGCGAACCACAGGAAGAGTAGCCCCTACTTGCTACAATTAGTGAAAGCCCATGAGCAGCAGGGAAGATACAGCAGTCAAAATGAATAATATTCTGCAAAAACCCACTGTTTACAGAAAAGGCAAAATGCTCTCTCAGTTCAATGCAGTCCCAATTAGAATCCAAGTTTTTTGTATGTATACATATATATATATATATAAGTGCAAAGAACCAAGAATGCTCAAGACATACTGAAAATAAATGAAGACATATTCTTCCTATATTAGGACTCGCTGTGAAGCTAAAATAATTAATATAGCATGGTATCAGCACAAGGATAAATTGATTAAAGCACAAGAGAATTTTTGCATGTGATACAACTGTTCTAGGTCCCAGCTGAGGAGGTGGATATTCAGCTCAATGCATTCTCAAATGTAAGTCAGACACTATAAAACTCTCAGAGGAAAACACAGGCAGAACACTCTTTGACAGAAATCGCAGCAACATCTTTTTAGACCCATCTCCTAAAGTAATGAAAATAAACACAAAATTAAACAAAGAGGACCTAATTAAAAACTTTTTCACAGCCAAGGAAACCATAAACAAGACAAAAAAAGACAACTCTCAGAATGGGAGAAAATATTTGCAAATGAAGCAACTGACAAAGAATCAGTCTCCAGAATATGCAAACAGCTCCTGTAGCTAAATATCAAAACAACAAACAACTCAATCAAAAAATAGATAGCAGAACTAAATAGCTGTTTCTCCAAAGAAGACATACAGATGATCAAAAACACATGAAAAGATGCTCAACATCACTAATAGAGAAATGCAAATCAATGAGGTAGCACCTTACACTGGTCAGAAGGGGCATCATCAAAATTCTACAAGCAATGAATGCTGGATACGGTGTAGAGGAAAGGGAATCCTCTTACACTGCTGGAGGGAATGTAAATTGATACAGCCAGTATGGAGAATAGTACAGAGGTTCCTTTAAAAATCTAAAAAATAGAACTACAATATGACCCAGCAATCCCACTCCTGGGCGTATACCCAGAGAAAACCATAATTCCCAAAGATGTATGCATCCCAGTGTTCACTGCAGCACTATTTACAATAGCCAAGACATGGAAGCAACCTAGATGACCATCAACAGAGGAATGGATAAAGATGTGGCATATATATATAATGGAATACTACTCAGCCATGAAAAGAAACAAATTGTGCCATTTGCAGAGGTGTGGATGGACCCAGAGACTGTCATAGTAAGTCAGAAAGAGAAAAACAAATATTGTATATTAATACATAGATGTGGAATCTAGAAAAATGGTACAGATGAATTTATTTGCAAATCAGAAATAGAGACACAGATGTAGAGAACAAATATATAGACACCAAGGCAGGAGATGGAGGGGTGGGATGAACTGGGAGACTGAGATAGACATATAAACACTACTATGTATAAAATGGATAACTAATGATACTCTACTGAATAGCACAGGGAACCCAACTCAGTGCTCTGTGGTGACCTAAATGGGAAGGAGACACAAAAAAGCGGGGTTATATGTATGTGCTGGAGTAGGAAATGGCAACCCATTCCAGCATTCTTGCCTGGAAAATTCCATGAACAGAGGAACCTGGTGGGCTGCAGTCCAGGGTCGGAAAGAGTCAGACGTGACTGAGCAAATGAGCACACAGCACATGTGTATGTGTGGCTGATTCACTTTGCTGCACAACAGACAAAAATGCATCACTGTAAAACAACTATACTCCAATAAAATTTCTTTTTAAAAAGTCAAGGACTTTCATCACCACTAATTTTGCCTTAAAAGAAATGCCACTAGATCCACCTGAAAAGAAATGCCAAAGGGAGTTATTCAAGTTGAAACAAGTGGACTCTATACAGTAACACAAAGCACACAGGAGTATAAAACTCAATGGTAAAGGTCAATAAAGGTAAATATAGACAAACAGAGAATATTGTAAAACTATAATGAAAAAGGTATCTTAATCACTTTTACCTGTAACATAGAAGTAAAAAAAAAGGATAAATAACTATAAATACAAAAATCTTTGAATGGATGAACAACATAAAAATATGAAGTTTGATATCAAAAGTGAAGAACAGGTAAAACCGTAAAATTGTGCATGTGATTGAAGTTGTTATATACATTTTAAGGCTACCCACTTCAGCATTCTGGCCTGGAGAATTCAGGGTCTCAAAGAGTCAGATGCGACTTTCACTTTTCACTTAATGTGTATGTATATATATATATATATGTATATATATACACATATAACTTAAATGTTATATTTACAGCTTAAAATAAACTGTCATAAAATACTTTATACAAGCCTCATGATAACCACAAAGAAAATATCTATAAAAGATACATAAAAGAAAAAGAGAAAGAAAGAAAATACATCACTACAAAAATCAACAAAATACAAAGAAACTAAAAAGAGGAAATGAGGAACAAGGGAACTACAAGATAGAAAAACATATAGCAAAATAATAATAGTAAGTCATTCCTTGTGAATAATTACTCATATGTATTACTATAAACTATAGAATATATACTATGTATTATTATTTGAAAAGAGTGAAAAGTGAAAGTCGCATCTGACCCTTTGAAATCCTGAATTCTCCAGGCCAGAATACTGAAGTGGGTAGCCTTTCCCTTCTCCAGGAATCTTCCCAGCGCAGGAATCCAATCCAATCCTATATTGTAGGCGGATTCTTTAACAGGTGAGCTACCAGGGAAGCCCATTTGAAAGGAGTAAACTCCCCAGTCAAAAGACAAAGAGTGGCCGAATGGATTTAAAAAAAATAATTCAACTACATGCCATCTACATAGACCCACTTTATTATGTTTTAATCGAAGTACAGTTGATTTATAGTGTTGTGCTAATTTCTGCTTTACTACGAAGTGATTAAATTTTAGATATATTCTACAAGAACATGACTTCTTAACATATGGAGAAAAAAAGCAAATTCCTTGAAATAACAATAATTTTTTAATTAAAATAAGAGAGCACTCACCTGGCTTCCTTGTTTATTTGATCACCATAACCCACTGTTTTCACAACAGTTAATTTCAACTGAACATTGTTTTCCTGGAGTTCATATGTCTGAATTTTAAGTCCAACGCTTGAGTAAAAATGTGAAGATTTTTTGTCTTTCAAATTAGTATTGAACAGTGTATCAATCAAGGTTGATTTTCCAATTCCAGTTTCCCCTGTACGGAAATAGATACATCATAGGGCCATAAGATACCAGTAATAACACTCTGTCCCCTCCCCAGAATGGTTTACAAAGGGTCCCACATACTTCAAAGACTAGACTGTCCTTGAAATATATATGATACTTCTGACTCCATCCATCATTAACATGATATGGAAAGATAATACACACAAAGGTGTATCAGATTTTGAAGAGCACTGAAACCCTTACAGAAAAAATGTCAAAGTAACAAGGCTAAGAAGATGCAAACCGATACAAACACAAAGACATAGTCTTACAGTAACAGCACCAGTGTTATGCTGCTTAAAATAAGTTGAAATGAACAATTAAGAAATAATCCACGGGAGGGCTTTGGCACATACCCACACAAAGAATATTAAAAAAGAATCCTTGTTGAACAGATCTTTCCACCAGCTGATGAGCCAAACAATTGAAACCAAAATGGCCAAGCATATTTAAGCAACGGATTTTATCTTCTTTTTGCTTAAAGAAAAAAAAAAACAATATTTTGATTAGATGGAAGATATTACTTGACAATGACTATATTAATGTATCAAAGAAATGGAAGTGATTATTATTTGAGAAATGACATTACTTCATATGATCATTCAAATGATCAAGTATCATTTGATTGTCATACTTCAGACAAGATGCAAATGAAGTAAATTTGTAAGAAGAGAGACCACAACCAGAAATATAGATTTTTGTCATCATTTTTATAAATAGTAACACTATCTCTGTTTACACTCAAATAGACTATGTTTCTAAGTTTAAAAGTAGGAAATTGCTCTTTTCTCTACTCCACCATCTTCTGTGTGGTTGAGTGCTGTCCTCACCACGTCTTCTCACAAGACTTTCAGGATCAAGCGATTCCTGGCCGAAAAACAAAAACAGAATCGTCCCATTCCTCAATGGATTCGAATGAAAACTGGCAATAAGATCAGGTACAACTCCAAAAGAAGACACTGGAGAAGAACCAAGCTGAGTCTAAAAGAAGCCTCTCATAAAAAGTGGAACACATGTTAAGACCACTTTTTTAAGCAGCCAAATCACAGTGAGAACATCACTACTGTAATGCTTGGCTCCTAAGTTCTCTTATTTCCTCACTATTAGTCTGAGACTCAGTAATAAATATGAAACATTGGAACTGTCATTGTATTATATGGTTTTATGATGACATACTGAATAAATATGCCTGTCAGATAGGGAAAAGAATAAAAATAAAAAAATAAAAGTAGGAAATTAAAGACATACCACAGGAAAGCCCAGTAGCTCTACAATAATAAATTATTTTTGTGGAAAAAAGAAAACAATATTGTTTCATTCCACTTCAGTTTGGTAATATATTCAGGGGATCCAGTATATGTTAATACATGCAAAGAAATAAAATTTTATTTGAATTTTTTAAAAAGTAACTAAAAACTTTGACTTCATATTTGTGATATGCCTCTGAGAACTTGTGTTGTATCAAGTTGTTAAAGGAATCCACTGCTAATAACACAAACCTAGGAACCCAGAGATCAATTAATAATGTATTTATTATATTTTATTATTTATATTTTATTTATTTATTATAATTTCATATAAATAAATTTAATAATTGATTATTTTTAAAAGTGGAAAATAATTCAAAGAAGTCTTATTAATCTATACTAGTCTCAGCCCTGGAAATCTCTCCCAAACAACTAGAAATTTTCACAAATGCTATATGCAGAAAAGTGTTTGCTGTAGCTCTCTAACATCCAAATATATGACTCCTGGTAATAGAATATCCAAGTAAATGATAATATATTTATTCACATACACACTGGGACATTCTTCAGTCATTAGAGATATTTATAAAAATACTTTAATAAATTGAAAAATACATGAAACTCTTTAAAGAGTAAGATATAAAATTGTGTGTACATGCCTAACTTTTGGTGATGGCAGAGTAACTTAACAGCATTTTACCCTTCCTTACATTAACAAGAGAACAACTGTTTGAAGGCATTGAAACAGAAAGAAAAGAAGGCAGAAACAAGAATAAATCAAATTCTGGAAACAAGTTAGCATAATAGGTGAAAACTAGATTTACCCACATACTCCCATGAAGCGACTCCCTAGCAAACAAGAAACTTGAAACATAGAGCTCAAGCAGAGAGTGACAATCTTGAGCTGGGAAATCTAAGTTTAGAATTTGGGGCTGCCAAAATACCAAGACACAGAAAAAGTAATCTTGGAAGAGCAAGCCACAACATGGGGAGACCCAAATTTGCAGACTTTAGAACACTTGGCTGAGTCTAACTCCGTATGTGCAGGCGTGACTGTAAAGAGCCAAGTGGAAACCGAGAGAGGAATTGGCATCCTAAAAATGCTGAGCTGGTATCTTAGCAGTGGTACTGGGAAGACCCAAGGGGACAGAGTTTGGAGTTTAAACTTCTTCCCAGTTAGACAAGTTTGATCAACACTTTGGATAAACACTTTGAATTTTTACTTTGAATTTGTAAAAGGACTTGCTATAGGATCAAAGATTATGTTCTAAGTTAAAGAGTTACTCCCAAGTCGAAGGGTACAATGAAGGTAAATCCACCTTTACAAAGAATATTGTGACTCAACAGGGTCCAAATGACTTGCCAGTAATCTAACTGCTAAAACAAATTCACTACTCTTTAGAGAAATATAATAATAGAATTTTGACTTTCTACAATGTATAATCAAAAATACTAGATATGAAGAAGCAGAAAAGAATCTCTCTCACACAGCCAAGGACAAACACAATCAATAGAAACACCCACACAATGAGGAATTGGCAGCTAAACACTATAACTATTGTGAACATGTTTAAGAATCTACAGAAAAATATGGTCATAATGGATTAAGTGATAGGTTATTTTATTTTATTTTTGGCCACATCACTTGACATGTGGGATCTCGTTCTCCGACCAGAGATTGAACCCATACCTCTTGCATTGCAAGTGTGGAGTCTTAACTATTGGACCACCAGGGAATTCCCAATAGGTAATTTTAGATACACAAAAGATGATGATACAGTTGTTAGTTGAATTCAGTTCAGTTCAGTTCAGTTCAGTTCAGTTCAGTTCAGTCGCTCAGTCATGTCCGACTCTTTGCAGTCCCATGGACTGCAGCACACCAGGCTTCCCTGTCCAAAACCAACTCCTGGAGCCTACTCAAACTCATGTCCATCGCATCAGTGATGCCATCCAACCATCTCATCCTCTGTCATCCCCTTCTCCTCCTGCTTTTAATCTTTCCCAGCATCAGGGTCTTTTCCAATGAGTTGGTTCTTTGCATCAGGTAGCCAAAATATTGGAGTTTCAGCTTCAGCATCAGTCCTTCCAATGAATATTCAGGACTGACTTCCTTTAGGATGGACTGAGAGTCCAAAGGACTCTCAAGAGTCTTCTCCAATACTACAGTTCAAAAGCATAAATTCTTTGGCACTCAGCTTTAGTTGAATTAGTACATGCTAAATGAACAATGAAGGGTAGGGATAGGACCCTACTAGGGTCCTGTTTGGTTCCAATCAGGAATCCAGGCATCCACCAAGGATTATTTAATAAAAATTCCATGAGGATTTTATATTTAAAGAGAGCATATTGAGCAAACAATATGAAAATACAAACAAATAAGAAGAAATTTTAATTTGTTACTCTTTGTGCTCTTAGTGAGGTTTAATATATGTGGCAAATTCTGAGTCCTCTATTCAACAAGAACATCCTGACCCATAAAATCTGAAGGTGATATGAAACAATAACAGATTTGGATGCTCTATTGTCCTCTCTGTCCTAGACTCCCTTGCAATAAGCTTCACTCATTTTAAAAACTGCAACTCAGGGAGGTACCCAATCAAAGTGTCCATTGAACAAAATATAGCCTATTTTCTTATCAGGAAAAGACCAGAAACCTTGGCCTCATTAGCACTGAGTTTTTACCCACAAAACAAATAGAACAAGCAAAGTTTTGAGTCATCACAATTACTTAACAAATGTCTTCCGTTGGGCTGAAAGTTCTTTTTTATAATATATAGTTTTTATAAAATTCCAATATAATTGATGTAGAAAAAGTCAATATTTCAGGTTCTACTCATTTGCCATTTATGATCATGCACATCTCTTTCTTGACTTCACCTTTGCATCATCCACAATAAAGCAAATTAAGAAGGTATATAAGGTATAAATAAGGTAAGTATATTGGAGAAGGAAATGGCAACCCACTCCAGTACTCTTGCCTGGAAAATCCCATGCACGGAGGACCCCGGGAGACTACAGTCCATGAGGTTGCAAAAAGTCAGACACAACTGAGCGACTTCACTTCACTTCACTTCTTCTTCAAGATAAGTAAATAAATATAAGGTTTAACTTACCACTAAAAGGATTATTTCATATGCATTCAAGTCAAACTGAAATGCTAACCATACATTATTTTAATCTCTCATGATAGCAAGGACATACAGACTACATCTAGAAAATGGGATACTGCATGCAAAGTAAATTATAAAGGACTCTACAAGCTCTGAGAAGCCCTTATGTTTACCCTGTAATCAATGAGCTTTTTCCCCAGTCATATGGGGAAAGATAGCTGAATAAGAAAAGTCATTAGCCATTGTGAGCCTTTGGGACAGTCACCGATGCCTGTTTTCTCTTCTATAAAATGAGAACACTTGACCAGGTGAGCTTAAAATTCTTTCACACTCTAATGTTCTATAAGTCAGAGAGTTTTATTTATGAAGAGCATATAATTTCAAGGAGAATAAAAGCCATGCAGAAAAAGTTAAAATATTAATATCATACTAAGTACCAAAATTTTAGAATAGTCAAAAAAATATATAGGCATTTGGAAGAAGGATAGATGACTGTTAACGTGGAGTAGTTAAAAGTAATTTTAAAAGATGACAGATTGGCTCTTGAAAATAGGATAAGATCTGTATGGAGGAAGTAGATATTATGAGCAAGAGGGAAATTCGACAAATGAACAATGTACTATTTGCCGTTGTGTTGTAAAGAACTTGCCTACCTAAAGGAAAAGACTTAAATTGGGAAAACTGAAGAAGAAGACTTTAAATGGGAAGACTTAAAAGATAAAAAGGACTCTAACAATGGAGAGTTTTTGAATATGAAGCTAAGGAATATGGATTTTATCGAATTAGTAATGGGCAGTGGCTGGAGATTTGAGTCAGAGAATAATAGAAGGAAGAAACATTTCAAAAAGATGAATAAGGCACTAGCATGCAAAGTGGACCTGGAGAGGAAACTAGAGCCATGAGTTGGGAAGCCCCTTCCCTTATAAAAGTGAGCAGTAGGGCTTCCCTTGTGGTCTAGTGGGTAAGAATCCACCTACCATCGCAGGGGACACGGGATCAATCCCTGGTCAAGGAATACCCCACATGCCTCGGGGCAGCTAAGCCCATATGCCACTTGCTTCTTCCTCTTTATGCTTTTAAACTACTGAGCCTGTGTGCTGCCAGTACCAAAGCCCTCGTGCCTAGAGCCCGTGTTCTGCAACAAGAGAAACCACCTCAATGAGAAGCCCTTGCACCACGGCTAGAGAGTTGCCAGCTCCCTGCAACTAGAGAGAGCCCACGTGTAGCAATGAAGACAGCAATGCAGCCAGAAATAAATACAATTTTCTAAAATGAATGGTAATAAAATTACTAGGGTGAATGAAAAATATAGAGAATGAGGAGGCTTTCTGGGACAAAAAAATATCAAAAGAACTTGACCACTAATCAGGTATAGATACTATGACCAGTAATAGGAAAATCAGAAAAGGAAGTTAGTATATTTTCGTGTGAGGACAAGATAAATTGGAATTTTGAAAATTTAATTCCAAAGAAAGTATAAAAATATCCTGAAGGTGATTATATATATTGGAGCACAGTGGAGGCCTGAAGAAAGATAAAAAAAGAACAAGAATGAAAACATGGGAAAATGCCCACTCTCAGAAGGTGAAAAGAGAGGCCTAAAAAGAAGATGAAGAATGACCAGATAGGAAGACAGAAAAAAGAATCAGTATAGTGTCAACTATAAAAATTTGTGATAGATGAGAAAACCATGGACAAATCAAAAAGAATTAAACACACCATGTTGCATTTACAATCCATGGCTTAATGGCAAGTGAAGCTTGATAAAAGTATAAAGAGGAAGAAGAAGCAAGAAACTCAGATGATTATAAAGGTAAAAATTTAACATTGTAATATAACTGTAGAGAAAAAAAACCCTAGGGTGGTCAGTGTATACAGATAAAGGATGGGCAGTCTGAACTTATCTCTGTGGGAACTTGCCTTGGAAATTCATCTTCTGCTCTATGAAGGGCACGAGAACACTGCATCATCTCACACTGTGCGTGGCTTCTGGTACATTGTTGGTGCTCATTACAGATAGCTCCTATAAACAGGAAGGAAAGGGCAAGAGAAGAAAGAAGGAAAAGAGGAAGGGAGAATGAGAGGAAGAAAAAGGAAAAGAGAGGACAGAGGGAGAAACGAAGAGAGGCATACAAAGGAGACTGACTCGGCAAATAACAGAATTTCAAACATTACGCGAGAAGAGAATAGATGGAACACATGTGGTAATGGGTATATTATATGCTAGTCGTCTAGCTCAGAGGGTTAAGAATCTGCCTGCAATGAAGGAGATCAGGGTTCGATCCCTGGGTCAGGAAGATCCCCTGGAGAAGGGAATGGCAACCCACTCCAGTATTCTTGCCTGGAGAATCCCATGGACAGGGAAGCCGCGTGGGCCACAGTCCACGGGGTGGCAAAGAGTCAGACATGACTGAGCGACTAACGCATATAACATATACAATATCAAATCATTATGTTGCCCACTCAAAACTAACCCAATGTTATATGTCAATGACACCTCAATTTCTAAAAAACTATGTAATAAACTGAATATTTGAAGGTGAGAAAAAGAAGCATTTTAGAGAGACAGACCTGAAAACACATGAAGACTATCCTATGGAAAAAAGATTACATTATTTTGTGGCATTCGGGGGATGGCAAAAGGGGACAAATTCCAAAGAACTAATTTTATACAATACATGAGAAAGATTTTCTCATAATTAAAGTTACGCAAAAATTAAATGGATCTACTTAAGCCTTGAAGAGATACCAGGCATCTTCATATATTGGTGGCTGGAGTGTAAACATAACTTTATAGAGCATTTTGATAATTACTATCAATTTAAGTGGCATATACTATTTGACCCAACAATTTCATTTCTAGGAAAATATTTCGTCATGTATATAAAAAGGTATGTAGGAGCATACCTATACAATTTAAAGCAATATTGTATAGAATAACATAAAACAAAAACAAAGCCAGAAATTATCTTGTAGCTACCAATAGGGGACTGGGTATTGAAGAAAAGTATTTACAACAGTAAAAGAACAGAGCTATTAAAAAGAATAAGATGGATCTGTATATGCTGACATAAAAGGTTGTCCAAAGATTAGACTAGTTATTGCCTATAAAGAGCTAAATTGAGAAGAGAATTTTCTCTTTTCTACTGTTTGAATTTTTCTTTTAATAATGGGAGAATGGTATTTTTAATTTCAAAATGGAGAATAAACTAAGTTGCCAATTGTAAGGGGTTCAAAAAAAGGTTGGAAGGTTACTTGTTAAAGCGTTTGTAGCAAACATTTGTATATCAAATTAAAGTTTGACTAATTGACCTTGGGGATCGCCTATTCTAAAATGTTATCATTTTAATGTCATGTTAACAAAGGAGCACTCACCATGATTTAATGCATCAGCGAGGCCAAAGATAAAATGGAATGGCCATAAGCCAGTGGTTTAGTCACTGAGATAAGACTCTGACAATAGTTTTGACACCAGCAAAGCCCACTAGGGTCCCCAGGAAAAGTAAGATGGGATCTAGGTGATCAAATAAGATGCAACCACTTCTTTGGTGCTTAGCCTAGTTTTGCTTGCCTAAGGGGGCCAAATGCAGAGGATTAGAGTTCCTGGTTCAGACCACTGCACCCAACACCCCAATCTGCTACACCATATGAAGAAGCACTATTCAACCATACCTCAATCAAAGATGACGACAGTGTAAAAAATATGATAGTTTGAGTTAAACTAAGATCTAGAAAAAACATGCATGTTTGGAAGAAAACATCAAGAGAAACATTATTAAGACATAAGCAACCACTACTTAACGTAGCTCAGTACTCATGGATCTATTTGACGTATTGACCAAAGACAGTTCTAAAACCCAGTTTTCACTCATTCAGACATGCTACTCTCTTTTAGTGCAAAATTTTATGTGAGGTACTATGTCTTCCCTAGTAGAGAGGCTCATCTTAAAATTGAACTTGGGTCAATTTCCCACTCAGTAAAGTAATTAAAAAGCAGCCACCCTGCCATTTTCTAAAATAACTTCATTTAAAAATTATTTATTATCAGTACCTAAAGTTTCACAAGCATATGCAACAAAGTAGTACTGTTCTTCGCACCTACTAGGAGGTTCTGGAGTTTTCATTTTTTTATTCATTGGAGTTAAATTAGAATAGTCTTGGGGAACGGGATATATGAATATGTATGGCTGATTCATGCTGTCATACAGCAAAAACCAACACACTGTAAAGCAATTAACCTCCAATTAAAATAAATTTTAAAAAAGAGTCCTTCCCCCCAAAAAAACTAGAATAGTCTTTTGCACTACTAAAAATGTCTGCAAGACTTCCCTGGGGGTCCAGTGGCTAAGACTATGCTCCCAATGCAGGGGGCCTGGGTTTGATCCGTGGTTGGGGAACTAGATCCCACATGCTGCAACTAAAGATCCCATGTGCTGCAGCTAAGACCCGATGCAGCCAAATAAATATATTAAATAAATATATTAAAATGTCTGCAGATGCAAGAGATATAAAACAATTATTTAAACCATCATTGATATTTAACTCCAATCAGAACCCAGAAATAAACCCATGCACCTGGTCATAGATTAATAGTCAATTAATCTGTGACAAGGCTTCCCTGATAGCTCAGTTGGTTAAGAATCCACTTGCAATGCAAGAGACTCTGGTTTGATTCCTGGGTTGGGAAGATCCCCTGGAGAAGGGAAAGGCCATCCACTTCAGTATTCTGGCCTGGAGATTCCTGGGTCGCAAAGAGTCAGACATGGCTCAGCGACTTTCACAGCTTCAAAATCTATGACAAAAGAGGCAAGACTACACAATGTAGGAAAGACAGTCTCTTCAATAAATGGTGCTGGGAAAACTGGACAGCTACTTGTAAAAAAAATGATTTTTTATCATTCTTTAACACCATAGACAAAAGTAAGCTCAAAAGGGATTAAAGACTTTAAATGTGAGACTGAACACTGTAAAACTCCCAGAGGAAAACATAGGCAGAACATTCTCTGACATAAATCACAGCAATATCTTTTTTGATTGCTCTCCCAGAATAATGGAAATAAAAACAAAAATAAATGGGACCTACCTAAACTCAAGGACTTTTGCACAGCAAAGGAAACAATAAACAAAATAAAAGGACAACTCACCGATTGGGATCAAATATTTGCAAATGATGTGACTGACAATGGATTAGTCTCCAAAATTTACAAAGAGCTTTTGATGTTTAACAGAATCAAAGCAAACAACCCAATCCAAAAACAGGCAGATCTAAACAGACATTTCTCCAAGGAAGACATACAGATGGCCAAGAGGCACATGAAAAGATGTTCAACAGCACTAATTATTAGAGAAATGCAAATCAAAAATACAGTGAGATATCACTTCATGCCAGCCAGAATGACTATTATCAAAAAATCCACAAACGATAAATGCTGGAGAGGGTGTGAAGAGAAGGGAACCTTCCGACATTGCTGGTGGGAATGTACATCAGTATGGCTACTAAGGAGAACAGTATGGAGGCTCCTTAAAAAACTACAAATAGAACACCACATGACCTGGCAATACCACTCCTGGGCCTATGTCCAAAGAAAAACATGATCTGAAAGGATATATGCACCCCGATGTTCATTGCACTATTTACAATAGCCAGGACATGGAAGCAACCTAAGCGTCCAGTGACAGAGGAATAATTAAGTCCAATCAGCATAAAAGTTAATTCATGCATCAAAATAATAAAGATAAGCCTTAATCAGCTAGGTCTATATCAGTTTACTGAAACCATATTTTGAAAATACACAATCTTGTTGAAGTACAAAATGAAGAGCTCTCTTTGCAAGATATACTCAACTGTATCTTCAACATTGGGTATTTGTGTGGAAGAACCCATTGGTTTTTCTGCCATGTCAGACTGAAGGAGCTGAAAACAAAGAAACAAAAAGCTTAAAAAGATGAAAAGACTACATTCCTACAATATAATTTAGATCAATAAGAGAATCCAATAGAGACGTTATACCAGATTTTGGCTTTCAGTTCGCACTATTGACCTGTTTTAAATTATGGTTATTTTTCTAGCTAGGCTTCTATATAATAAAGAATACTACACACAACATTTTAACTTGTAACATACAGTAATACATTTAATCATAAACACACAAAAAGCATCTGAAGAAAGGTAAACTCCATTTTGAAATCAAAAGGACGCAGTTCATTCTTCTTTAAATAATGGAAATAGGGAATTTTACTTTTCTTTCTCTCTTTTTTTTTTAGTGTAGTCACCATGGACTGTAACCCGCCAGCCTCCTCTGTCCATGGGATTCTCCAGGCAAGAATACTGGAATGGGTAGCCATTCTCTTCTCCAAGGGATCTTCCCAACTCAGGGATTGAACCTGGGACTCCTACCTTGCAGGCAGATTCTTTACTATCTGAGTTATCAGGGAAGCCCATAGCTAATTTACAATATTACATAATTTCAAGTGTACAATAGTGATTCAATATTTTTACAAACTCTACTCCATTTAAACTTATTATAAAACAATGGCTATATTTCCCTGTGCTGTACAATATATCCTTATTGCTCATTTACTTTATACATACTGCGTTGGGAAGAACCCCTGGAGGAGGGAAAGCCTACCCACTTCAGTGTCCTGGTCTAGAGAATTCCATGGACTGTATAGTTCATGGGGTTGCAGACTTGGACATGACTGAGCGACTTATACATACCAGGTTGTGTCTCTTAAGCCTATATCCCTATCTCACCCACCCTCTCATTCCTCTTTAAAAGTGTTAAAAGAACCAGGAAGACACTCATAAATACTTAACTTTCCGGAGTATCTTATCAGCAGAGGCTGAGGTGTTAAGAGTATACTTACTAAAGGAAAACTGGGAAAGCAGAGCTTCTAAAAATCTAAATGACTCCCATAGACATGGAACTAAATTAGTGATAGCTCTCATTTATGAAGCACTTACTATCCACCTAGCATTGTGCTGAGTGCTTATGTGCTTTTATTTTAATCCCCAGAGTAAATATGAGACACACACATTTTCATCGCCATATGCCAAAAGAGAAAACTCAGAATCAGAAAAATTAAGGGACTTACTTGCTCAAGATTTCAGCTCTGTCGCAGACACAGGTCTGAACTGACTCCGAAGCTGGTGTTCTTTCCACTGTCCCCAGTTGTGGACTTAATATTCTCTGTCTTTGCAACAATTTGGAATGAGGGAGGAGAGGTACAGGAGAGCACACTGTGCTGATTTCTAAGTAACATTTCCTGAGAAGGACATGCTACCCTATTTTTGAGCACAACACAAAGATACTGAGACGCTGAGGCATGTTTCAAAAGGAAATATTATATATGGGTAGAACAAAGAGGAAAGCAAACAGAATTAAAGAAAGGCTCTGTACCATGGTCTCTTCACTTGATATATCCTGAGGATTAGTCCACTTTCATACATAAATTTACCTCATTTTTTCCTCCTAATGGTAAATAGTGGTTTCTACTACAGATGGTATTGTGTTCTATGATATGGTTTATTCTACTCATGTATTCTCAGTCGTGTAAAACTCTGCGACCCTGTGGACTGTAGCCTGCCAGGCTCCTCTGTCCATGGGATTCTCCAGGCAAGAACACTGGCATGGGTTGCCATGCCCTCCTGCAGGGGATCTTCCTGACCCAGGGATCAAACCTGCATCTCCTGCAGCTCCTGTATTGCAGGCAGATTCTTTACCACTGAGCCACTTGGGAAGCCCTTGGTTTACTCTAGTCTAGTATATATAAAGGTTCTATATTATTTAACAGAGCAACAATGGTGGGTATTGCAGTGATGTCTGGGTTTTAATTAACAGTAAACATTAAAGCCAACTTTTTTTTTCAAAGCCAACTTTTTATACTTATCCTATCTCAGAATTTGAAGTAAGGTAGTATAAATTTAAGATTCTCATGTTTCAGTCAGTAAAGAATCCCCCTGCAATGTAGGATACCATCTGCAATGCATGAGACCCGGGGTCAATCCCTGGGACAGGAAGATACCCTGGAGAAAGAAATGGCAAAGAAAGAAGGAAAGGAAAAAATTCTAGAGATCTAATGTACAGCATGGTGAGTATAATTAATACTACTGAAGTGTATACTTGAAATTTGCTCAAAGAATAGATCTTAAGTGTTCTTCTCCCCCCACCACACACACACACACACACGCACACGTAACTACATGAGGTGATGGATATTTTAGCTTCGTTGTGGTTATCATTTCACAATGTGTGTGTATGGGTATATATCAAAACATCACATTATACACCTTAAATATATACAATTTCTATCTATATTTTCAGTTCATCTATATTTAAAGTTTTATAATTTTCAATTATATCTCAATAACTCTGGGGAAAAGAGAGGATTTTTTTAAAAATAAGAGTATCTCTGTGTTACTGCCAACTCTTTGGCAAGTCTGCAGAAGAAAATTTGAAAACTAGAAGTTTAAGTTAACTTGTTTTTTAAAACACGCAGGGGTTTACTTCTCTCACATAAATCTAGAGCAGAAGTTTACAGTATAGTCTCTGGGCCCCTGAAGATCCCTGACTCTTTTTCAGGGGGCCCATAAAGTCAACTTTTTTCTAATTATACTAAGGTTAATTTTATTTTTCCTTTTTCCTAGGTTAGCATTTGCATTAATGGTTTTAAAGTACTGGTAGATAAATCTGCTGCTACTTTAATCAAGGAAGTAGTGGTGATGGTTTAGTCACTCAGTCGTGTCTGACGCTTGCTACTCCCTGGACTGTAACCCACCTGGCTCCTTTGTCCATGGGATTTTCCAGGCAAGAATACTGGAATGGGTTGCCATTTCCTTCTCCAGGGGATCTTCCTGACCCAGGGGTCGAACTCGGGTCTCATACATTGCAGGGAGATTCTTTAATGACTGAGATACCAGGGAAGCTCAATTAAGGTAGTGAGTATCCATAAAATATTTATACCATGTGTGATGGCACTCTTGAGTAAAACAAGTTATGTGGTTATGAAAAATAGTAACTATTTTATGGAATGTCAATTTCAACTGTAAAAAAAACTGACAAATACTAGTTTTGTAGGCTTTGTTATTTCTAAGACAGATTCTTGAAAATAAATAAAGTGTGCTTTGTAACACAAAGGAAAAGAACTAAAAATACATGCTGTAAATGATAAAATTTGAGCTTTAAGTCTTTGGAGAACTTGTATCTACCATCTTGACAGCTTCCAAATACCAAATTTTCCCAAAAAGATTAGTGATGACATTAACAAATGTACATTTTTATATTTTATAGTGAAATATGTCAGCCCTAAATAAACTAGGGTTTTCCAATCTCAGCACTGTAGACATTCGGGGCTCTATAATCCTTTGTTGTGCTCTGCAAAATGTTTCACGGTATCTCTAGCTTCTATCCAGTAGATGTCAGTAGCAGTCCCAGAGTTTGACAACCAAACCTGTAAACATTGCCATATATTTCCTGGAGAATAAAATCATACCCTGCTAGGCCCTACTGAGTTAGGTAACTCAGTAAATAGTTATTTTCCAAATGGCCAATGTGTGACATTACAAAGTCATACATGAGTTCAAGATCCATTTGCGGAATGAGACAGACAAATAGATTTTGGTGGCTCAGACCATAAAGGATCTGTCTGTGATGCATCAGACCTGGGTTTGATCCCTGGGTTGAAATGATCCCCTGGAGAAGGAAATGGGCTACCCACTCCAGTATTCTTGCCTGGGAAATCCCATGAACAAAGGGGCTTAGCAGGCTGCAGCATAGGGTTACATAGAGTTGGACATCACTGAGCAACTTACACTTCCACTTTTTCAACAGATTTTGATATAAAAACAAAAAGTGTATGAATATGGTTTCAGGTTCTACATTGCAACTAATCTCATTGAGTTTTGGTAGAGTATCAAAGAAAAATAGTCACAATTATGTGAGAAGACTTATTAAAGGTTTCTTTTTTTCCAAGTATGTATCATCTCTATGAAGCCAGATTTTCTTCAGAAACATCAACCAAAACAACATATTTCAGAAGATTCAATGTAGAAACAGATGTAAGGGTCCAGCTGTCTTTTTTCTCATCTTATGGTATTAAAAATACATAATATAAAATTTACCATTTTAAGTTCTGTGGCATTCAGTAATTCACATTTCCGTGCAAACTTCAGCTTCCTCCATCTCTAGAACTCTTCTCATATTCTCAAATTGACAGTTTGGACTCATTAAACAGTAACCAGCCATCTCCACCCCACTTCCTGCCCCTGGCAACAAGTATAATTTCTGTCAGTGTCTCTGTTTAACTACTCTAGGTGTCGCTTGTAAGTGGAACCAAATAGTATTTGTCCTTTTGTGACTGAATTACCTCACTTTGAATAATGTCTTCAAGGTTAATCAATGTTGTAGTATGTTTCAGAATTTCCTTCCTTCTTAAGGTTGAATGATATTCCATAGTACACATATAAATACCACATTTTGCTTAGTCATTCATCTGTGAATGAACATTGGATTTCTTTCACTTCTTGGCTATTGTGAATAATACTGCAACAAACATGGAGATGCAAATATCTCTTTTGAGATCCTGCTTTCAATTCTTTTGGTTATCTACCCCAAAATGGAATTGCTGGATCATATTGTAAGGCTATGTTTAATGTTTTGAAAAGTTGCCAAACTGTTTTCCACAGCAACTGTATCATTTTACATTCCCATCAGTAACCCGTAGGAGTTCTGGTTACTCCACATTATTGCCAACACTTGTACTCTGTTTTTTGAATAGTAATCATCCTAGTGTCTGTGACTTGGTACCTCATTGCAGTTTAACTTGCATTTCCCTAATGATGAGTGATACTGAACATCTTTTCATGTGCTTATTGGTCATTTGTATACCTTGCTTGAAGAAATGTCCACTAAATTCCTTTGCCTATTTTTTAAAAATATTCACTTTTATTTATTTATTTGGCTATGTCAGATCTCAGTTGGGGCATGGTGAATCTTTAGCTGTAGCAATGTGGGATCTAGTTCCCCGGACCACCAGTTAGACCCAGGCTACCTGCAATGGAAGCATGGAATCTTAGACACTGGACGACCAGGGAAGTACCCCTTTGCTCATTTTAAAATCTGGATGCCTGTTTATTTGTTGTTGACCTACAGCAATTTTTTATTCATTCTGGATCTTAATCCCTTATCAGACATATGATTTGCAAATATTTTGTGGATTGTCTTTTCACTCTATTATTACTATTCTTTGACGGACAGAAGTGTTAAATCAGTTCAGTTCAGTTCAGTTCAGTTGCTCAGTCGTGTCCGACTCTTTGCAACCCCATGAACCGAAGCGCACCAGGCCTCCCTGTCCATCACCAACTCCCGGAGTCCACCCAAACCCATGGCCATCAAGTTGATGATGCCATTCAGCCATCTCATCCTCTGTCATCCCCTTCTCCTCCTGCCCTCAATCTTTCCCAGCATCAGGGTCTTTTTCAGTGAGTCAGCTCTTTGCATCAGGTGGCCAAAGTATTGGAGTTTCAGCTTCAACATCAGTCCTTCCAATGAACACCCAGGACTGATCTCCTTTAGGATGGACTGCCTGGATCTCCTTGAAGTCCAAGGGACTCTCAAGAGTCTTCTCCAACACCACAGTTCAAAAGCATCAATTCTTTGGCGCTCTACTTTCTTTCTAGTCCAACTCTCACATCCATACATGACCACTGGAAAAACCATAGCCTTGACTAGACGGACCTTTGTTGGCAAAGTGATGTCTCTGCTTTTTTTTTTTTTTTTTTTTCAAGTGGTATAATTTTTTTTGTTGTTGTTCTTTTTTTTTTTTTTTATTATTGTTTTTGCCATACATTGTCATGATATCACCATGGGTTTACATATGCTTCCCCTCCGGGTCCCCCCTCCCTCCTCCCTCCCCCCCGGGAAATCTCGCTGCACCAGTCCCGAGCATCAATCCTGGGCTGGCGATTGATTAGACACATGACAATTAACATGCTTCAATGCCCTTCTCCCATATCATCCCACCCTTACCCTCATCCACAAAGTCCACAAGTCTCTTCTATACATCTGCGTTCCTTTTGTTGTCTCCCATGTTGGGTTCTCATTACTGTCTTTCTAAATTCCATATATATGTGTTAATATACTGTATTGTTGTTTTTGCTTCTGGCTTACTTCACTCTGGATAATGGGCTCCAGTTTCGTCCATCTGAGTAGAATTGCTTCAAATGAATTTTTTTTTAATGCTGAGTAATATTCCATTGTGTATATATACCACAGCTTTCTTATCCATTCGTCAGTTGATGGGCATCTAGGTTGCTTCCATGTCCTGGCTATTGTAAACAATGCAGCGATGAACATTGGGGTGCACGTGGCTCTTTCAATTCTGGTTTCCTCGGTGTATATGCCCAGAAGTGGGATTGCCGGGTCATATGGCAGGTCTGTTTGCAGCTTTTTAAGGAACCTCCACACTGTTTTCCATAGTGGCTGTACTAGTTTGCATTCCCACCAACAGTGTAAGAGGGTTCCCTTTTCTCCACATCCTCTCCAGCATTTATTGCTTGTAGACTTTTGGATGGCAGCCATTCTGACTGGTGTAAAGTGGTACCTCATTGTAGTTTTGATTTGCATTTCTCTGATAATGAGTGATGTTGAGCATCTTTTCATGTGTTTGTTAGCCATTTTTATATCTTCTTTGGAGAAATGTCTGTTAAGTTCTTTGGCCCACTTTTTAATTGGGTTGTTTATTTTTCTAGAATGGAGCTGCAGGAGTTGTCTCTGCTTTTTAATATGCTGTCTAGGTTGGTCATAACTCTCCTTCCAAGGAGTAAGCGTCTTTCAATTTCATTGCTGCAATTACCATCTGCAGTGATTTTGGAGCCCAGTTAAATATTGAAGTCCAATTTATCCATTTTTTTTTCTCTTTTGTTGCCTGTGCTTTCGATGCCATGTACAAGAAATAATTAATAACTGTCAAAAGAACATCATGAAGCTTCACGCCTATGTTTTCTTCTAAGAGTTTTATAATTTTACCTCTCACATTTAGGTTTTTTGATCCGCTTTGAATTAATTTATGTATGTGCTGTTAAGTCCAAGGTCCAGTTTTATTCTTTTGCATTCCCAGCACTGTGGGAAAGTCTCTCCCTTCCTCATTGAATGCCTGCATTAACAGATGAGCATTTGCCATCGATTTTTGGTGAATTCCAATTTTATCTCCGTTAATAGAATTCCATTCTTCTCATCAGCATTATAGACATTCTTTTCCTTGTATTATAGACTCAGTCGTTATTACTGTATTTTTAGTTTCGTCAATATAAAATTGGGGAAGGGGCGGTATTTCAGGACTGAGGGGAGCGACGACTTGTGCGGTCACCGAGGGGACCGCGGCGGCCCCCGCTGGAGCGTCTGGCCGTCGAGGGCTCGGGGAGGGTCCTGGCCCTCTCGGAAGGCGCAGTGCTGCGAGGCCGGGAGCGGGGGGCCCGGGCGCTCCGCGCCGCGCCGGTGAGACGCCGACCCGGGGACGCGGGCGGGAGTTCCCAGCGCGGCCTGAGGGAAGCGGTGCGGCCCCGGCGCCGTCGGCGCATGCGCATCGCCGCGCCGCAGCCAGCGCGGCGCGGCCGCCATTGCTGGGAGGCCCTCTGGCCCCAGCGGCTGGTCCAGCCCCGGGGGCCCCGTCCCCGGGCGTCATTGGCTCAGGCTGCAGGGCCCGCATCACCTTCTCCCGCCTCGGCCGGGACGGGCGGCGGCGGCGGCGGCGTCAGGGGGCGGAGCCGCCCGCGGCGCCCTTTGTCTGCGCCGGCGGTGAGTGCGGCGCCCGCGGCCGGCGGCGGGCGAGGGGGCTGGGCGGGCGGGGGCCCGGGGCGCGGAGCCCTCCGCTCCGAGCCCCCAAGCGGCGTCCTGCGGCTCCTCGGACCCCCTGTTCCCCTTTCATGGGAGGGCCTCCGCATTCCCGAGATTACAAACCTATTTTCCTCTTATATTTTCTGCAATTTATTTTTGTATAGGCGTGGGTGGGTGTCATTTTTGGAAAGGTTTTCCCATCTCAAGAGTATTAAAAGATTCACGTTTATTTTCTTCTAATACTTTTAAAGGAATTTTAAAATAGTTTTTTTTTTACATTTTAACCTATTGGATATTAATTTTGTGATAACCTGTAAGATAGAAAAATGCCTTTTTCCCTGGTGATCTTGCCGTCATCTCTTTACCCACTGAATTGAAATGACTCTTATCGTCTATCCTACAGACGTTTGTATGCTCACATCTGTTTCTAGACTCTTACTCTGCTCTCACAGTTTCTGCAGTGATACCATTTTAATATAAAATAAGCTTTAATATGTGGCAGAGCAGATCCCATAATTGTCTTTTGATTTAATGAGCTTTCTGTTTCTTTTACTTACTTTGAATTGTGCGAAATATTAAAGGTACAAAAATTACCATTTTCTAAGAGACAGAGTTGATTATGGCACTTAGTAGGTGCTCTTATTAAATGGAGAATATTGAAAATCACTCTTTTGCTGAAGGCTTTTGTATACTTCCCTGATGCCATCAGGATAATGTTTTAGTTTCTTGGCAGTGACCTTAAAGCCCTTTTTTTCCAAGGAGCAAGCATATTTTAATTTCATGGCTGCAATCATCATCTGCAATGATTTTGCTTGCTCCCTGGAAGAAAAAGTATGACAAACCTATACAGCATGTTAAAAAGCAGAGACATTACTTTGCCAACAAAGGTCCGTCTAGTCAAAGCTGTGGTTTTTCAGTAGTCATGTATGGATGTGAGGGTTGGGCTATTAAGAAAGCAGAGTGCTGAAGAATTGATGCTTTTGAACTGTGGTGCTGAAGAAGACTTGAGAGAATCTTGGACTGCAGGAGGTCAAACCAGTCAATCCTAAAGGAAATCAACCCTGAATATTCATTGGAAGGACTGATGCTGAAGCTGAAACTCCAATATTTTGGCCACCTGATACAAAGAGCCAGCTCATTGGAAAATATCCTGATGCTGGGAAAAATTGAAGGCAGGAGGAGAAGGGGACTATAGAGGGCAGAATGGTAGGATGGCATCCCCAATTTGATGGACTTGAGTTTGCACAAACTCCAGGAGTTGGTGAAGGACTGGGAAACCTGGCATGCTCCAGTCCATGGGGTTGCAGAATTGGCCATGACTGAGTGACTGGACAACAACAGCAAAGCCCTTTATGACCTTAATATTGCATACTGCTTTGCCTTCCGTCCTTGCACTTTACGTTGTAGGCATACCAAACTGCCAGGACAGGACCCAAAACCCTCTGGGGAAAATGCATGAATTAAATTATATCAAAATTTTATCAGAAAAGCCCATGTGCCAAATTTTTTGAAAAATATTTGCTGTATTTGAAAAGAACAAAGGGCTTAAAATTAGAGACCTAAAATACTTGCAACATGTGTTAGAGAAAGTATCCGTAATATGTGAAGAGACTCGTTGAAAAAAGAAAAGTGTGTGACTTCTCTGGCAATCCAGTGGCTGAGTCTGCTCTCAACAATGCAGGGGGCCCTGGTTCAACCCCTGATCAGGGAATTAGATCCCACATGCCACAACTAAGACCCAGCACAACCAAATAAATAATAAAGGTGAAAATCTTAACTTTTAAAAGAAAGGTGGACAAAGAATATGCACAGGCAATTTATAGATGAAATACAGGAAACCAATAAACAAAAAAAGTGCTTAACCTCAAAAGTAATTATAGAATGCAAATGAAGACAAAGATACTTTTCACCCTTTAGACTGGAAAAGTATATCAGTATTGGTACTAACAAAGTGTTGAGGCAAATGCAAAGGGGCAGGGTCCCGGTTGTACAACTGAGGAAGTATTTGGAGTGTCAGTGTGACTACACTTAGTAAAATGTTGGGTTCACTCTGTGGCTCGGAAATTCTGTTCTATGATCTGTCCTGCTGAAATACTTGCACAGGTGCTCAGGGATGTGTGTACAAAGATGTTCGTTACAGTATTGTTTGTAATTTGAGAAATGGATACCGCTTAAATGCTAACTATGAGTGTGGATAAACGTATTGTGGTAGATCTGTACAGTGTAATATTGTGCTGCTATAAAATTAGAATGAGTTAGTTTATTACGAAGTTAATAAAAAGAAAAATCTCCATTTCCAAAGGTATGTTTTATGGAACCCTATTCCCATCAGATGCCATAAAAAGTACTCTCAAACTACCTATATTTGTATACAATGTGTAATATACTTGAAATATCCCTCATTCCCTTGGGTTCATAGGAGGAGAAACTTGTCTTCCTAACATGGTTAGTGCCGTTTTTGTTGTTGTGAATATGTGGTTTTCAGGTGATTGGGTTTGATTGAAACCCCAAGACATTCTTGTAAGTTCGACCTGGCTCTTCAAACCATGGGACCTTTTTAGAGTTTTTGCTTGATAAAATAAGGACCTGATCTTTAAAGTGCTTTTAAATTATTCTTGAAAGATCTTATTAGTGAAAACTGGTTGTAAAATGTTAGATTCCTGGCATGTCTTGCCTTTCTTTCTTCTTATTACTTCTCAGAAATGATTTTATTCTTTGTTTCTATCAGTAGTTTTTGAGAGGAGTTTTTCAGGTCAACTTTGGTGAACAGAGAACAAATGTATTCTCATGATTATTAACAGATCAATACCTTTTATTCTGTTATTGGTGCTGGTGAAATGCCTGTTTTTTCATTCTTTCTGAGAAGAAAGCCACTCTATTTGAAAGTCCTTCTGTGGGAAAGGACCACATGTTTTCTGTTCCTAGAAGAGGGTGGGAGAGGACTAAAGCTAAATTTGCTGTGATTGCTGCTTCTGTATCTCTCTGCTCTTTGAGAAATTCTAAAACTGCTTTTTTGATTGTTTTAATGAATTCCTCATCCTACGGTGCTCTGTCTTTATCAATGAATAGTGTGTATGTCTCTTTTTAGACTCCATAGGTCTCTAGGGGACCAACACTGCTGGAGTTCTTCCTCTGACTCTGATGCATCTCATTACAGATGCTCAGCCTGAAATCGTATCTTTCAAGATCTCTGCCGGGAGGCAGATTCGAATATCATAGTGACGTATGTACATGTAGGATTGATACCTTTAGTGGAGAAAAAACAACAACAGTGTAATAGTCAACTTCAGGAACCTCCACATCTCAACTCCACATGAACAAGGCAAGATCCTGAGAGTGGCTGCCCTGGGAAGCAGAAATCACTCTCATGGATATCCACTGGCTCCTGACCCTCTCATGAGATCAGGCACCTTTAATACCTGGGAGTGGCTGTTGCCTTTAAGGCACTGGAAAGTCAGCCTTCAGGGGCTGACCTGGCTGCTGAAGCTCTTAGAACTGGTACGTCTCCTGGCCTTCGTGCCCGAAGAGAACAAGGCTTTGGTGACATTACAACTGAAGGACTGCAAAAAGGTGCAGTCATCCAGGTACTCAAAAAGGAAGGTGAACATTCTGAAAAATGAAAAGAGTGAAATCTCCTTTCTGTATTGGAAGGGTCATCTTTTTAGTCATTTTTAATGTTTATTTTTATTTATTTATTTTTGGCTGTGCTGGGTCTTCCTTTGCTGTGTGCAGGCTTTCTGTAGTTGCAGCGAGCAGGGGCTACTCTCTAGTTGCAGTGTGTGGGCTTCTCATTTCGGTGGCTTCTGTTGTTGCCGAGCAGAGGCTCTACAGTGCACAGGCTTCAGTAGTTGCAGCTCATGGGCTCTAGAGCACGGGCTCAGTAATTGTGGTGCACGGGCTTAGCTGCCCCACGGCATGTGGGATCTTTCTGGATCAGGGATCGAACCTATGTCTCTTGCATTAACTGGGGAATTCTTTACCAGTGAGCCAGCAGGAAAGCCATAGAAGGATCATCTTTTTTTTCATTGTTTTTTAAAATTAATTTATTTTTTAATTGAAGGATAATTGCTTTACAGAATTTTGTTGTTTTCTGTCAGACATCAACATGAATCAGCCATAGGTGTATGTATGTCCCTTCCCTCTTGGACCTCCCGCCCATCTCCCTCCCCATCCCACCCCTCTAGGTTGATACAGAGCCAGTGTTTGAGTTCCCTGAGACATACAGCAAATTCCCATTGGCCATCTGTTTTACATATGGTAGTGTAAATTTCCATGGTACTCTCTCCATACATCTCACCCTCTCCTCCCCTCTCCCCATGTCCATAAGTCTGTTCTCTATGTCTGTTTCTCCACTGCTGCCTTGCAAACAAATTCATCAGTACCATCTTTCTAGATTCCATATATATGCGTTAGTATACAATATTTATCTTTCTCTTTCTGACTTATTTCACTCTGTATAATAGGCTCACCCACTTCATTAGAACTGACTCAAATGCATTCTTTTTTATGGCTGAGTAATATTCCATTTGTAGATGCACCACATACACTTCTTTATCCATTAGTCTGTCAATGGACATCAGGTTGCTTCCATGTTCTAGCTATTGTAAACAATGCTGCAATGAACATTGGGGTACATGTTCATTGTACACGTCCGTGTCTTTTTCAATATTTGTTTCCTCATGGTATATGCCTATGAGTGGAGTAGAAGGATCATCTTAAAGAGAGTGGAGGAGGTGCCTGAACTTTGAGTTTAAGGATGAGTTTATGCCCTTAAAGAGTAAGAATAACTCCTCAACATATGTTCTCTGCATCACATCATCTCAGTGGTTCTTATCTGCCACTTGGAATCATTTGCAGACTTTAGAATTTAAAATGCTGTTGCCCAGGCTCACCTGAGATTGTTAAATCCAAATCTCAGGGAAGAGGGGCTGAGCACTGGCATCTTTTTAAAATCCCCCCCACCAAGTGAGTAGCTAGTGCTGGAAACTAGTGAGCACCCCTGAGCTTCCCATATGTCACAACAAGTGGAGTTGTACCACAGAGGCGAGACAGCCATACTTTAAATTCCTCAGTGTAATAGAGGAACAAGAATGTCACAGTTACGCCACCCAGCGTTTAGGCTTACGTCTTAGAGGGCTTCTCTCTAAACCACGTGCCATCCTGATACAAGACAAAAGGTGCAAGATTTAGGTATAGCCTTACTATCACTCCTTGACAAGATTCTTCTCTTCTTTTCACAGGAATGCCCTCTCAGGATGCCGTACTTTCCCGGGAAGGAAACACAGAAAAGGAAGTGAATGTTGGATCACAGACAGCCATGTCTCAGGTAAATTCAGTTTTGTTTGTTTTTTTTAATAATTTTTTTTTTTTTTTTGGCTGTGTTAGGTCTTTGTTGCTGCTGTAGGGGCTCTTCTCCTGCTGTGGCAGGTGGGAGCTACCCTCTGGTTGCAGTGTGCAGACTGCTCATTGCGATGGCTCCTCTTGTCACAGAGCATGGGCTCTGGGGAACACAGGCTCCGAAGTTGCAGCTCCCAGGCTCTAGAGCACAGGCTCAGCAGTTGCAGTGCACAGACTTAGTTGCTCCAAGGCATGTGGGACCTTCCCAGATGAGGACTCAAAGCCATTTCTCCAGCATTGGCAGGCAGGTTCTTTACCACAGAGCCACCAGGGAAGCCCCAGGAAAGTTGTTTTCCTCTCCTCTGAAATGCCATGGTGGTTCGCAGAATGTAGGTACTTTTATTTTTCAATTCTCAGAAGAACTAAGCCCCCCAAGTCCAGAGCCCTTGAGATTCTTGTGACAGATGTGACATATCTGTATGTGGTGTTTCCCACTCACCTTCCGTACCTCTTTATAGCTCTTCTCGCCTTCAGCATTTTTAATGTAGCCCACCAGGCTCCTCTGTCCATGGAATTTTCCAGGCAGGAATACTGGAGTGGGTTGCCATTTCCTGCTCCAGGGGATCTTCGCGGCCTAGAGATCAAACCCACATCTCCTGCATCTTCTGTATTGGCAGGCGGATTCTTTAAATCACCCTTCCCTTAAGCAGCTCACTAGGATTTAAACACCTGCCATTCAGCCTTCAAACAGTGAATGATGCCCATGTTACTGACCACTTGGAGGTAATGAAATTAATGTACCTGAGGACCTCTGCTGCCACAAGTTAATGTGACAAATTAAGCCAACTTCAGCATCAGTCCTTCCAGTGAATATTCAGGACTGATTTCCTTTAGAATTGACTGATTTGATCTCCTTGCTATATCCAAGGGACTCTTAGGAAAGTCTTCTCAAACACCACAGTTAGAAGGCATCAGTTCTTCAGTGCTTAACCTTCTTTATGATCCAACTCTCACATCCATACATGACTACTGGAAAAACCATAGCTTTCATTCTGTGGACCTTTGTCAGTGAAGTGATGTCTCTGCTTTTTAGTATGGTGTCTAGGTTTTTCATAGCTTTTCTTCCAAAGGACAAGCATCTTTTAATAACATACTCTATAATTTGTCCAGTCATCATCCTATTGTCTACTTTCCCCTGCTGAAGTTTCATAAAGGAAGACAATTTTAGTCTCTCTTGTTCACTAGTATATCTCAAGCCCTATAGGTGGCACATAGGAAGCACTGAATAAATATTTGTTGAACAAATAGGAACGTTGCATATGATAAAGGTCACATCTCAAGTCAGTGGTGAAAAGATGGTTTATTCAGTAATGGATGATATTTCTGTGGAGCCATGTGGAAAAAGATGAAGTTGAATCCATATGTCATATTTTACATTAGAACTATTTTCAAATTGATCAAATATTTAAATTTAAATATGTTTTATTTAGTTTTTGTGAAAAACTAAGCCACAGAAGTTACACAGGAAAAAAATGGGAGAATTCCTTTATAACTTACAACTGAGAATCCAGAAGCCATAAAAGAAAACATCGATGAGCGAGAGAGGGACACGAGAGACAGAGAGAGAGAGAGAGCCAGCTGAGCAAAGGGCAAAAGACAGAAAGGAAAAGGTTATTTTTGGAATCATAAAGGGCATCCAGGAGAGTTAGTGGAGCCCTAAAGGACCTTTCACAGGACTTAAAGGATAATAACGAAAATCTTGTCATGAGCTGAAGAAAGGGGACACTTGAAGAAGGAATTTTGGTTAACACTGTCACCTTCAGTAACAAGAAAAATAGGAACTATACTTAATGGATTCAATGATATATTTAAGGAGATTTTCAGGTAGAAGATCGAAAGTGCCAGCTGTCAGCTTCTGGCTGGTTAAAGTAAAATGTGAGAGGAAAAGATAAACTAAATAAAGAACCATTACATATAAAGGAAGCAGACATGAAAATATGCTCAACATCTTTAATCATCAGGGAAATGCAAATCGAAACCACAGTGCGCTGTCTCCTCACACCTGTCAGAGTGGCTGTCATCAAAAAGAACAGAAGTAACAAAATTTGGCGAGGGTGTAGAGAGAAGAGAACCCTCATACGCTGTTTGTGGCAGTGTAAATTGGTTCAGCCACTATGGTAAACAGTATGGAGGTTTCTCAAAAAACTAAGAGTAGACCTATCACATGACCCGGCAGTTCTACTCCTGGGTATATACTCCCCCCCAAAACACTAAAACACTAATTCAGAAAGATACATAAACCCCAGTGTTCAGAGACATTATTTACAGTTGCCAAGACATGAAAGCAACCTCAATGTCCATGAAGAGATGAAAGGATAAGGATGTGGTGTATGTATACAATGAAATTACTCCTGAGTCATAAAAAAGAATGAAATTTTGCTATTGCAGCAACATGGATGAACTTGGAGGGCATTATGCTAAGTGACATAAGTCAGAGAAAGACAAATACTGTATGATACCACTTTTATGTGAAATCTAAAAAATGCAACAAACCAGTGAATAAAACAGAAAAGAAGCTGACTTGTAGATACAGAGAGCAAACTAGTGAGAACCAGTGGGGGAAGAGAATGGGGAAGGAACAATACAAGACATAGGGGATTAAGAGGTACAAACTATTATGTATAAAATAAGCTACAAGAATCTACAACACAGGGAATATAACCAATATTTCATAATAACTATAAATGGAGTATAACCTTTAAAATTCATGAATCACTACGTTGTACACCTGTAACTTATACAATATTGTACATCAATAGTATTTCAGTTTTTTTAAATGTCAAAAAAATAAATATAAAGGAGCTAGAAATTACTGAGTTTGAAAATAAAACTGTTTCTCATTCACATCTCAACATGTGCCCAGCTCAGCTACATTATAGAATTGCTCTGAATTGCGGTTCACTTGAATGGGAGTGTCTATGGCAGTTATTTCTATGAGTTTCCCCCCACTTCGAGTTTGTGAAGGATAGAGGGTGGGACCAAATACCTATTTCTTCAGCTCACAGAAAGAAGAATAGAGAGAAAGCTTTCAAGGAACCATAACTGAGGAACTATACTCCAAGAGCCTCATTTGCCTGTGGACCTGGTGTAGATGATAAGATCCCAGACTTCAAATTGATGCCATAACGGGATGAAACACAGGGGTCTTGAGGAAGATGAGTGAAACTTGCATGAGGAAGGGATGTGAATATTTACCTTCAGAGGGTAAACAGTAGCAGGTTGTATTTTCTGAAAATGGCATAATTTCTCCCATTCCATAGGCTCCTCTTATACTGATTTAACTACTCTATCAGGAGAGGTATGATTGTGTTCCTTCCCCTTGGATCTGGCTTATGACTGTGGTAGAACTGAAGCCACGTGACTCTTGAGGCTGGATGAAGAAAGGTGGTTCTCTTGGGAATTTTGCATTTGGCATCCAGCTGCCATGCCATGAGGAAGCCCAGGCAGCCTGTGGACAGGCTTGTATGGAGAGGACCAAAGACACTGTCCGAGCTCCCAGCTTTCAGCCAGCACCGACTTGCCAGCCACATGAATGAGCCTCTTAAAAGTGAATCCTACAGCCCCAAGTTGAGCCTCCCATCTGAAACAAAATGGAACAAAGAGGAGATACTCCTGCTGAATCCTGCCCATGTTACAGATTCTGTGAATAAAATAAATGATTGTTGTTGTTTTGAGCCACTAAATTTGGTGGTACTTTGTTATGCAGCAATTGATACCAGCCCTACAGAGGTCAGCTTGACAATATGTATCAAAATTGCAGATTCATATACTCTTTTGCCAGACATCTAGTGGGAAATAGATTCTAGAGATAGACTTATATGCAATAGCAAAATAATATACATTCAAGATAGTTCATTGCAGCATGATTTATAGTAACAAGAGAGTAGAAAATAGCTAAAATGCCTGTTAGTAGACTAGTTACATAAGTTGTGGGACATTCACACAATACCACACAGCTATAAAAAAAAGGAGGAGGAAAAAAATCTATGAACTGATGTGGAAGGATTTCCAGTATAAACTGGTCAGTGAAAAAAATCAGAAGCTGAAGATTACCTATAATATGCTACTTTGTGCAAGAAAGAAGAGGAAACAGAAATATATAAATGTATCAAATACTTGTTTGAGGGAAAAGAGACATTGGAAGGATAAACTTCCATCTAATGAGATTGGTTACTTCTAGGACTTAGACAGAAACAGGATGAAAAGAAGGGGATGGAGGTGGGAAGTATGCAAGGAGGGCTTAAAATTGAAAATAAACAGAAATAAGTGAGCCAGACTATATTTCAAATTACTGATATAACCACACTGAAAAGGAGTTAACTTTTGAAACTAAATCATTACTTGTATTCTATGTCCTCAGGCTAAAAGCAAAACAATTCTCAATACTGAACTCTCATTTGTAGGCTTGTTCTGTGCAGAGGCATGTTCCCTGGTAGCTCAGCTGGTGAAGAATCCGCCAGCAATGCAGGAGATGCCAGTTTGATTCCTGGGTTGGGAAGATCCCCTGGCAAAGGGATAGGCTTCCACTCCAGTATTCTTGGGCTTCCTTGGTGGCTCAGACTGTGAAGAATCTGCCTGCAATGCTGGAGACCTGGGTTCAGTCTCTGGGTTGGGAAGATCCCTTGGAGGAGGGCAAGGCAACCTACTCCAATATTCTTGCCTGGAGAATCCCCATGAACAGAGCAGCCTGGTGGGCTACAGTCCTTGGGGTTGCAAAGAGTCGGACATGACTGAACAACTAAGCAATATCAAAACCACTTTCTTTACAATCTAGAATTGAGCAAATAAGTAAACACATTGTCCATAATTTTGTTGTTATTGTTCAGTCACTCAGTTCAGTTCAGCTCAGTCATATCTGACTCTTTGTGACCCCATGGACTGTAGCACGCCAGGCTTCCCTGTCCATCTCCAACTGCTGGAGCTTGCTCAAATTCATGTCCATTGAGTCGGTGATGCCATCCAACTATATCATCCTCTGTCATCCCCTCCTCCTCCTGCCTTCAGTCTTTTCCAGCATCAGGGTCTTTTCCAGTGAGTCAGTTCTTTGCATCAGGTAGCCAAAGTATTGGAGCTTCAGCTTCAGCATCAGTCCTTCCAATGAATATTCAGGACTGATTTCCTTTAGGATTGACTGGTTGGATCTCCTTGCAGTACAAAGGACTCTCAAGAGTCTTTTTCAACACCACAGTTCAAAAGCATCAGTTCTTCGGCACTCAGCTTTCTTTATGGTCCAACTCTCACATCCATACATGACTACTGGAAAAACCATAGCTTTAACTAGATGGGGGCTTCCCTGATAGCTCAGTTGATTAAGAATCTGCCTGCAATGCAGGAGACCCCAGTTTGACTCCTGCATTAGGAAGATCCATTGAAGGGAATGGCCACTCACTCCAGTATTCTTGTCTGGAGAATTCCATGGACTGTATAGTTCATGGGGTTGCAAAGAGTCAGACACGACTGAGTGACTTTCACTTTTCACTTTGACTAGATGGACCTTTGTCAGCAAAGTAATGTGTCTTGTCATAGCTTTTCTTCCAAGGAGCAAGCATCTTTTAATTTCATGGCTGCAGTCACCATCTGCAGTGATTTTGGAGCCCAAGGAAATAAAGTCTGTCACTGTCTCCATTGTTTCCCCATCTATTTGCCATGAAGTGATGGGACTGGATACCATGATCTTAGTTTCTTAAATGTTAAGTTTTAAGCCAACTTTTTCACTCTCCTCTTTCACTTTCATCAAGAGGCTCTTTAGTTCACGTTTGCTTTCTGCCATTAGGGTAGTGTCATCTGCACATCTGAGATTATTGGTATTTTTCCTGGCAGTCTTGATTCCAGCTTGTGCTTCATCCAGCCTGGCATTTCGCATGTGCTCTGCATATAAGTTAAATAAACAGGGTGACAATATACAGCCTTGACATACTCCTTTCCCAATTTGGAACCAGTCCATTGTTCCACGTCCAGTTCTCACTGTTGCTTCTTGACCTGTATACAGGTTTCTCAGAAGGCGAGTAAGATGGCCTGGTATTCCCATCTCTTGAGGAATTTTCCACAGTTTATTGTGATCCACAGAGTCAAAGGCTTTCACGTAGTCAATGAAGCAAAAGTAGATGTTTTTCTGGAATTCTCTTGAGGGGAATTATAAGGTAAGAGAGATATGGGTCAGGGAAGGGAATTACAAATATGAGAAGAGAGGATAGAATGAACCCTGCTATGTTAGATTAGATTTAGAGGTATCAGTATGTTTGTTTTTTTTAACCAGTTGATCTCTTGATCCATGGAATCACTAAACACAGGGTTGTATATGGAGTTGTGTGTGTATACAGGGTTGTATATGGAGTTGTGTGTATATACAGGGTTGGATAGGAAGTTGTGTGTGTATACAGGGTTGTATATGGAGTTGTGTGTATATACAGGGTTGGATATGGAGTTGTGTGTGTATACACAGGTGTTTTTCTGGAATTCTCTTGCTTTTTCTATGATCCAACGGATGTTGGCAATTTGATGTTGAGTCGCTCAGTTGTATCCAACTCTCTTGTGACCCCATGGACTTCAGCCCACCAGGCTTCACTGTCCATAGGATTTCCCAGGCAAGAATATTGGAGTGAGTTGCTTTGCCCTCCTCCAGGGGATCTTCCCAACCCAGGGATCGAACCCACATCTCCTGCATTACAGGCGGATTCTTTACTGCTGAGCCACCTGGGTAAGACAAGTCAGGTGTCTCATGGTCAGGGAAGGGAATTACAGATATGAGAAGAGAGGATAGAGTGAACCCTGCTATGTTGGATTAGATTTAGAGATAGCAGTATGGACCCATGGTGTTTTGTTTTTTTAAACCAGTCACTCTCTTGACCTATGGGTTTTAATAAATATCAGTAAATACAGGGTTGGATATGGAGTTGTGTGTATATATTCTCCTCTTTGTATCATTCCCCTCTTTGTATTCTCCATCATTGTATATATTCCCCTCTTTCCTAGATACAATCCCTGAGAGGGCCTAGAAGAAATGGTACTCCAGTAGCACTGGATGCAGCTAGTGCCCAGATCTTGGGGTCTAAGTGCCATTTTTCATTAAAAGGAACCAGGCATAGCACTTAAGGATTTGACCAACAGAGAAGAACATGACAGACTGCCTCCCTGTATCAGCTGGGGAAACAGAGCAGCTCAGTATTTGACCACTAGAAGGAATCAGGGATCCTTTGTCTACAGCACCACCTTTGACTCTTCCCCTAAGGGCACCTGTAAAGGAAGAAAAAACAAACAAAAAAAAGGTTTCTGGATGAGCAGGTATATGCTTGATGTTTCAGGAATCACTGACATTCCAGGACGTGGCTGTGGACTTCACCAGAGAAGAGTGGGACCAGCTGTACCCTGCTCAGAAGAACCTCTACCGAGACGTGATGCTGGAAAACTATAGGAATCTGGTTGCACTGGGTAAGGAGGGCATCTCTGTAAGTTGTGTCCTATTCTTTGGGACCCCATGGACTTCAACACGCCAGGCTCCTCTTTCCTTGACTATCTCCCAGAGTTTTCTCAAATTCACATCCATTGAGTTGGTGATGCTGTCTAACCATCTTATCCTCTGTCGCCCCCTTCTCTCTTTCTTTTTGGTCTTTCCCAACATCATGGTCTTTTCCAGTGAATTAACTCTTCTCATCAGGTGCCCATAGTATTGGAGCTTCAGCTTCAGCAGTAACAGTCCTTCCAATGAATATTCTGGGTTGATTTCCTTTGGGATTGACTGGTTTGATCTCCTTGCAGTCCAGGAGATTCTCAAGAGTCTTCTTCAGCACCACAGTTAGAAAGCATCAGGCCAGGATGGAAGAAAGCCAGTCAGTTGTGGAAACAAGAGACCTCTGTTTCCTGCTTTCTCCTCTGGTGAAATGTGTTGACTTTGAGATGGGTAGCTTTATCTTGCTGCCTCGGAAGCCTCCCCTTTCCAAATCCAAAGACCCTAAAGATAAAAAAGTTTGGAAATGAGTTCTGAGATTTTTGTTCCCTTTGTAAAATTCTAAGATACACATTTTCCACTTGAACAGGACATCAACTGTGTAAGCCAGAGGTGATCACTCAGTTGGAGCAGGAGGAGCGGTGGATGATGGGAAGAGTCAGCCCACGAGACACTCCAGGTGAGGAGAGAGCATTTGAGTATTTGTGCCTCAGTGAAGGAAAATAGTCACTTTTGAAATACTTAATGGAGTGTGCTCCGAACATCTCCCTCTGGGATTTTAAGGATATCAAGGCGTTTTTAATGGGTATGGTCCCTGGGTTGGGCCGATCCCCTGGAGAAGGAAATGGAAACCCACTCCAGTATTCTTGCCTGGGAAATCTCATGGACAGAGGAGCCCGGCGGGCTACAGTCCATGGAGTCCAAAAGAGTTGGACACGACTTAGCGACTAAACAGCAGCCACAGCAGAGGCCTTTTAAAAATTTCAATTCATATTTGACATTTTTCCAAAGTAGAAATGACTATTTTTTTCTGATTAAACAGATAAAATATATATACTTCCTATTTTAAAAATTTGCACAACACAAAAATTATTTTGAAACTTTTAGTTTGTTCATAAATACCTTGATATTGCAAATCTCCGCAAAGCACTTTCTTACTATTTTTTTGTTCATACATCCTTTCAGGATTCTTTAAATCATTTTCTTTTCCATATCAAAACCCCTGTACCATGTTTACCTGTTTTTCATTATTTTTGTCTTTTTATTATCAAACATGTTAAATTTGTCTAAAACCCATAGCCTTGGTTCTCAGTCTCTTGTTTATCTTTGTGACAGGATCCCTGTCATACCTATGTTATTAAAAATTTTTTCCTGGAGATTACTACTAAATTCCTACCAGTCAAGTCCGTGGCTACAACAAACCACCATTATCATGTTCTATGATCAGGTTGCATTTGACTGTGTTGACTTGACTCTTGAAAATTGTCTCGCACTTCGGCTTTCACACCATTCTTGCCTCTTGTAGCCTCTCTCCTGTCTCCCTACCTGTTCCTTTTTTTAATTAATTTATTTTTAATTCAAGGGTAATTGCTTTACAACCTTGTGCTGGTTTCTGCCATATATCATAGGTATCCTACCTGCTCTTTTAAATACCTTGTCTCACTCCTTATTCTTCTAAAGGCACATATTTATTATGGACTTGGTGTTCATTCTGCAGTACTGTGCTTTTGAGTGGCTTCTCTGAGTCATTTTTCCATTTCTACATTTCTAGCCTCAGTATTTCATGTACATTCTCTTCCCAGAGTTTAGATTATATTTTTGTTATGAATGTCATACTGTTATTTTAATCAAGTATTTCAAACCCTGGACCTATTGACTCTCTACTCCTTTAAACCATCCTACTAAATATGAGACTTCATGACCAAAAAAAAAAAAGAAAAGCAAAATCCCAAAATCTTAGCTCCCTTTTGTTGGCATACCACCTATAGTGCTCTGCCTGGTTATGTTAGGAAACAGTGGACTGATGGGTATGTGCCAGATACCGAGTCATTAAGCCAAGATAACGTACCTCATCTTGATTCTTTGCTCAGACACCTTGTTTCATCATTTGGGCTTAATTTTCTGTCATTCAAACTTGAGCTTTCTGAAGCTGACTCTTGACTCAGTTGTCTGTCTTGCTTTTAGTGCTGTCAGTTATCTTAGGTAGGAAAACTTATTCCTTTTTCAGCCTCATTGAACCTAAATTTTTAGCCTGACAGGTGCTGCATCCCAGTGCTCTAAACCCTGTTTAAAGGCTGATAATTAAAACCGTTTCTCAAGAGCCCCTAGCACTCTTCCTGACAATGATGAGTAACATTATTTCCACAAACTTTCCTATCCTGGAACCTGGAGAATAGGAAACTAAAGAAGGAAAATGAAAAACTCCCTTTTCAGGCAAATTGCCAATGTAGGTGCCCACACAGAAACCTGAGCTGTTCTTTCCCACAGGTACACATGGTGCCATGTGAAGGAGCCGTACTGTCTCCCATTATGTCCCTACCCAAAGACTCCCATCTCAAGAAAATAATTACTACACTTGAAAATTTCCAGGTAATTCCCTTTCAGTTCAGTGGTTAGGACTCAGTTCTTTCACTGGCAGGGCCCAGGTTCAGTCCCTGGTTTGGAATTTAAGATCCTGCAAGCTGTGCAGCATGGCCAAAATAGAAAAGAAATTTCTAGACTTCATTATCAGCTGTACCTGGGTGGTCAAGGCTTTTGGTCCACAGATGAGGTTGAATAAGTGGTTTCTTTGTATCCTCCTTGTCAGGGCAGGCAGCCTAGCAGTGTCCTCCAAGGAGACTGCTTGCATTTTTGCATTTTCCTGTGAGACACAATCAATTGTTTCTCTTATAAGGATGTGGTAAAATGTTTCTTTTGATGGAGGAACTGAGAATGATCTGGTTTGTGCAACCTCATTCTGGTTTGCCCTCCAGGGTATTACTTGTCTTCGACATTAGCTGATGTCTATTTAATATCTAGCTAGAAATTCTCTTCCTAGCTAAGGTGAGACATGGGAAATGTCTGATGGATCTAGCAATGAAAAGGTTAGGAATGATATTAATGAGAGAAGTGACAGTTAATTAGCAAAACAGTCAGTTTGTACGTTGCTAAGAAAACAGGAGGTTAAAAAAAAAAAAGTAGAGCTAGTAGTTGGACTTCCCTAACAGTTCAGGAGTTAAGACTCCACACTTCCACTCCAGGGGTTTGATCCCTGGTCAGGGAACTAAGGTCCCGCATGCTGCTGGTACAGCCAAAAATTGAAACACAGTACAGCTAGTACATATATGGTACTTCTTACAAGAAGCTCAAATGAGAAGGTGAAGCAAAAAAAGAGGGTGACTTCTAGACTAGGAAGAAAGTGAAAGTGGCTCAGTTGTATCCAAGTCTTTGTGACCTCATGGACTATACAGTCCATGAAATTCTCCAAGCCTGAATAAATGAAGTGGGTAGCTATTCCCTTCTCCAGGGGATCTTCCCAACCCAGGGATTGAACCCATGTCTCCCACATGGCAGGCAGATTATTTACCAGATGAACCAGGTAGCTAGACTAGAAGGCAGTGTCAAAATAGGAATGATTTCAGCTTGTTTGAAGTGCTGAATGGAAGGGGTCAGGGAGAGTGTAAGTAGAAAATAGAAAAGATGGGGCAGGGTTCTAAAAGAGATGGGAATAGGATTAGCGACAAGGAGAGTAAGGTAGCCTCCACTTGCTGCGTGGGCTACAGTTTGTGGGGTTGAAAGGAGTTGGACACAACTCAGCAACTAATATAATACTTGCCACAACTAGAAAAAGCCCACATGCAGCAATGAAGACCCAGCACAGCCGAAAAATAAAGTATTAGTTTTATCATTTTAAACAAAAGATTAAAATAGGAAGAAATGCTTTTGAAATAAACAGATAGTGGGCACTGCAATAGAATATTGAGAAGGTCCTGGACTTGGCCCTGTGTTCTCTAAGCACAAGTCTTTTCTGTCTCCCACCTCTGAGCACAGACTTTCTTCTGATATTTCTTATTCTCCTTTCTGTTTTCTCGCAATTCTGTATATTCCTGACTGATCTCTTCTTTTTAAGATTACCACTCATCTTTTAAAATTTCTCCCTGCTCACTGCTTCTTGCCATCCTCTTACGGTCTTTCCTCTTGTCACATGGCTTCATTTCAGAACTTTCAATGCCACATTTTCATTGTCTGCACTGCTGTCAGTTTCATTTGGTGGTTTTCTATACAACAATTTCTTTTTCAAACAGAGATTACTGAAGTGTTTATATGTTCTGAATTTCTTTTAGATGGGGAGAATAGACCAGAAATTAAAAAATCAAACCATAATATTTCTGATGAAAATCAAACCCATGACATGATAATGGAGAGACTAACAGGAGACAGTTTCTGGTACTCCATCTTAGGTGGACTCTGGGACTTTGATTACCAGTTAGAATTCAACCAAGAAAACCAGCAGAGATACGTAGGACAAGTATCTTTTACCCACAAAAAGGTCACACAGGAGAGAGGCCTCGAATGTAGTAGATTTGGGGAAAACTATAATTTGAACTCAAACCTTCTTATGCAACAGAGAATTCCTTCAATGAAAATACCCCTTAATTCTGACACACAAGGAAATAGCATCAAACATAATTCAGACCTGATTTACTATCAGGGAAACTACCTAAGAGAGAATCCTTATGAATATAATGGATGTGGAAAAATCTTCAATCAACATCTTCTTCTTACCAGTCATATTCATGCTGAAGGGAAACACAGTGAATGCAGGAAGGCCTTCAGCCAGAACTCATCTCTTACTCAACCTCAGATGGTCCTCACAGGAGAGAAACCCTATAAGTGTGATGAATGTGGGAAAAGATTCAGCCAGAGAATACACCTTATTCAACATCAGAGAATTCACACAGGAGAAAAACCTTTTATATGCAATGAATGTGGGAAAGCCTTCCGTCAACATTCATCCTTTACTCAGCATCTGAGAATTCATACCGGAGAGAAGCCCTATAAATGTAATCAGTGTGGTAAAGCCTTTAGCCGGATCACATCCCTTACTGAACATCATAGACTTCACACTGGAGAAAAACCTTATGAATGTAGTTTTTGTGGGAAAGCCTTCAGCCAGAGGACACATCTTAATCAGCATGAGAGAACGCACACAGGAGAGAAACCCTATAAATGTAATGAATGTGAAAAAGCTTTCAGCCAGAGTGCACACCTTAATCAACATAGGAAAATCCACACTCGGGAGAAATTGTGTGAATATAATAAATGTGAGAAAACCTTAAGCCACAGTCCTTCCCTTACTTCACAGCACATAACTCAGAATTTTTAGCTTTGTCCTGATGGGGGTGGTGGGGGTGGTAAGGGAATCATATGAATATATAAATACAGGAAAATTTGGGTCAGACCTTTTCATCCTGTTCGATATCAGATTATTCATAGTGGGGAGAAAGCTTATAAATAAACTTTTAATGCATAGAAGCCCAATAAATTGAGACCTTAAATTTAGTGTAGTATTTTCCCAGGAGAATTTATACGTAGTGAAAATAATTAATTTTATAAACAAGATTATATTAGGAGTCATGTTCCAAACTTTTTTTAATGACCAGAAATCCTGTAGGCAATGACCTATCATTATTCTCTTGTGATTTTTATAGCATACAGTTTTTAAATTATATAAACATTAATCAATTGAGGCTATTGTATAGTATAACCAGTCACATAAACTTGAAATAAACAGAAAAGAGCAATATTTCTCAAACTTAAGACATTTGTGTGTATCCTTTACCAATGTTATCATACTTAGTGTTTACTTAATATTTTTCTTTAATAGGACTCAGGATTTTTAGCTTTGTCCTAGGAAATATTATTTATGGAGATTGTGAGTTCTAAATGCTAATTTTATTCTAATTTCCATCAAAATAAATATATAATTTTGAAGTTGAAAACATTCATTGGTGTACCATCTAAGTCTTCTGTACCGTCATTTGAGAAGTCATGTGATAGGATATGGCAATAATAATATTATTTTTTAGGAATCCTTGCATTATTTTCATCAAATGGGTCCTGGGATCTCTAAGATGAGTCTTAGAGGAGACTGAGGGTCATATTGATGAACTTCTAAAAGTGATTCAGAGAAATCTACATTTCTATCCTGTTATTCTAGTTTTAAATTTCCCTATGGCAAGCGTAGATTTTTTAATCAAAATTGTTATTTCTGTTGCATTTGCAGATTTGAATAGAGAGGAGGTTTTATTTTATACGGATAGGGACTTTATAAGAATACCTTCACCTCCTGCATCACTGTGGAAGTCAGAAGTAGGGGCTGTACCAGAGGGTGGGCGGTGGCGCCACACTGAGCCGAAGAACCAGGAAAGAGCCTTATTGGTTTATATAGACAACTAAAGCGGCGGGGCCTTCCCGGGTGGCTCAGTGGAAGAGAATCCACCTGCCAGTGCAGGAGCTGTGAGTTCGATCCCTGGATTGGGAAGATCCACTGGAGAAGGGAATGACTACCCACTCCAGTATTCTTGCCTGGAGAATTCCATGGAGAGAGGAGCCTGGTGGGCTACAGTCCATAGGGTCGCGAAGAATCGGAGATAATTGAGCACACGTGCAAGTAAGTGTTACTAGTTTGTTTAATAATTCACTTTATTTATTGAAGTATATTTATGTACCACCTTTTTCCAAAAGGAATTTAAGGTGATTAAATTTTATGATCACTGCCTTGTTCGACAGAAATCACAGTTTGATGTTACAAAACATTGTAAATATAAACCGTCATAAACCATGAATAGCTACATCCAGGGAGCTGCTTGTGTCTGGGCTTTCTGTTGTTCTCTTGGTCTCAGTCTTGGCTAAAGAAGCCATGAGACCAAGTTGAAACACCGTCCCCTTGCTTTTTGTTTTTCTTTTTCTTTCTTTTCCTTCCCCAGTCCCCTTGCTTTATCACCTTTCTTCTAACATATCTCCTAGCTCAAGACTTCCCCATTTCTTTATTCCTGTGAAGGACTAGATATCATAGGCCTTAAGTCAAAGCTGGAATGATGTAAATTAAAAAAAAAAAAAAGTGAAACACAAAAAACCAAGAAAGTAATAAAATGATCTCATTTCATCATGGAAGTTAAACTTTTCAAGTACATTTTTGTCCCACACATCAGTGGATGAAATAGTTAATAAAACCCTGAAATACTGGAGTGAGGGAGGATTTCTAGTAATATCTTATGTTTAAGTACCTGTGTAATGGAGATCAGTTTTCAAGACAGATAAGTTCTGAAAGTGTCTCTTCGCCAAAGGGAGTGACATGTAAGATTTATTTGCCCTCAAGAGGCAGAGTATAGAGCTCTCAGGTTTCAGGAAGAGAGTGAGGCAAGATGAAGTCTCAAACAGCAGAGGTATAGGTTAAAAGAAGTAATGATTAATTACAATTGGTGAAGCCTTTGATCAAAGTATGCAACCAAGAAAAAAAAACTGAATAATCCACAAAGAGTGCTAAAGGCTTCAACAGAAGGCAGTGTATCTATCTCACACAGGGAAAGGAGGGGAGCAGTACAGGATTTTCAGAAGAAGATAAGCAGAATTTGGACAATTTCAGAAAAGAGGAGTCTGAACTGAAGGAGACCAGTCAGCCATGGACTTTTACTAGTTCTTCATAAAATTAGAATCTATTATCTATACTTAGGGTCATAAATGATTATGCTTATGTTAAGTGTACAGTAAACTATGTCATTCTGGTGTGAATTCATTCTCATGTCCTTTGTTATCTTCAATATGTTCTAATTTAAGTGAATCCTAATATACTTATTACATTGAAATTCTAGGGAGTCATAGGAATGGTTACTCATTCAGAAACCTAATGTTATGACTTATTTCTCTCTAGGAGGGCAAGATATTACCCTTTTACATATGTTAATTCATTTGGTCCATCCAACCAGGTGATGTTGCCTTTCTTTTATGAAAAAAGATACTTAAGCTTAGACATGATAATAAGCGATAATTATTCAGAGTTTCTCAGACTGGAATGTCACTAGAACATGGACTGTCTTACTCCTAATCCAATGGATAAAAACAGTGCCTGGAACATTGTTTTATAGCACTCTGAAAACATTTGATAAATGTATTATATTTAATAAAATGAGAGATTGCTGCTCAACATCAAAATTCGTATGACTCTTTCTCAGACTCTCAGAGTAAAAAGGATTATCATGTTGATAGATTCTCTTATGTCCAAAGGACTTATGGGCTGAGAGAAAAATACTCATTTGGATTTTGATTAATTTTCAATTTATTAATTTAAGAAACCAGATGACATTCCTTAAACAGCCAACATTCCTGTAATTATTCATAGATGTGCAAATAATAAATACTTAAGAATTTCTAAAATGAGATATCTTTACTCTTCTAAACACTGATCAGATTTAAACACATCTAAACATTTCATTAAAGTCACAGACCTAAAATTTCAAATGTTATTAAGTGCCTTAAATACATTAAAAAACAGGTAAGAGGTACCCAGAATATCAAAATAATTATACCAAAACTAGTTGTAAAAATGTCGGATTTCCCTGACAGTCAAGTGGTTAAGGCACCATGCTCCCAATTCAGGGGACCCGGGTTCCATCCCTGGTCAGGGAACTAGATCCCATATGCCACAACTAAAGAGTTCACATGCCACAGCTAAGACCCAATGATGCTAAATAATATTTTTAAAAATCATTTAAAAAATTTTAAAAAGGGAACAACCTTAGCAGCATCTGATGAATGGAAAAGGAAATGTCATATATATACACAAAATACCATATATATATATATATGTATATATATATATTTTTTTTACATTATAGCTGTATGTGTGTGTATATGTAAATACAAATTCCCTCTCTTTATATATACAAAATGAGGCTTCCCTGGTGGTTCAGGAGTAAAGAATCTGCCTGCCAACACAGGGTTGATCAAACCCAACACAGGTTTGATCCCTGATCTGGGAAGATACCCCGGAAAAGGAAATGGCAAGCCACTCCAGTATTCTTGTCTGGGAAATCCCAGGGACAGAGGAGCCTGGTGGTCTACAGTCCATGGGGTCGCAAAGAGCTGGACATAACTTAGCCTGTGCCTGAAAGGGGAGAGGAGCCAGGGGAATGTAAGGTGGAGGTTGTGGGACCGGGTCTGCTACGATAGGATTAGAGGTGATTGGAGGCACACTGTAGTCAGAAGGGTCAAAAGAAGAGGAAAAATCCAAACAGGGATCAGGAGATAGAGTATTGGGGGGATGTGGCCCAGAATGGGCTAAAAGTATGTGAGAAGGAGAAGAGGAAGTACAGAGAGAGGGCCAAGGGCAGAGAGCAAAGAAAGCCTGACCATAAGGGATCTCTGACCACTTGCCATTGCAGCAGCAGAAGTTATTGAGGTCCCGTAAAGTAGTGTAATCAAGAGTTCTGTTTTCTGGCCCCTGGGCCCTATTACCCAGTCGATATTGTGGCCATACAGTGTTAGAGTAATGAGTGAGTCGCTTTGGCCTTCTTTCTCATTGAAAATGGCAACCCACTGCAGTATTCTTGCCTAGAGAATCCTGTGGACAGAGGAGCCTGGTGGGTTGCAGTTCATAGGGTCGCATAGAGTCGGACACGACTGAAGTGCCTTAGCATGCAGCATGAATTGGAGAAGGAAATGGCAACCCACTCCAGTATTCTTGCCTCAAGAATCCCATGGGCGGAGAAGCCTGGTGGGCTGCCATCTATGGGGTCACACAGAGTCGGACACGACTGAAGCGACTTAGCAGCAGCAGCAGCACCTCCTTGAAAACCCAAGGTTTTTTAGGTTTTGGAGAAGGCAGGCTAAAAGGGGTAGGTTGGGACTGAGAATTTCCCATTATAGTCGAATACGGAGGGAGGGCAAACAAGGGCCAGTGAAAAAAAGGAGAAAGTTCTAAAAGAAAAGGTGTCCCCGTTCTCACGGCCTTCTCAAACAGAGACAGGGTCTCCCATGAAATGGATGCCCCTGTTTCAAAGTGAGACCAGGTCCCAAGGGCCGTGGGATCCTCCGCCTAGCGCTAGGGCTTCAAAAACCAGAGAAGAGACAGAGGATCTGAGAAAGCAGGAATTCACTCACCCCTGCAGGCGATGAAATGAGAGCTGGTGTGTGAAAGTCAGTCTCCAGCAAGGTAAGTGGAGAGTCTGGTCCCGGGGGCTCCTCCCAGTTTCTCAGTGAGCTCCAAGGGAGGGAACCACCAAAGATTGGCTCAGGAGAGGAGCCAACCTAGCCGCCGTGGGTCTTCCCTCCCAGGTTTTGGCACCAGAAGCATAAGGCCAGTGTGGAGAAAAAGACAGCAAGTTGGGCATTCAGGCAGAGGAAGATTTATTGTAGGAAGAAAGAGACTGGCTTTAGAGAAAAACCAGTGCCCTCCCTTTACAGCCAACCCTTCTTATACCCTATCGATGGGAAATTGTGCCCCGGAGGGAGGGGGCCTCAGCTTATCTTTAGCCCGCAGTCTTGTGCTCACGTAGTGAACTGGGTCTCAGGGTTGGGTGGTCACGTAGTCTTGAGAAACTGGCACCAGCAGGGACAAACAGGGTATCGCCTTAAGGGAAAAACAGGATGCCCACCAGGGCAGTGTGGCCACTATGACTTCACCCCTTGTTTGTCAGGTCACCACGATGGGCCATATTTTAACTATATGCTATGAGCCCCTTGGGAACCCTGACAGGTGCAGATACAGGTATTCACAAAGTGCTCTTACCCAAGAAGACAGGGCACTAAGGGGTGATGGCACCCTGTCAGATCCACCAAAATGGTAACAAAGAGTCTCCTAAACTGAGGACATTGAAGATACAGCAGATGCAGGGAAATAAAAAACAAAAAACCTTTTCAGAGTGTTCCTTATCTGACTATAGGCAGAGCTTTCTAAGAGTGAAGCTGTTGTTAATTCCCTCTCAGCGGAGATTCCAGCTAGGAAGGAGATCAACCAACCACTGACACCAGGATGAGAAATCGCATAAACAAACACAATCGCAAAGTGTTGAACTTTCCGTGGTTCTTGTAAAAGCCCATTTGCCTTGTCTAAAAGTCCATTTGTTTTCCCAGAGGCCCTTTCTCCCTCCCTTCTTTCCCCTATTAAGTTAGTATATGTTGTTCAGTGGCTAAGTCATGTCCAACTCTTTGTGACCCCATGGACTGCAGCATGCCAAAGTTTGTGTCTTTCACTGTCTCCCAGAGTTTGCTTGCTCAAACATGTCCATTGAGTTGGTGATGCCATCCAACCATCTCATCCTCTGTCGCCCCCTTCTCCTGATCTCAATCCCCCACTTCTAGTTTTGGTATATATCCCCTACATCTAATTTTTCAAGAGTCTCTTTATCTGCTCTTCAGTGCATTTGTGAATACACCTCATCTTTTTGCCTGGTGAGCTATTATCAGTTCATTCACAGTCCCACCACCAACACAAACTTAAATTAGTAGAGGGAACGTTTTCCTCCCAACGAGGGTTGGAAAAAAAATCAACAGATGTTTATTCTACCTTTGATGGTGTGAAATGATTTGATTTGCATTTAAAAAAATCACTTTGGGTATGTTATTGGTGCAGTTAGCAACAGAGGTTTTAAGCTTGCTTGTAAAAGAAAGGAACTTAACTTCATAGCTAGAGGGAAATATATTATCTTGGAAAAGGTTTTGTTTATATGAAATAATGTACATAAAGTTATAGGGTTTCCCTGATGGTTCAGTGGGTAAAAAATCCTCCTGCAACACTGCACATGAAATAATTACCACTTTTATAGAAAATCAGCTTCCATTTCTGAAATTTCAAACATCTCACACTATCCCCATCACCATCTCTCCCTTTAAATCTATGTGCTAAGTGTGCCCTTGGCCTTAATTCATTATCTGAAAACACACTTTAAAAGGACATGATCGCTGTTGTTGCTGTTGTTTTACTATCCATTAGGTCTCCCCTAGTCTAGCAATTTCCTAACAAGAGCCTCGTATATTCCTAGACTTTCTTCTATCTGAGAAGGCATCAGCCTGCTCATGGCCCATCTAAGATCTTCCTAACTGGCACACATATATATGTACCCACATAAGACTTCTCTCCATCTCACAATATTGAGAATTAACACCTAAAGTCATACCAGACATAAAGATCTACAGAAGTTTATCTTAAATGCAACTGCTAGGGATGGAAATGTTTAAGCTTTCAAGTCTCAGCGTTTGGCAGCCTCCGGTGTTTCAGTGTTTGATGAATGCAGCTCCTTTTATTTGGAAGGCCTTGTCCAATGTCTGGGAACTCAACAAAAGCAGAGAGAAACTAAATGGAATAGGTAAAGGCCAAGCCCCCAACGCACCGGACTAGGTACGGGTGCTGAAAGCAGAGATCAAGGTCTGCAGCGGAGCCACAACCCGCGGCTGCAATTAAGGGTGAGTGAGTGGAGCCCCGTCTTTAACCCCGCCCACGACTGAGGACGCGCCCCTAATGAGTGGGCGGCCGGGGGCGGAACGAGCTGCGTACGACGTGACGCCATCACGCTCCGGTCGGCGCTCTGCCGGGCGTACGCCGACGCTGGAGATTTGAGGTGACCGTCGGCCGCGCGCTGTCACAGAAGCGCCGCAGCGTGGGAGCCCTCAAGGCGAGTCGAGCCGAGTTACATGACCTCGGGTTTTAGGGGCGAAGGGAGCAATTACCCCAAACCTTCCCAGGCTGGGCGACATGGACTCAGTATTAATTGATCTCGAAAGGAATGCCAAGTCGAGGTATCCGGTGGGGTGGACTCCCGGGCCGCCCTGCCTCAGCCTCACACGCCCCAAGTGGCCGGGCTCTGAGCCTTTAGGGAGAGGCAGCCCAGCGGGATGGAAAGAAATAGGGACGCCAGCGAAGGCCAGCGCTTATTCGCGCTGTTGAGCGCCTTACGGGTTAAATCGTCGAAGCACTTCTGTGAGTAAGCCCAGTTGTTATTCCCATTTGGTAAAGGGGAAAACTGAGGCTTGAGGTTAAAATTACAGTAGAGAAACGTTTAAGCACCTCTATAAAGTGGTGATTCCGGAAGGCCAACAAAAGCTGTTTCTGCACTTGGGAGGTTCTAATGACAAAACTCTTTTGATGAGTCACAATCGTCAGGCTAAACTCTGGAATTTATTTTCAGGTGACCAAAGCCACATCATGTCCGTAGTTCGTTCATCTGTCCATGCCAAATGGATCGTGGGTAAGGTGATTGGGACAGCAATGCAAAAAACTGCTAAAGTGAGAGTGACCAGGCTTGTTCTGGATCCCTATTTATTAAAGGTAAGGAACATCGCTGTTTGCAGATGGCATTGATGAATCACCAGCGTGTTCAGGGTTTTGAGCAGAAACACACTGCCAGGGAAGATGGGTTGAGCCCGTGCTGCACATCAGGCATTGTGCTGGTCGGTGGGTGTAACACAACGCGTGATTCCTGGTTCACACTCACATTTTAGAGACTGCACAGAGTTCATTTCAATTCAGTCTGATGACACTGCTATAGACAGTCTATGTGTAGGGTACGACAGAAGCAGAAGGTAAGACTCATTCTTCCTTCCCTGGTTGCTAAAGGAGAGCATCCCCACCCACCCCCGCGCCATTCCAGGCCACATGTGAGGTCTTCATTCCCCAACTAGGGACTGAACCCGTGCCCCCTGCAGTGGCAGCACAAAGTTCTCACCACTAGACCACCAGGGAAGTCCCAAGAGCATTCTTGATTATATAAGATCAAGCTGAATCTCCAAAAGGATTTTATCCAGGAACTTCCTTGGTTATCCAGTATCAAGACTCTGCCTTCCAATAGAGGTTCGATCAGGAATTAAGACCCTACAGGCCATGTAGTGCAGCCAAGAAAAATAGAATTTATCCAGAAGACCAGGTTGGGGGCAGGAGAAGTGGGGGAGGTCATTCCAGCCATGGTGGATGGTTTGTGAAAGTTCCTTTAGCCATGTATTCACCTAAAACAAATACACTGCCAGTTATTTATACAGCAAAAGCAGGTTTACTTGGGATCAGCAGAGAATTGCAGATCAGGGTCTGCAACCATGATGAGCCACGTGCAGGTCTCCCACAAAAGTGGAGGTGACCAGAGAGGCGCGTGCTTTTACAGAGGGGACAGAAAGTTGGGAGGGGACAGTAAACAAAGTCCATGGCATTTTGTTGGCTGAGTTTTTGCTGGGAAAGAAGAGGAGATCTTTCTTCCTGTTGAGCTCTGCTGTCAGGGTATGAGACAATTCTGAGTTTTTTGTTTTTGTGTTTTAGTAACTTATTTATTTTTAATCACACTGGGTCTTCATTGCTTTGTGTAGGCTCAATAGTTGTGATGCACTGACTTAGTTGCCCTGTGGCATGTGGACTCTTAGTTCCCCAACCAGAGATTGAGCCCATCTCCCCTGCCCTGGCAGGTGGATTTTTAACCTCAAGATCACCGCGGAAGTCCCTTAACTCTGTTTAATTGAAGTTTCTGTTTATTAATTTCTTACACATAAAAAGGCATGACACTGTACTGGAGCAGCTAGTGCTTTGGCAAAGTTGAGCTCAGAGCTTGGCACTAAGTAGGCCTTGTCTTTGAATGAATTTGAGAATGATTGGAATCGGAATGGGAAGAGTTTCCTGTGTCATAGTTTTGATTTCAGCCTATCAGAAAAAGAGACAGGAGGTAAGGAAATAGATGAGGAGGCTATTGGAAATGTCTAGGATGGAAATGGTAAAGGATCAAACAGTCCGTGGAGCAGTGAGGATGGAGTAGATTTCAGGCAGGAAGGGACAGAGTCTTTGATTACGTAGATGTACTAGAGAGGAAGGGGCAAGTGCCAGGGATGTTTCTGCATGCAAGGTTAGGCATCCTGGTGGGCACAAGTGCTGTTTGTTACCTAGGATCAAAAATACAGGGACCCTCTCAGGGTCTTGTGAAGCTGGATAGATACCAGCCAGGAGAAGAACAGCGAATCTCATCATCCTCACAGCCCTTTGACTGCCTCAAAGCTGCTCTGTAAAATGGCTTGATCCCTAAGCAAAAACAAAAATAAAACCACAGGGAAGCTGAAGAGTGACAGTGTGGTCATTGGTCTTAAAATTGGAAGACCCTTACTTTGTGTACTGACTGGTTTTTGTTGTTATTTTTTAATATTTATTTATTTATTTTTGGCTGCATCGAGTCTTGCTAATAGTTGCATTACGTGGACCTCTCTCTAGTTTCGGCACTTGGGCTGCAGACCAAGTCGGCTCTGGAGCTGGGGCATGCAGGCTTAGCTGCCCCACAGCATATGGGATCTTAGTTTCCCCGACCAGGAATCAAACCCATGCCCTCTGCATTGGAAGGTAGATTCTTAACCACTGGACCACCAGGGAAGTCCCCTGGCTGTTGTTTGCTAGCTGTGCACCTTCCTTAACCTCCCTGAGCTTGTTTTTCTTATCTGTTAAATGGAACTACCTGCTGTGGCAGGGTTGTCTGGAGGAAGAGATGGTTCTGGCTCTCAGCTGTGGCTGGTTTGCAATACTTTGAGCGAGGCATGGATCTAAGTACTTTACATACATTATAATGTTTTGTTCTCTTGATAACTTTGGGTGTTTTTTGGCTGGAGAGAAGACTCTACTGGGAAGGAAGAGGTTATTTATTTTTATTTTGAGTCTTTGTTGAGGCTCTCCAGCATCTCTTGTTGCAACACTGGAGCTCAATAGTTGTGGTGCTCAGGCATAGCTGCCCTGAGGCAACTATGTGGAATCCTAGTTCCCTGACCAGGGAATGAACCCCCATCCCCTACATTGGAAGGTGGATTCTTAACCACTGGATCACCAGGGAAGTTCCAGGAAGTTTAAATAGTGTAGAAAAGGATGATAATTTAGATCAAGGATACTGTAGGCAGTGGACTGGAGAACTCAAGGACAAGATCAGCTCTGGAAAAGTCATTGTTGTTTTCCAGAAAGTAAACAGCTAATTTTTGCGTTGGAAGCGTCCATAAATATATTGTTGTTCATTCACTAAGTCATGTCCAACTCTTTGCGTTCCCATGGACTGCAGCCCACCAATCTTCCCTGTCCTCTGCTATCTCGAGGAATTTGCTCAAATTTATGTCCATTGAGTCGGTGATGCCGTCTAACCATCTCTTCCTCTGCCTCCCTCTTCTCCTTTTGCCTTCAATCTTTCCCAGCATCAGGGTGGATTTGGAAGGTAGATTCCATAAGTATATTATCTGTTTCTTTTCCCCAAGTCCCAGCTTGTTTTCTGGACATTCCTTTTGCAGACTCTACTACCTTGCCAGGTCATGAATGGGAACTACTGATGTGTTTCCTCCTTCTCTCAACAGTATTTTAATAAGCGAAAAACCTACTTTGCCCATGATGCTCTCCAGCAGTGCACCGTTGGGGATATTGTGCTTCTCAAAGCACTTCCTGTCCCGAGAACAAAGCATGTGAAACACGAACTGGCTGAGATCGTTTTCAAAGTTGGACAAGTTGTAGATCCAGTGACCGGAAAGCGCTGTGCAGGAACCGCCTACCTGGAGAGCCCAGTTGATCTGGAGACCACCCCCATAGCCAAAAACCTGGAAGAACTCAATCTCTCCACAACACAGTGAAGGAGGATCAGAAGACAGAGCCAAAAGGGAATTTCTAAGTTTAGTCTATGGAAAGATTTTTGTTTCCTCACAAACCGTCCAGTTTCTCATCTGGTATTTATGAAATCGCTAAAAGTAAATGAAGTAAAGTCTTTGTTATAATTTTTCATAAAGGTTTATGGTCATGTTTCAGATTTCCTTCTTGGCGGATGTACTTTTCTGTTACACAGAGTATGCCTAGCAATCCACTACATCGTTTTGTAAGCTCACTGTTTTAGAAGGTATATATATTTTTTCTCATTCAAAGGAATCTTGAATTTATCTTAAAATCTTTATTTTGGGAGAAGAAAACTTTTTGAGATGATAAACAGTTAAGACCACATTAAGTGAATATTTCAGTTCAGTTCAGTTCAGTTACTCAGTCGTATCCATTCTTTGCCATCCCATGGACTGCAGCACGCCAGGCTTCCCTGTCCATCACCAACTCCCGGAGCCTACTCAAACTCATGTCCATTGAGCCGGTGATGCCATCCAACTGTCTCATCCTCTGTCATCCCCTTCTCCTCTCACCTTCAATCTTTCTCAGCATCAGGGTCTTTTCCAGTGAGTCAGTTCTTCGCATCAGGTGGCCAAAGTATTGGAGTTTCAGCTTCAACGTTAGTCCTTCCAATGAACATTGAGGACTGATTTCCTGAATATTTAGTTTTGATCATATATATTCAAAATTAATTCAGGTTTTTCTCTGACTTAACCACAGACAGAAACAATTAATATGCTTGGGTCAGACTTTATCTGATTAAATTCTATATTAATTACAATGTTGGCATGTAGAAAGTAAAACTAAAAATCTATCATTTTTCTTTTATCCTGTATCCTAGGCTAGATTAAATAGGACTGAGTTCTTAAAATCCAATACATTGATGTAGTAGTGGAATTTCTCATCCATGCATCTTTTTTTTTTCCCTCAGCTGCATCTTTCAGCACTGGAATCTTATTTCCCCGACCAGTGATTTGAACCTGTGACCACTGCACTGGGAGCTCAGAGTCTTTTTTTTTAAAAACCTTTCCTTTTGTATTGGTGTATACAGCTATACAAATTAATGATTAACAATATTGTGACAGTTTCAGGTGAACAGCGAAGGAACGCAGCCATACATATACACATATCCATTCTCCCCCAAATTCCCGGGAGCATGGAGTCTTAACCACTGGACTGCCAGGGAAGTCCTTCACACATGCATTGAAGTTGGAAAGTTTCAGAGTTTTACTGCTATTCATTGATAAACCATGATAACTTTTGACCTGATGAAACTCTGAGTTACACATTTCAGTGTTCTGGCTCCCAGAAGGGACTCAGCATATTTCAACCTCAGCTAAAAGTGTATTGTGCAAGCACTGGGTTCCCATAATAACCTCAGGCCCTGCCCTCCTCCTACACCCCCTCCCTCTCCCATGCCACCCCAGGCTTATAATCTCCTGGACAGGTATGCACAGGTGCCTTCATGGCAAACACAGAAGCACATGGGTGCGGGAGAAGTTAGGTGACTTTCCAGAAAAAGTGAGAAAATGCTAGAATTGAGTGTTAAAGGAAGAGTCTCCAGCTTAGTGTGTGAGGCATGCGGAAAGAACGTTCCAGGCTGGGTGAAGGGAGTATAAAGTCCTCAAAGGATGAGAGAAGAGTGTAATCATGGGTTCTGGAAGTGGGGAGCACTTCAGGTAGAGAAGTAGGCAGGAGTTATACATGGCTCAGACAGTAAAGAATCAGCCCGAGATGCAGGCGACCTGAGTTCGATCCAAGTTGGGAAGATCCCCTGAAGAAGGGAATAGCAACCCATTCTAGTATCCTTGCCTGAAGAAATCCATGGACAGAGGAGCCTGGTGGGCTACAGTGCATGGGGTCGCAAAGAGTCAGACATGACTGAGCAACTCACATTTTCACTTTAATACTATAAGAGGTAGTGGATTATTCAGCATTTTTTGGAGGGGGCAGCACACGGCACAGCATGCAGGCATGTGGGGTCTTGGTTCCTTGACCAGGCATCAAACCCCCTGAAGTGGAAGTGAAGAGTCAACTGCTGGACCACCAGGGAAGTCTGGGTTATGTAACTTTTTAAAAAATAGATATGACCTAAACTAAGTTGGGCAGGGAAGTGAATAGAGATTGGGTAGATGATGTGCCAGGCTCCCAGGGCTTGGCATCAGGGAGGGTGAGCCGAAGGGAGGCCCCTCAGTGTTTATCCAAGTGGGGCTCTGTGGTACCAGTTACCACAGAGGGAACAGGACATCTGTCCAGGTTATCTCGAAAAGCTCAAATATTTTAAATGTTTACATATACTCACATATGTCATGTTTATCTTAGCATAGATATTTTTCCTGACAATCTCAATATAAAATTCTGCTCCAGGAAAATGCCCTCTGTTGATCTGATGATATTTTAACCTAAGCCACACACCTGTGAAATAAGAGTACCTCCCTCCCCTCAGGAGAAAGCATCGGGTTAATGGAACTTCAGAGCAAAATGATGGTGGAAAAAAAGGTGCAGGAGGAGGAGCCTAACACTAGACACAAAAGCCGGGTCTGCAAAGACATGCCTACCAAGTTTACATGTCAGGAAAATAGATTTGAAAGACTTTGTCTCCAGGAATAGCACTGAGAAATCAGGGGAAGGTGTGAGAAAGTCACACAGACACCACTGCCTTGAAGAGGCCCTGGCTCCACAGTGCTGACTGGGGACGTGTCCTTTCCACCCTGGGGAGAGCTCACCCCAGCCTCCCTGTTGGGTCTCTGCATCCTCTACAGTCTCATGAAGCGTAAGCCAAATCAGGAACTCACATAGCCTCCAGCCTCCTGTCCCTGAGTGCCTGGACCTCCTTCTCACCTTTGCCTCCCCCTGGTGTGGGGAAGATTCTGCCATCACTTCTCTGTCCACAGGACCCATTTTTGTCCCTGGCGGCTCCTTGCCTTACATAATAGAACATTGGCCCAGTCAGAGCCGCCTCCTCCTGCCTTCCACCTCCCAAGCTCAATCCCTCAAGCCCAGACTCTTCCTTTAAGACTCAATTCTAGCATTCTCTCACTTTTTCTGGAAAGTCACCTAACTTCTCCCACACCCATGTGCTTCTGTGCCATGAAGGCACCTGTGCATACCTGTCCAGGAGATTATAAGCCTGGGGTGGCGTGGGAGAGGGAGGGGGCATAGGAGGAGGGCAGGGCCTGAGGTTATTACTGGAACCCAGAGACCAGAAGGTAGCAGAGACCTCCCAGCCCCACCCAGTCCTGAGGGCACTTTCCTCTTTGGGGACACCAGCTGGCCTCAAAATGCTCCCCTTGGAGGCTGGGGAGGGCTCCTCCCTGTTTCTCCCCCCTTTCTAACTATCTAGCTCCCCTTCTTTACGTATTTACATATTGGCTGCATGCATCTTCAGTGCAGCAGGTAGGAATCTAGTCCCCTGACCAGGGATCGAACCTGGGCCCCCTACACTGGGAGTCTTAGCCACTGGACCACCAGGGGAGAGCCGTCTTGCTCGCTCTCTGCCCACCTTGTCTTGGTTGCAGTTTCACGAGTATACCTGTGGTGCTTATCTTTCCGCAGGATCCTTTTTCCTCATAGAGTGCCATCCTGACCCATGCCTTTAACTTGGGTCCTTGGCCAGGCGGAGTTGTCCTCCCTCCTTGCACAGGTCACCTCCTTCCCTTGGGACTTAGCTATCCTGCCAGCACACCAGGGTCTATGTTCCCCTTCCCCAGGCACCAGAGCAGTTTACATGCTTTCCCGTCCCAATTCCTTTCTCTCCATCTCGACACCTGACACTCCATCATTTCACACCCTGCCTCACTCGACTGGGACTGCTTGCGCGCGAGGATGGGGCCACCGGTGCTGAGATCAACAGGAACATCGGAGTTCTGAGACCACGAGAGAACCTCATTATGCTTCCACCCAGGATGCTTCTATTAAAGCATAATTTACTTTTGAAAGTCAACATATTTACATGGTGCGAAGTCCAAAACAAGGTATCTGGGGAGAAGCCCGCCTCCCAGCTTCGCGCCCCAGGCCCTGGATTCCTCTAGGAACCGTGTTACTCTTTCCTTGCAGATCAAGCCTGGCCCTTGTTCCTTTGGCGCACCCTGTGCTGCGCACCGAACTCCTTTCGCTGGCGCTTAAGAATCTCAAAATCGGGTCATCTCGGGTTTCCCGCTCCTTTCTCGCAGTCGCGGGACCTCGGCGCTGTGGCCCACCGCGGCCGCACAGCGCCCCCTGGCGGCCGCGCCCCCTGGCGGCCGCGCGCCCCGC